>VZTM01018120.1:88614-116637 GCA_013400555.1 Jacana jacana
CCCGCCCCCCCGTCTCCTGTAGCGGTTCCGCGGGCGCGCAGCACCTGCGCCATTCCCCCGACCGTTCCGTGGGTTTCGGTCGGTGAGAGTTAAGTGTCACCTGCATTGGATACGATTCACTTCCAGAAGGATTCATCCTAGAAATTCATCTGGGGGGAAGAGGAAACCCACTTGTCCCCTAGGAGGTGACAGGTTGAATGAGTTTTTCAGCTAACCCAGGAAGTCTCTCTTTTAACTTCCCACGTTTGGTCCACAGCATTTAAGAAAATAGTAACAATCAATTAAACGCACTGCTTTACTTGGAGAATATGCAGAAAACATGGATCTGGTTGAAATGGCTCGAATCCTACTCAAATTCATTAATGACTTACCTCTGTACACACATTTTTTGCCTGAGAGATGCCCTGCTGCTGTCCCGCAGTTGAAGGTTTTGATACCATTCCATGCATGGAAAAGGCCGTGTACATGGCTTGTTAGCATTATCCCAGTTCATGAGCCTGGACTACACTCCTTTGCTCTTGTTTTCTTCTCATTTGGCCAAAGATGAATTCTTTTTAAAAGATTCTTTTGAAGTTGACCCACATTTACATTTAATAGTGGTCAAAAATCGAAGCCTTCAATCAAAAAGTCAAAATTTATACTCTCTCCTCTCTGTGTATATATATATACACACACACACAGAGAAATGCACACACATCTCCTCGGCCAGAACAGTGAGATTAATACACAAGGTTAAAATAGCTCTGTCTGACCCCAGTAGGACTCCCTGTTTATAGAAAGCATTTCTCTGAGACATTCAACTGTGATACTTTGAAAAAAAGATCAGATTTTCTGCAGGCACATTTAATATATTTTTATTATTACTAAGTTTTGACCATATAGATTTTAAGGTACCTATATACTTTTTTAAATAGCACCCTGATAATTTGTTCCTGTTGCATCCACCTAAATGGATTTAATCTTAATCTTTGCCTTCGCATTCATTTCAGAAATTTCCACAGGAGTACAGTATGCATACAGCACAGATTTTGCTACACTAAACTTATGGGCTTCCGAATGGATTCCTCAGGGAAACAGAAAATCCACTTGCTGATTGCTATCTGCAAATCTCTAGTCGATCTGGGCTCTATTAATTTCAGAAATCTCTTTCCCCTTGTTTCCTAAGAGGCCTAAGGCAGAACATTATCCTGACAGCATAGTTTACAGGGTGCCAGCAGCCGCCGGTCGGCAAGAACAAGTGCCACTTTCTGAAGATCGCTGTTCCTGGACACGTGCCTGATCCTGACCTGGAGGTTTGTACCGAGAGCGAACGGCCAGGCTGCCTTCAGGCATTCCTCCGGCCGCTCGGTCTCCTGGCACCCGGCCTCCTCCGTGCCTTTGGACGGCTGGCTGTTCTCCACCCTCGCAGATCCTCTCAGGGAAGCTGTGCTGCTCACCGCAGAGGATTGTGAAACATGTTTCCTGTTTTAGGGAAGATGTTGTTCAGCACCATTCTGTCTGAGGTAAAATGCTTTCAGATGCATTGGTAATAAAGCCCGATGATAGTTTATGAAAGAAAAACAAAACAAAAAGAACAACCAAAAAACCAACCCCAAAACCCCCCCAAAAAAACAACCCAAACCAACACCCTCCTATGCTTAATAACAGAAACAAACCAAGTCTGTAAAATCACAAATAGGAACAAATTCTTTCAATACCAATTGATCATTTTTAAGAGAAAATACACTACCAGTCCTTAAGGCAGAACCAGACCAAAATAGAAAATGATTTATCGTCTACTATGCTAACATGATCTGCTAAGGTGGGAGTGGATTAGCGATCATTTTACACCCAAGTACACGAGGCACTCGCAGAGATTAATAGATGCACTAACATAGACATCCCTGTTTTCCACGGGATGCCAAAATGCTAGGATATTCAATTAGTGCACATGCCTTATTATCAGATCCTGCCACAGTTCTTATCAGATGCCTTCAGGCAAAGTACAGTGGCATGATACACCATGTCAAAAAGCAGAATGGGGCCATTATCAGGCAGATGTTTGATAGGATGCAGCATGTCAGTCAGCCAGTGGCAAGCAGCCATTGCTGCAAAGGATTTTGACATGATACAGTGTGCCAATGCTGTAGCACAAAACTAGCATGTTCCAAAAATAGGGACAAATTCACCTCTGGCATAAGTAGAAGTAACTGCAGTGACTTCATTAGATTTGCATCTGCTTATGTCAACAGTGAGTTTGGCCTGTAATCTGGAATTTATAAAAAAGAGTGGTAAGTGGCTACATGTTCAGATATTTGTTATATTGCTTTCTACTTCCAGCATTCAAGCATCATGAGACAGTTGGGGCAAAACCACCACATTTCTCAACTCTTTCCTCTCCACCCCACAAGAAGCAGCATCAAATTTCCATTTTTAGCAGCATAACAATACCTCAGAGTACACAGAGACTCACTCTTTTCAGAAACACAGGAAGTTGTGAATTTGGGGATTTTACAAGGCATTGGAATTAACAAAAGAGGGAGAGAGGATCTCCAGTTTCTGCCTCCCTACTACTTCCCAACAGTAGCTTCAAGTGCTAGGTGCCCAAGAACAGCAGCAAACTGTAAGTTTTCAGTGGCAATTTGAGTAATAGTAAAATAATGGCACGAAAGAGCAGCCAGGATGAAATGTGAGATCTGATAAGTTTTGGAGATGTCTTTAAAAGGCATTGTCATTTATTGTTATCCCTTTTCATCACTCCAGAATGAAAAGCACAGCTTGCTAACGCAGATGCATCACACTGACAAAAGGAAAGGCGGGGAACAGGCTAAGGTATGGCTGGTGTGGGATCTTCTTTACAGAAGAGAAGCACTGTGGCTTTCTGCCACAGTCTGTTCCATTAATGAGAAAGAGAACAGCCTGGCTGTATTTTAAGTTAATTCATCTTGGCTGTGTATTCTGGCGTCTTAAATCCATCGAGCTACACTGATTCTTGGATTAGCTGAACTTCAGAGATGTTAAGGGCAACCATAGGAAATAAAGGCCAGAATATCAGAGCACAAGGTAAGCACCACAGACATGGTACAGTAGCTATGCCAGTTGTAACACCATGGGAACATGACTTGTTTGGTACGCTGTAGCTCTGGAGCAGAAGAGCATAAGAATGTGGTGGAAGCTGGCTCTGCACAAACTCTTCAAGAATTCATTTGTTTGTCTGTTTCAAGATGAGCTTTTCCTGTTGGAGTTGTGAGTGCTCGCCACTTCCACAAATCAGAAAATTCACACAGAGGGTCTGAATAAATGCTGGAAAGCATTTGCGAGCCTTTCAAACCTTTTGAACAACAACAAGAAGAGTCCTTGCCCTCCCTTCTCACCACTATGCAATTATTTCCAAATATTTCTTTAAAACAATTCTGTACAGTTAGCCATTCCACAGAGATTAAAACAAACAAATCAAGCCTTCTCCTTTGTTCCCTGCCCCCCGCCCCGATCCTGGTTTCACCCTCTGCTGACATTCTATAAGTATTTAAATCATTGGAAACCACACCCTAGCTAGCTGTGGCTAGTATTTACAGGCAAAGCCCCTTGGCTATGCTGTTACGGTCTCCTCAACAGCCAAAAATGTAACACGTTAGTTTTTCCTAAACGAGGAGACCAAATCTGAAGTTACGCACTGCATCCCAAGGAAATAAGCACCAGACGTTATCTTTGCCTTATATATGGAGGAATAGGAAGGATAAAATTCATGTTTGTTCAGACTTGGCTGGGAATTCTCTGACAAGGTGGACAAAAAAAAATACTTAAAAAAATATATAAAAAAAATCAATATTGATGAAACAGCCTTTTTGCAGAGATAACAAGAGTTTTTACAAATACACTCCAATGCTAGTTAGGTTTCTGGTTTCTAAAGTTTTCACACCAACTTCCAAGGTGCCGGGTAGCTCAGCTCAGGAGTTTAACTTGGCCCAGAGACTCAAGGGCTGCTTAGGCAAGCTCCTGTCAAGCTGAAGTCCTTTCACCACTGTGATCTACATTTCCAGCTGATTCAGTGCAAGTCCGAGAAGCACAGGAGGCAACAGCTCCAAAACACCTGGGATGACCCCAGATTTTCTCCATTCTCCGGGGAAGATAGAATTTTGCTCCTTTTTGAAACAATACAGAAACTGACGGGTTGGGTGTTTGGGGAAAAAAAAGAAGTATTCCATTCATACAGTGCCGTTTACATTCATACAGCACCTTGGGAGTTCAGGAAACAGGCTTAACACTTCCCTTATAAATATAGGAATTACACACTCACCACCAAGGTTTTGACCCCTCTGGAATGGGAGGCAGCAGCTCATGTGTGGCAAGTACATTACCCTGAGATTTTAGAATTGCTTGATTTAAAAGGCAATGAAATACAGCAAACGACTGGCCAAAGCTACGAGTACGAGATGTGTAGCAGCCACTCCATACAATGAGAGAAGTGGGACACCTTTCTAGTCATCTCCTTCATGTTTTGTAAGCAAAGCTGCAGTGCCAATCACAGCAAATATCTTTCTTCAAGCCACTAACAGCTTTCACATCTCATGCCTGTAATCTTCAGCAAATAGAGCAAGGCCTGTTATTCATTTTAATGCCTACATGCATTATATTTATTCTTGTTATAGTATTTTTAGTTACCACAGAAAAGGTTTGGCTCTGAAGAAAAAGAGCAAATTGTGTCAAAAGTCCAAATTCTTCCTTAAAATGCAAACATTTGAATGGCTTTAATGGCAGATATGCATTGGAATCCTAGGACACAATCTGGCACTAAAATCTTCCATCTATATTGGAATTTTTCACCATGTCTTTTTCATAATATATTATTAAACATGTTTCCATCTCAGCAGTTGAATTTTGGGGCCCTGTTGCATCTGTGAGGGAAGTGCAAAGCAGCTGGAGAGTAACTGTAAAGGAGAAGCAGAAAACTGATTGAGAACTTTGGGTGCTGGATGATGCGTTTCTCTTCCATCCTCCTTGTCAGAGGCGGGAAAAAGAAACAAAAAAAACCCCACATTGGTGTGCTCCTTCAACCTTGCAGATGGTGCACTGGTGCAGTAGCAGCAGCTGGTCCATCTCAGAAGGGTGGCTTCAATGACGTTCTCGGTTGTCCTTCAGGCTGCTTTGGTCCCTAACTGTCTATAGATTCAGCACAGAGTCATCCCCTGCTCCCCATGTCAGCCAAGCTCTGGGGCTGCAGCAAAAGTAGCAAATATGGTGCGATTGAGGACGAAGCCCAGCAGCTCCCGGCAACTGAAAAGCCTGGGACAATACGGATTTATTGTTCTGCAGACTGGGAACCAGTGACCATAAAGACTGACTGACCCTTTGCTCTGAAATTAGTCCTGTTGCCGTCAGCATAGCTGCTCAGAGATTATTATAGTGGTCCTCCAGTCTTTGATATGCCACCTGTAACTGCTGAATGGCATGCATGTGAACATTTTTTTGATGATATGATATAGAGTATCTGCCAGTTTTATGCAGATGGGGGCAAGCTGACAATGCCTGCTCTGGCACGGAGCCCATAGCGAAAATATCAGCCCAGCAACATGTTTAAAGCAAAGTGAGTTTGTAAGCAGAACATGTTTGCATCAGCTAACTAAAGGTCTTGATGCAATCCAACAAGACTTGAAGTAGAGCTGAAGCTTTTGATGACACTTAAGTCATAATTGCTATTTAAAACAAAACAAAAAAACAAACACAAAAAACCATCTCCTTGCTTACCTTTGCTTCCCCTCATGTCAGCGCAAACCCTGTATCTAAAGGGTTATAGGACAGAGACACCAGTCCAAGATACAGCTAACTCAGTAAAATAATAATTAGGTTTATCTTGGATTAATTTTTTAGTATAGCCCCCCCCCACCAGTTTTACTGGCTTCCCCACACCCAAATGATGCCCAGATTTTCTTCGACCATGCCTGCTGGCATAGCTAACATTTCTCCTCTCCTGTTTTCTCCCCCCGAGTCTTGCATTCAAATACTGCAATTGGCAGGAGAAGAGGAATAATTTGACATTCCTGCTTCAGCCTTAGACCTTTATTGCCATCGTACAGTTTTGTCACCAAACATGGCAAATCCATCTTTCCCAGGTAGGCTTCTTCAGAGAACTCCCCGTGAAACAAAGTAATGGCAGTACTGCATCCAGTTCAGCTCCACTCGTTTTACTTCCTCCTCCTTTCCCTCTGCTTGAAAGAAGTGGTTTCTATAATAATTCAGCGAGTTACACTCCTTACGTTTTATTGGGTGTGATTAGTGACTAGAGGAGCACTTGGTGAACACTTCTGTTTGTAGAAATGGGGCAGTGCAAGTCCTTCCTTTGGTTTAAAAGACAGAAAGCATTTACTACAAGAAATGCTGCTATGTTTTTAACACCACGCACCATTTCCCAGCTGTAAGTATGTGTCAAATGCAGGGGAAAAGTAGTTTTGCTGCTGTAACAGTTTCATAAATGCCTTTAACAATTGCTTGGGTTTTGTTTTTTTACTCCTTTTGCCAAGAATGTATATTGGAGTAATATTATAATTTGCTCCTATACTAGATTATAATAACAATGAAGACTGTCAGCATTTCCCAGTTTATTTTCGTATTGCTCTTGTGCTGTCATTACCATAGGCATTTAATTAGCTTTTCTCTGCTCAAAGGGACATGTGTGTATGGTAAAGGAAATGGCTGAAAAAATACTTCTCCAGTATTACCAGTCTCTTGGTAAATACAATGCAACTATCAATAACACTTAACTAGCTCTTCTCAGTTGTCTATGGCATTATTCCTTTCCCATCAGAAACCCGTAATATTCTGTACGAGTGGGAAAGTAAGCAGTTAATTTTTAGTTAATTAATACGTTGTATAATAAAATATTTATATATAAATGCACTAGTTCCCACAATGACTATGTGAGCTATCACCCCTACTTCATTTGCAGTTGGAGATCGAGAGGCTGGGGCTTAATTAGCTCAAAATCACAGCCAGAATTTTTGTCATTCAGGCATTGGTTTAAGTCATGCAGCTTATTTAGTCTCTTGACACGATTATTCCCTGCCCCATGGACATCCATATGCCTATAACTATAAGATGTGATTGCATTAATGAAAAAGTAGGTCTTCAAGTGAGCAAAACAAGCATCCTGAAACAGTCTGGCAAAAGCAATTTAAAAAAGAATTATATTACTCACAGTGATGATTCTCCACTTCCCAGAAACCAGAGGATGGGGGAAATAGAGTACAATAGCTTTTCTTTGCACCAAAGCTAAAGAAACTACTGAATAGAGATAATATTCCCAAAGTCAGGAGTAAGAGAGCTGAAGATAAAGCTCCACTTTTTCTCCCCAAAAAAGGAATTTTCTCACTGGTTTAACAGTCCTTACCCCTATACACACACATGCATTATCCTTAGCATCTAGAAGAAATACTGTGCTTCTGCCTTAAAAGTACATACAGCATATAACGCATTTTGGTTTTTTGGAGGAGATGGGTCCAACATAGCAGTACTCAGTGTTTCATTTCATTAATGTTAGCTTTTCTAAAAATAAATAAATAAAGTAAAATAAAGTAACAACAAATATATTAAATGCTTTTTTCTAAACTTGTCTTTCGTTTTTCAAAGTAAGACCGAATTATCACCTCTGGCAAGGTACATTTGAGGCAAACAAACCAGATGGGCTAAGAGTGCTGGCATAGCTACTATAGCTCAGTATGAATAAACAACTTAATTCTCTAAGTGTATCAGTTTCACAGTTCCCACGAGCACCATCAGTTTTGGTGAGGGTTTGAGGTTCTGTTGTTGTTCTTTTTTTGGGTTTGTTTTTTTATTTTGTTGTTTAGAATGCAGCAATAAATTAAAGAGTCAGGAAGTAGAAAACAATATTGATGCTAAGCTAGGGCACTTGAATGGCACAATACAGTTTATTTCAGAGTTATCTTTACAATTTCAGTTGAGTATACTGGGGAGTCTCTTTGGAGAAACACAGTCTCAAAGACTCTAATTTTGCAAGGAAGCACTAGTTGCCTTCTAAATGGCTCTCTTACCATAAAGCAGCTTATTCTTTGCAGGCCTCACTCAGAAATTTTAAACACCAACATTTTTGAATGCTATTGACCTCACATCCCAGCCCAAACAAGCAAGCAGCAAAGAGATGTTCCTCACCTGTTCTTGAAATTCTTACAGAGAAACCCCAAGAAGTAACGTGAGCAGGATGCACAGGCAGCAATGGAGAAACATTTCCTCTCCTGGGCCAAGGAGCACAGCAACACTCCTCACTGACAGCATTTTCCTTGGAAGGAGAATAGAAGCCTGTTTGTCTCCTCTGTCCTTTCACCTACCCACGGGGGTCCAACTACACTGCCATAACTCCAAGTTAGAAGTAGCAAAATCCTGAAGGCAACTATTTCTTCCACCAATGGCATTAGCATATTCCCAATCAGGGAATGCTTTAATAAGCAGCAGCATCTGAAAAAGGTGGGCTGCGAAGTCCTAATTAAATGGCAACTGACATATCGCTTTTCAAACTAAGCATCTGACTGGGGTGCTCAATCTAGTGCACACGGTTTGTAAACAACCGAACAGAGCACTCCATAGAGCAGCCTCACACATTTCCACAACGAAATGCTGCAGAGGCTCCCTTCGCCCTTGTAACAAGTGATCTAATGATTCTCAGGAGGAGGAAACGAGGCTGATTTGTAGCCTCTCTTCAAGGGGCTAGCCCAGTTAAGTAAGGCTTCTTAATTGCTTGCTCTTTATTATTTAATGCGTAAGAAAGTTAAAAAAATCCTTAGGGCCAGATCCTGAAAAGGTATTTAGGAGTCTAAGCAGGCAGCTAGGCAAAATTTAGCTGCAATTACAAACAGTGACACTAAAAACTTCTGCTCAGCTGCTGCCCAGCTCTGAAGGCTCTTAAAGCTAAGTAGGTACCTATTTCAGTTTTAAAGTTCTCCAGGTGCCTAGCATTCGGCTTCTGCCTGTGCCAAGAAACACTTCATTCCTGACAGTGCCGAGGAGGTACATGCTGGCCCAGTGCTGAGCCACTCAAGAGCCAGGAGCGACCTGAGAGGTTTCAGCAGTGATGAATGTTTGCCTGGTGGATAGATGCATTCGAAAGCCTACCTACAGCTCTTGAATGGGTTCTAAATAAAGTCAGCCTAATTATAATGTGGCAAGCAAACAGGCCCTCTCAAAGACATGACACAGATCTGGCAGTTACACCACAGGAACAACAAAGCGGAGAGTCAGTCCTAAAGCTTGCACAAATGCTCGGGAGCTGTAAATTGTGAAGGACAAATGAGCCGGGTACCTCACCTATAGTATGAACCATGTGTTTTAGATACCTGCATCTCCTCCCTTCAGACCAAAGTATGAAAATTAACCCTTTCAATGAGTTGGACCCTTTAAGTGAGTCAGACTAACCTTTGAGGCTCATCTGCTGTGGCCTCTGAAAGCAGGGAGGCAGCCCCTGTAGCCTTATCCCACATAGAGTCCTGTCAAGAACACTGATGAGAAGGAGTGAGGGGGGGAGGGAGCACTTCATCACTCTACTTGCATATCCCATCAGTGGTTTTATACATAGATCATATGAAAAAATCTTGTTTTTCTAAGGAATGGCATTTGCACTATGCAATTTAGATATCACCATTTAAAAAAAAGTTAGTTGTTCCCTTTTGCTACCTATAGTCCTACTCTCATTGATATCTGCTGGAGAGGGATGGGGCTCTCTCAAGAGAACGTTTGGGACTAAGCTATGTTCCACATACAACATCTAATAAGATTTATTGCTATATTTCATTAGTTTGCTGTGAATTCAGGTAGTGCACTAATGGAACAATGAGATAGACCCTTGACTTGGTAAATACAGAGTCAGAAGAAAAAAGGCTTATGTAAGAGCCTATAAAAACAAGATGGTTCAGAAATCAGGCAGCTGCTCTGCTCTATTCTTGATTCCCTTCATTGTGCCTCAGGATGGACAGACATTAGACTGCCAGATCTTTTCATACATTATTGCATTTTGTACAGTTTGGGCATAATGGTGAAAAATAGCAAAGATGAAATGGAAGTGTTAACTTTTCTGTTTGTCTTCTGACACTTTAAATCGCTTCATGTTACATTGCACTCCTCATAGATTTGATTACTTTTAAGATCAATGCTGTGTAAGAAAAAAATGTCCCTTAGGTATATTGCAATATTTATAAAGGTAATTGCTCTTTTCTCAGAATATTTAACCTTGGCAGAGATATTCCACTTATTCTGAATAGCATCTGTATAGCAAAACAATATCAAAATAGATCTTAAGGGCCAGGAGTACTTCTGATCTGTTTCCCTTGCTGTCATGATCAGTGCCTGGAGATCACTCCAGGACACTGGAAAAACTGCATAATGCTCCATGCCGAAAACAAGTGGGAAATAAAGCCTGTTTGGCATGAGGTTTCTGCCATTCTGGAGTGAAGGTACTGCTCCCAGAACTCTAGAGCAAAGGTGACATAAGTCTGTACAGAAGGTGGAACTTTCTGCAGATAAAAAGGGAACAACCTCTCCCAGAGTCCTCACAAATTTCAATATTGCTTCTATCAGATACAAAGAATTGCTTTCTCTAAAACATACACAGCAATGTGTATAGCTATCTTCATAATTGAACCAGCTCTTTTACTTCACACCTGCACCTCTCAGAAGAGAATGTAAATATTAGCATGCACAGCTGGAAGGTACTCAGATATTACTGTAGCTTTTTTTCTATTGCTATACGTAAGGAATAGAATTGGTGTTCTGTGAACACTAGAATTAACAGAAATAGCATTTTTTGATGTGCAAAAAAAAATTAAATTGTTACATTCATTCATGGGTTTTTTTTCTCATAAGAAACCTGTGTGCAGAGAGTGAATTTTAAGTTAAATAAATCAGAAAGTTAAGCCATTGCATAAGCACCAACACACCAATAGGTCATTTACTAACTGTATCACTATTTATTACGGTTTTGATATTGTCCAAATGACAGCTTGAGTACGGTTTTGTTGACTTTCTCTGTTTAGATCAGAGAGCTTTAAAGGGCTGTTAAAATTAAAACTTGTTGAGAATGTGTGTTTTTCATATAAAATCCCTGAGCTGGTAACCCTGAAACTTCTTGCGAGAGGTATTCCATTTCAGTGGAACTTCTTTGCTGTAACAAGCATAGAAAACACATCACAAGAAGAAAATGTTTTGTCAAATTCCAAGCATCAATTTTTAAGAGGTGTTAATGGGTGGGAATGCTGCCCTACTCATCCTGCAAAGCATTAGGAGTAACACAGCTCACCAAGTAATTAATTAGCTTGATACGGGTACTTGAAGGAGAAGAAGAGCATACACAGCAGGACACTCAGTGCTGAGAGACCATCAAAGCAAGACTTGCAACCACTTTCAAGTTATGCTGTGATCACAGCCCTTCTGTTAAACAACTGAAGTAAATGATCACTGTGCTAGCTGGGATTCAGAGACGTGGATCTGTGGATTACTTGCTTCACTCCAGCAGCATGGGTAAAGAGAGGCTCCGGGGAGAGTAGATGACGGAAGCGTATAGGCAGCAACAGTGCTACCCTTCCATGCTGACATGAGGGGAGGATGTGAAGTGCAGTAGGATTCCCATTTCTGGCAGTCCAACACTTGGCTTGGTGCTGCCAAATACTTTACTTGTGATTAAATTTGATTAGATGATCTCAAAATTACATGATGTTTCCAAAAGGCTTTTTGTGATTTGTTTCTGTTCTCTGACCTATGATTTCTTCCATGGGTTACAGTAGTCAAGATGATGAGGGACTTGGGCTAGGGTCAATTACTCTTCATAAATAAAATCTATATGAAAACTTGCTTATTAATGATGCTAATTCAAGATTTTATCTTTCTGCTTCATAGGGTTCCTATTTTTAAACACCGTTCAGGTACACTGTGCTATTAGATATGGCAGTTGTACATCTCCTAGGTAGCAAGATCTAGTGCACACAAGTAAGAGGATTCATTTAAGTCTCTCAGGAGTCCTCCTGGTCTAACGTCTGCTGAAGCAAATAGAGAGGGATTGCAGAAATGCGCCTCTGATTCACTTGTATGGTTCAGATCTCTCAGGCAGAGATCAATCATTCTTCTCCAAAATTTCCACTTGTTCTCTGGTGGTAAATTCATCAGCAGGGAACCAGTCAAAGTCTAGATTTTGAACTTGAAGAAAATGCCACCAGCATCATCAGGTAAGAATCTGAAACAGAAGTGAGAACATAGCTCCGTCTAGAACAATAGGCTTATTAAGGAAAGCAGTCCATCAGACAAACTGTCTATCAGGCTTCAAAAATTTGCAAAACCTACCTTCTTAAAAAAAAATAAAAAACCCCTATGTATAGACATGCTAATACACTTTTTAAGAAGCCGTTGGTTTTTGCTGCTGTAATATCGAGTTGTGTCCACTAGATGGATGTCATTTTCTAGAAGTTGCAAGGTTTGGTTCTGGGCCGGCCTTGGCAGCTCAATTTAACAAGGCCGTGCAGTGCTCCTTCCTGAGTTTCTGCTTAACACTTAACAGACACCTGAGTAGCGATAGCTAAATATAACCATCTCTGCTAATGATCTGAAATCTCCATTCCCACATTGCCACTGCCTTAGTAAACATACACATTGATACTGATACTGTTTCTGGAAGGCTGCCCACAAGGTATGAACTGTTGGTTATTTTCTCGATTTTAATACCTGATTATATTAAGGTACTATTTTTTCTCTGTTGCATTCAAAACTCATGCGTCAATTGAGTGAGATGTGCCTTTAAAGTCATAACTTAAAAAAAGTTTAAAAAAAAATTGGCTTTGTGATGTAAGAATAAGCATATCAGGATTTCTTGTCTGACTTGGGATCTGAGCTTCTGGATTCATTCTGGTTTTACTCTGCCTTCGTTTTGCCCTTTTTTTCCTTTTGCTTGTTTGGAAAACACCATTCTGGGTTTTTTTCTTGTTTTCTCAATAATTAAGAGAACAAAATTTGGTTTGCATTTTAAATGAAATGTAATGAATGTAAAAAATAATAGTCACGAGTCAAAGAATAGGTATGGAAACAGAGCAAATATTGTGTGATTTGCAGTAAGAATAACAAGTTTTGGCAAAACTGGAAGAAACAAATTTCCATTTCTTACTGTCTTAGTAACATATTTGGCAATACACATGCAGGCACTTTGGTGTTTACATGGATTTGCCTGACTCCATACTTATTTTTTTAAACTAAGACTTTGGTTATAAAAATCCCTTTTGAATAACCTGCAAAATAAGTCTAACTTCTGGATCTGAATGCCTGAAACCCTGGAACTTATTAACCCTCTGAATGAGGCATTTTGCAACAGCAGTATAGAACTGCAAGGCAGGCTCAAAGCATGAACTAGTATATTAACATATAGAAAACTGCAGGATCAGAGATGTGATAAATTCAGTTTATGAGATCACCAAGCAGTTTCTTACACAACTACTACTTCCACTTCAAGGATTAGTTCTGGTTTAAATCAGCAAAGTGCTTGGTTTAGACAGAGGCACACAAAATGTTGTCAATCAAAGATGCGACTCACAGTATGAGCTGCCACTGTGTATGAATTAGCTGAATATCATGTTAATTAACACTACAGAGCACTAAGAAACTGCTTCTAGCAAGGAAGGCTGGTGCTAACCGGCCAGCCAGTCAGCTGGCTGGTATTTCTGCCCCTGTTCAGCCAGTAAGCCAGAAAGGGAAGGAAAGGGTCACAGTGAGACATGTTGGTTTTGAGGGACAAAAGAGGGAAAGTAAGAGCACAGTGAAAAGAGTGATCTGAAGGTGTTACATGGAAGGGAACAGGAAAGATCCTAGTAGGAAAGGTAAAGGACATAGGGCACAAACCTGTATAAACAAACTTCATTATCCTACGTATAGTCCAAACCATTAGTGGACCAATCTGCGTTGACCATAGTTTTCAAAAAAGGGGACCAAGTAAAAGAAGCTTTGATAAAAAGCCAGTTGTGTAACTTGCAGAGAAAATATAGATACAGTGCATGTAAATTAGTATTTCTAGACCACTGCCATACAATCAGCCATTTCAATCAATGAGCTTCTGAAAGACAAACATACATTAAAAAATTAATTAACCTTCAGGCTGAAAAATTTTAATAAAAATAAATCTTGAACCTTCTAAACCCCATGAAATTAAATTGCTTTTATACATCCTTGTTATACCTACAGCCTTACTTCTGAATAATATTTTCATTTTAATTGCATCAGCAGTTTTGTATTGTTCTTTAGAGTAAATCTTTCATGACTCAGGCTAGCCATGAATAATTTTGTTTCTTAAATGAAAAGTCAAAACCTAGACTATTCTAACTGGGTAATATGGCCACTGTTCCTCAAGGGAAATAAAAATGCTGCTCCCCACTCTAGTCCAGAGTCATACTGAATGCCTTTCCTTCCTTGGTGAGAGGCAGTTTTTCATCACAGAAGAGGAACGTCAGAAGATGACCCTAACCAACAGAGTTCAGTAGAGCTTGGAGTAAGTGATACTGACTCCTCAGGCACCACACCAGCAGTTTCCTATGTCAAACCTGCATTTTTCTGGGAGCACAGGGATTATAAACAACACATAAAGGAAAGCTAGTAAAGTATCCTTCCTTGATTGACTATGGAAAACACTTCAAAATTATTTGATTTCAGCTTTGATGGGACAGCTGGAACTGCAGGGGGAGCCAGACTTCAAAAATCACAGAATTGTCAGAGTTGGAGTGGACCTCTAGAGATCATGTAGTCTAACTTCCCTGCTAAAGCAGGATTGCTAGAGCACATCACTCAGGACTGCATCCTGCTTGAGGCTGTGCTATCTTGGATGTTGGTAGATAAAGCTACTTCAAGTGAAATAGGCTCAACCCATTAAATGTGATCATAAAACAGACCCTTAAAGTATCAAAAATATGTGTAAGTTTAATTCCACAGTGCAATAAAATAACCTTTATAATGGATCACCACACCAGGGCTTAAATCAGTTCTTCGTAACATTCATATAAGTTTAAAGAAATATACTGAGGGTGAGAGCAGGTGCTGAAGAAAATATCTTCTCTGATTAAAAGTGAGTAATATGGATGTGCCAAATTGCTGGGGAGTAGTTGCCACAGGATAGTCAGTGGTATGATATCAATCAGATCTAGTGCAGAGAAATCTGCAGTGATGACTTATTGATGGAAAGCCAGGGGAAAATACCATGTGTCTCCTAGGCACCTATAACATGGATTTATAAGTACAAAATGAGACGTAAACTACCCAACTTAGCTGTTATTATTCAATCATGCCTTCTGTCTATTTGTCTACTTTTCTTTTAAGCATAATAATCTATCATTTTCATATTCATTCTGCAACTTGAAGCAAGGCTTCCTTTGAATGATGATTTCATTAGGATTTGTTTTCCAGATAGCAATGCCTCCAGAGTTATGCACTACATTAATTCTGTCAAATCTTTTACCTTATTTATATTTTTATTTCAGAAGAACTATGGAAAAAATCTACATGCTGATAAGTAAAGGATGCTATTTTCATGTATTTCTCATACATTAGATGAAAGCTGAACCTTCAAAATAAAACACAGTTCACAAAATAGGACTGCTTACCATGCTAACTGAATGAGACTGTAGCTTATTAGAAAATTATTACAAACTTGAGAATTACATTATTTGGATTCAAAAGGAGACCATACTTTGGATTTAAGGAGAACTGAATAAACCCCAGATTGGAGGAACAGTAAGCAGTAATAATCACAGAATCACAGAATGGCAGGTTGGAAGTGACCTCCGGAGATGATCTAGTCCAACCCTGCTGCCAGAGCAGGTCTACCCAGAGTAGGTTGCCCAGGAACACGTCCAGGTAGGTTTTGAATGTCTCCCGAGACAGAGCCTCCACCACCTCTCTGGGCGGCCTGTTCCAGTGCTCTGCCTCTCAGAGTAAAGAAGTTCCTCCTCCTGTTTAGGTTGAACTTTGCATGTTCAAGTTTGTGCCCTCTACCTCTTTTCCTTTCACTTGGCACCACCGAAAAAAGAAATATTTCACATTATTCTCCTGAATGATCAACTGTTTTGGAAAAATACCCATACCTTACAGAGCTTTCTTCCCATTGGAATGTCAACTTGAATCTGCCCAGGGGATGAGCCCAGACACTGAAACAAAACCATTGCTGGTACATACAACATCATCTTGGAGACATAAGGTCATCATGTCTGAAAAAAGTCAGAGCAAAACACACTTAGCTATAGATTCATACACACATACTTCATATATACAACATCAATCCAATGATGTTAATGGCACCTTATGTGAAAACACCCAAGTTGCCCTATGTTTTAGTTACACTGGGCACCACCAGCAGCACCACTGCAACAACATGTGTTCATTGGGAGTTACAAAACTTGCTTTTCCCTCCCCATTTCTCTCCCAACTTCTTCACCTAGTGTAAATATCCAGACAGTAGATCATGCCAAGTTCCTTGCTGTTACACAACCAGAAGATTTTAAGCTGCCTAAATTATGTTCAGGTTAAGTCTGAAGGCAACTTTGTCAGCTGGAGAGCAAGCAGATGTATGTAGTGACAAATTTCTGCAATAGCTTAGACCAGAAACTGCCAGCTCACTTTTAAAATCCTCAAGTAAGTCCTCACTGTCGTTAAGAGCTCTCCAAAAAGTCAACGCATTCAAAATACTCTGGTACAAGCTCAACATGCTCCTTACCACAATTCAGTCATTCCTGCAGTTGTATTAAGTTGCTTTCTCTATAAAAGAAAAAAAAAAAAGTTATAGAAAAATCATTATAAATTGTATAGTCACTGGAAAATTAAGTAATAGTAACAAATTCAATTTATTTACCCCAGTAAAGTTTCCTCCCATTTAAAAGAGAATACATTCAGTATAAGTGCTCAAAACAGGCAGAAACATTTGCTTTGCCCCAGTGTGAAGTGGCACTCACTGTCCAAAAATGAAAGGGAATTAGACCCTACAAGGTTCTCTACTTCAGCAGAGAAATTCTGCCAGTTAGGTTACAACAAGAATACCCTGTTAATTTTCATATAGGGACCCATTGGACCTTGCCAACAGAGGCTGTTGAAAAAATATGATGAATTACCCTATTCCTTCCTACACTACAGCCTTTCCCCCACAAAAAAGAGTCCAGGGAAAAAGGCACAGTATGGGAGGGAGCAGAATGGGCAATTCATCATGTTTCTCGATCCTCTTAGGCTTTCATCAGCATCGTCTGCTGTCATCAGTCTCCTCCAGAGAAGAGGGTCCTGGACACCTGATTAAAGCAGCAGTCATCAGTATAATACAGTGTTGAGCTAAACCCATCTGTTTGACAAAAAATGAAGTTTCACAAACCTGCATCAAGGGCACAGGAGAGAATTCCATACAGAAGAAAGATTCAATATTGCTATGAAGAAAAATGAGCTTGCTTTTAAATTAGCACCAATTGTATGTTAACTTAAAGTAGGAAACAGAGATGATAGAATAAGTAGAAGTTTGATTAAAATAGGTAATGATTTTGTGATTTGCCTAGTCACAGTCAGCATAGCTTAGGTACCCCTCACTCAGGCTCACATTTTGGCCTGTGCTAAATACTGATTAACACCTTTTCATCTCCACTAGTACAAAGCATTGATTTTATTCTAAGCGCACAGTGTATTGTGGAAGTAAGTGCAGCATACTCTCTGCAACTCGTTGTTCCCAATCTCTGCATTATCCCCAGATGACTGACAGATTCAATTCAATCTCCAAATGAGTGACAAATTCAATTCAGTGGGTAGGACTGTGTCGATGGTATGTTGATGATGCAATAGAAGATTTTTACCCTGTAATACTTCGGAAACCCTTCTATATATTAAAAATATGAAGTTTTAATGGGCCACAGAGGCTTATTCTGACTTTGTGTCATGAAGTGTGCAGGGTAGGTTTCACCCTGGTACGTTATGTCTTCTGATGCATAGGCATGGAGTAGCACGCTGTAATCTGTGAAGAACCCCATACAATAGCCTCACACTAACATCCACTAACAAAGCAGTTCAAGACCATGAATGCAGAAAGACTCTGAAAGAATTACTGCCAGCACCTTACTTGCTTGAAGACTGCAGAAGCAGACCCCAGCTAGTTAGTTTTTTCACATTCAGAGTTTGTTACTAGCTAGGGATAGCTGTTTGATATTTCTGCTCTTGCTTCCTTGACTCCAAGGTGTTTAAGAAAAAACTGCTGCACATTGTACAGCAGATCAAATGTGGAAGGTGAAAAAGTCACCCAGGAAATTGTAATTTAATTAAGTTTCCTCACACTTGTGGAAACAGAATGTGTATGCTGTTATATTTCTGACATTCTCTGGCAAAATAAGGTAAGATGATATGAATACTGATTGCTGATAAATTCAAGTCAACATCCAATTGTCCTCTCATTTTTTTTTTAATATTATACTGTTCAGTGAGTACCATATGAAAAACAGTCCATGAACAATCAGACACCTCATTAATAAAAAATGTTGCGTCAAGCCTTACTGAACAAGCCTTGATAGGAAAAAAACCCTATTAAAGTCCTCCTAGAGTGCTCTAGTGGAGGCCAGTCAGCACTTATGAACAGTTCTTCTCAGAATGTTTTTTACTGATGGATAGGTTTCCTAGAGGCTGGCATTAGTATTTAGTTCAGTGAGGCAGAGCTAAAGTAAGGGAAATACAGGTGAAGATCTTTGTCCTACAGCATCCGGAACCAGAAGTACTCCACTTTTAAATAGGCCCAGCACTGTGAGATCTGAGATGGCAGCCTGGATTTGAAAGGATGGTAGAGTTTCATCTGCCTTCTTTCCTTCATGAAAGGGCTGTATTAGAATCATAGAATCATTCAGGTTGGAAGAGACCCTTGGGATTATTGAGTCCAACCATCAGTCCTACTCTACAAGGTTCTCCCCTACACGGTATCCCTCAACATAACACCTGATAGATTCTTACACACAGTCAGGGATGGTGACTCCACCACCTCCCTGGGCAGCCGATTCCAGTGACTGACCACTCTTTCTGTGAAAAATTCTTTCCTGACGTTTGGCCTAACCCTACCCTGGTGCAGCTGGCAGCCATTCCCCCTCATTCTGTCGCTAATTACCTGTGAGAAGATACCAGCACCAACCTCTCTACGATGTCCTTTCAAGTAATTAAAGCAAAGCTAGTTAAACTAAACTGATGCCAGAGACTGTGGGAGTCCGTTTCTGTGGTAGTACACTGCGGTTTAGATTCTTAACCAAACCAAAGTACCACTCTTAACCAAAATAAGAATACACAGATCAGTGTTGGTCCTTTTAAATCATTCCTCAGGATCAAAACAACCTTGTAGTTAAAAAAAATGGAGCATTTAAATTCAGCCATTGCAAGACAGTAAAACCAGTAGCAGTGCTGTTATACCCACATAACATGGTAGAAAAAAAGACTATTCTGCCAAATGCAAGTGCCATGTGGAAGAATCCTGACCTCACAGTTGACTAGAAACAGTAAATTTGCAGAATTTCATAGGAAAATTTTAGAAATGGAAATTAGAACCCAGTTAGCTGGTGTTAGATTCTGTAAACAGCTTCAGTACAAGAATTGATGTTTGAGCTCAGTCTTGACTCCCTTCAGAGGAAGGGATATAGCTCACCACATCCCATGTTAGGTGTCTGAAGTAGTTCAGATGACGAAGCTATGAGTATGAATAGAAAATACCAAACTTCTGTTAGTTTCAAAATAAACCCTCCTTTCCTTCAAAGTCCTCAATCTTAGCCCAGGTGGAAAAAAAGCCTCAAACTTTGCACTCAATATAGCATTTTTTAAGAACAACAACAACAAAAAACAAATGTAAAATTGATGCAGGTCTACAAATTGCTGCATTAAGTCTGCTATACACAACCCACACACAATAACATAAGAGTAATGTAAAATCATGCATTAGAGATGAAGAAGAATATTAGATCCGTCTCTCCTCCTATGAAAAGATGAGCTGAGAGCTGATGGTGGGTGAGTACTGCTAGCAAAGCAAACACTTCACTACCTGTGGGTGAACATTTCATGCATGCTCTTTATTATAAAGCCCACTGAAAACTTAGAGCTGCTTTTCTGAAGGAGCTGTTGTATAACTCTGACATCTGGGGTTTTCATTCGCTGCCCTGTTTGATCTGGTTATGGAAAACATTAAACCCAGAAGGATCCACTTCAGCTGTTTACAAACCTTTCCCATACTCCTGCACCATCCCAGCTTCATTGACAGGCTCTAGTTCAGCAGTGGGGCTGAAGTCTCAAGCCTGGCTTTCTTGGATAAGCACTGCCATGGGCTGCAATGTGGAGGAACCCTCAATTAAAATGCAGCACATTCTCAAGAGCCTGTCAGAATCAGGATTGTTGTTTTTCCATTTTTTTTGAAAACATAAGTTCAATCTGCTACTGTGCCTTTGGTTCCACCCGGACAAGTAGCTGTGCCTATAAGAAAGGACCTTTGATTCCACATATACGTAAAGATAAAGCTATGTATGCTTCTAGCACATAACTGATATACCTTGCATACATTCTTAGAACCATGCACCATAAATTCTTCTGTTTGTGTTTAATTATTACAGTCAGGAATCAGGCAGTGGGTCCATGCATGCCATGCTAATAGTGTTACTTAAAAATTCAAATTAATAAATCAAAACCAATAATGCCCTCTTTCTGTTCACAGCTCACAAACACACTGATTTTGCTATTCAAAATAATCATTACTTTATCTATACACATATCTATACACATAAGGCACTCAAAACCACTCAGTGCAAATCCTCAAGTTTCAGAATTACTGTGGAGGGAACATGCTGTCACGGAAGTTGTCATGGATGCCCAGACTGTAGAGATTCAGGACACTGTTGGATAATTTTGTGAAAGGTGAAAGAACAATCCAGCAAGCTGCTGTTATACCCAAAGACCACTACTTTTGGATAAGAGTGACTTTGAGCTGCAAATCACTAGAGGCTTTGGGTGAGTGCTGGAAAAGTGTTATGACAGATATTCCCTCTACTTATGGTCTATCTTAAGCACCAAGGCCAGTGTTGGAAAGAGGACACTGGATGAAACCCACTGCTGGCCATACCTGTGATCTGACCCACCATGGCCTTTCTTGTCTTGCAGTGTCACATGACACAAATACATAGAAGTATCACTCTGTTTGGCTGATTTCATGGTTTGTGCAGCTATCTATTATTGTAAAAAGTCAAAGTACTGACAGATTACACTTATGGTAGAAATTACCTTTCATAAAACACTCAAAAACTTTCCTAATCTTTCTGTAAACATGGTATTTTAAGATGAATTTTTCCCTTCAAAAATCACCTTGGGACCTCATGGAAGTGGAGAGTATCAATAAGTTCAAAAAGCAGTTATACAAATTCATGGACAACAGGTCCTAAAATGAATACTAAGAGGAACGGACAGGAATGTTTTCTTGATATCCCAAATCCAAAAATTTTGAACCTGGGGCGGCAGGAAGGGAACGGACAGCAGGATGTGGACGGGCTCACATCTTCTCCCCAAACAGCCCTTCTGATTGCCCCAGTCACAAACACAATGCGTGGCTAGTTTGAACCAGAGGCAATCTCTTAAATTCTTTTCACCACACCAGTTACAAGAAGGGGACCTGGCTACCTAAGCTATTATTGCTTCCTCTAGCGTGCCTTGAATGCGGAGTAAAGTGAACATGATCAAAGAGGTGAACATGGAAGCAAGCAAGCAATCTCAGCCACATACCTCATGCTGTGAGTACTGCTATGTTGGGTCAGTCAAGAGGTTGTTACTGCTCATAACAGCAGGGGAGAGGCCAGATTCTCCAACACTTCAAAACCCTTGTGACTGTATTATTTCTTCATTCTGTTGAGGACAGAGCTGTGAGCACTGGAGTTGCAAGGAGGAGAGTAGAGTGGTAGGCCAACATAGGTAGCAGAAAACTCATTAAACTGGCAGTGTTTCCAATTAAGGATAATCATGGAAGTTGTTATCAGGACATCCAGTGCAGAAACAGCAGTTGAAATACAGCACAGCACGAATACAGTACCACAGTTCCATGATATAGGCAAGCAAAGGTTTGTGACTGTAGAAAAAGAAAACAAACAAACAAACAAACAAATGTAAAGCTAGGCGGACAGAGTACTTCCAGGGAAATACTTTCAGATGCACTTTTTTGAGTCTTTCTGAAAATTATTTGTATATTGTAATTTTGATTGGCTTTTGATTGTAATTAAGATTCCGCAAAGCATAAAATGGACATGAGTACTGGATAACACACACTTTTAGAGACCACAGAGACGTAACAGGATATAAAATTTTATTATATCAAACTTCATTAATCTCTGCTCAATTGTTTAGGGATGCAAAATTTCATATTTCTAAAAAATTAATACCTGCAACCAGCTGCCAATGTATAGCCATCTAATTAACTAAGACGTAAACTAGTGGTAATATAGACAGGAAATGATGCAAATAATTACGTCAAAATGTATGAGCATATGGATAATATTGTGCTTTGCAGGACAACAATAGGCACTTGGACCTGAGAGTTCATCTACCTTGAACAAAAAGGATGGACTGCAGCATGAGTAACTCTACTTAAACTGATTTTAATTTAAATAGGTCAGGTGCTGACAGCTGTGTAGCTACAGCAACATGGATCTTAGAACAGACTGATGGGCTGAAGAGGAACCAAACCTCTCTGGCAGCTGCATTATATTCTCTGCAGTTGCAGCTTTTTTTCTTTTCTTTTCAGAGGGAGCCAAGCAGCTAGTTTAAAGCTAGTTAGGGAAAAGCTACTTAAGCAGCAGAGTCCTGCTATGAGTGATGCTTGGTACTGATCTACTCATTACTCTCCTGATGTTAGATAAGAAGACGCTGGGAATCAAATGAAAATATCAGATAAAAGACTTGGGGCCTACAAGCACCAAAACTGCAATACACGCAGGGACAAACACAGGAAGAGGAATTTAAATTTACCTTGCAGAATTAAGAATCTTTATAGCTTTCAAGAAAGTCCCAAAGTTTCTGCTTAGCCCACCATCTTAGCTGTGCAATTCTACTGAACCTGACTGATTTCCCTTCTCTCCATTTGAAGCAATGGAGTTATGCCAGTACAAACTCAGAGCAAAGTCAGAATCAGGGGCTTCTTACTGCAGCATCTACATGCTAATAGGATGTTATGAAACCACAATACCATTCCAAAATGGAATACAGCCTATTTCCTAGTACAGGAAATATGCCCTACAATAGGCTAATCATTCATAAAAGCCTCTAAGATGTTGCTGGTTTTACCTGTAGAAAAGCTAATAAGAAGAATAACAACCCTGACAGCCGGATTCTTGGGTGATGTGAAGTATGTACAGGTTGCTGTGCTTTTATTACCTAAGCACTAGCAGCAATTTCAGAAAGGAATTCAGGCAAAGTGGCACATAATAGATCAGTTATAAGAGTAATAAGTCATGTTAAAAGTCAGGCAAGTGACTAACATCGACAGGAATATAACCAGCCAGCTCTCTGTGGTTTTACAGAAATTAGCTAATACATTCACTGCATGAAAACAAAGAAGATATCAAAGGATTTGGGGGAACAAATAACATTTAAATCCTTGAAATCGACGTCTATTGCGTATCACTGTCAGTGACAGAATCCAAGATACAAAAAAGAAGCTTCTGAAAAAGTCAACCAGAACATCAATTGCAGATTCAAGATGAACTCAGGAATCTTGCCTAACTGTGGTGCGTGTGCGCCTTATTTACCCGATGACAGCAACATGGGTTGCCTGCTTGTGAGGAAGAGAGTGCAAGAGTCTGTACCTTGCCTGTCTTATGCCATACAACAAGCTGTATTTTGGTGCAGCTAATCATAACCAAGTCAGTCATAACCTAATCATAAGGAAACATTCCTGGAAAGAAAGGAAGATTTCCCCACAACGGGACCTTGAAGTCAGACAACAGAACTTCCCATCAGAATGCAACTCTGCTGCTAGTTACCTGTATTAGAAAGAAGTGCTGGCTTCAATCTATCAAATATATAAGCATGCTTCTATTTTTGGCTTTGGGAAATTCAACTAAATTTTTCTTAGTCAATTCACAGCTGTTTTTTCCAATCCATAAGGACTCATCTGTTCTTTGGGAACTCAACACCCCAGCTGCCTTTTTATATGGGAAGAAGTATAAAGTAACAAATACTTCACACATATAGCCCTCTACAAACTGGCCTTTGCACACACAGGAACACTTAAGGCCATAAGTAGTTTTTTTCATTAAATATGTCCGTGCCTACTATGCAGACATAGCAAGTCCTGATGTACTGTGGATATACTCAGTGCATGCAATACTTCCATGTGTCTGCCAGAATTTGCCTGGCTTATGACTGAAGCGATGATTTGCTTCACGTATACTGCAGTTCGGCTGCTACCTCCCTCCCTGCTTGCATGAAGGGCACCTGAAAGGAAACTGGGAAGGGGCTACATTCACCAAACATTCTCCCAGCCGGAGGCCACCTAGAGCATAGGTCCTGTACACACTTGTGGGTCTAATGGCCCTCCAGTGATAACATGTTTAATGCTGTCCTGTCATGCATTAGCTGGTTTGTCAACAGCACATTTCCAGTTACTGCCCAGTTAACTGCAATTCAGGGCTTGCAATCACCCTCCCTATAGATTCCAGGATATAATGACAAAATATTCATTTCCTGTCCACTATCCTCTACTCTCTGCTGTACTTGCCTAGCACCAGTCTAATTACAAAACTGAAATTATCCAAGGTGACACACCACACTTTAAACTGTGTACAGCAGTTTCCTATTCACTTTCACAAATCCAAGAATTATAATAATTGTCATTTAAACAGTTAAATTCCAACCAAAGCAACAGATTTCAGTCACTCTAAAGACAGAATGACTATTAATTCACAGGCAGGATTACCTGGCAGGATTATTTTTTTTTCATCCTCCTTACCCCAGCCCCTGCTCAGGTTGGGAAGCAGATAGCCATTGCCATTGCTGCAGATAGTCTGGTGTCTAGATTTCAAAGGGAAACCTGCAGATAAAGGTCTCTGTGAAGAAATGGTACAAGATAAAGACAATGCAGGAGAATACCAAATGCAAATTTCTAGAAAAGTGCTTGAAGCTGAGGGTTTTTTTCCTGAGTATATTTTAGGCCAAACGATGAGATCCTCTGAGCAAAGAGAAACCCTCCTTGAAGTTAAAGATGCCATTTCCCACTTAGATTACATACAAATCATTAAATAAATTCTGAGCCATTCAAATGATGTTTTGTCACACTATTTTAACCATTCGTTCATAATATTGCTTATTTAGCATATCAGTCTTCATACTTTGTAAATAAAAAGCTTCTATTTAGCTCAAATAAAAATGGATGGGTAGGAATTACTTGACAAAGTTAAGAGAGTCAAAACCCCCATGGTGCTCACTAAAAAGCAGTTTGCAGAGGGTGACTGGTGATATGAGCCCTCAGCTGGGGGTACAAGGAATCGTGATGAAAGAGGCAGCTCTCAGAGCTCCATGAAAGGATAGTGACCTGCAGGATGCCAGGCTGCATTACAGGGGGAAAGATTATTTTGGCAAGTGTCAGCTGGTGTGTAAAATCTATTGTGATAGTTGTACAGATAGTAATGAGAAAGTCTGTAAGTACTTAAAGGAAACTGTAGTTATGAATATTAAACAGCTAATAAATCATGCCAGAGACTCTGACTAGGTACTTGATCGAATCATAAAAACTTCTGAAATGGAAGTATAGCACGTATTATACGTAGATTTCATTAAAGTGCATGGTACATAGATTCATACTTTTTACCTATAAAACCATATTTATTCAGTTAATGACAAAGGCTAACATGGGGAAGCTTTATGGGTGCAATTATTATTGCTAGATTGATCATTTTCAACAATAAATTGATTGCTCACAGCAGACAGGCCCTCTTGCAGAAAAATGAAAGGCAAAATGCTAAGTTAGAAGACACAATTTCATAGGCAGGGATATATAGCTCTAGTTTGCTGGGACAAAATTGTAAAATGCACATCTGGACAGGACCAGTGATTGCTATAGTCTCTCATAACTGCTGTGATGGGAAGAGCTGCTGCCCTCTTGAAAAGCACAGCCTCATGAGATTGGATGACAGTGAAATACCTAGTCCATCATTTTTTTTAAGATTGCAGTATATTAGCTGAGATAACTAACTTAGTTTTGATGTAGAAAGAAATGGAAATTGATGATTCTTTCAAGACCAGGCCACGCAAGTAACGACTGAGAGCAATTTTAATCTGTAAGCTCTTTATATGTTTACATGAAATAAATTGTTCTCTTTCCAATGATGGGATGTTGCCCTGCCAGAAATTCTCAACTGGCAGTTCCAGTAGAGTTCAAGAATTTATTGTATACAGACACCACCTTTATCTGTATAGAGGTCCCATACACATCAGAAAGGTAGCATGTGGAAACGTCTTGAAATTGTGTGTTCTGTGCTTCTGTGGATATAGAGTATGTCATGGTTCAGAGCTGGTGTTTATTAAAGCTGCTATAATTAGAAATTACAGATGTTTTCTTTATGCGTATAATGTAAACTCTGTGTAGTGCAAATGCAGTAACAGTGAAGTGAAAGTTTCCAGCACATGATTTTTGTCTATGAACTTTAAGTGTCTGGATACCATTCTGGACATTTAACTATTGTTTTCAAAACTCATCTTTGAAGATAGCTTAGCAGAGCATCTACAAGTGAAGCTGTTTCACTACAATGCAGTGTATCTCATCGTTTTCCTACTGAAAAGACAAAAACGTCATTATTTCTACAGGTTTTCTGTAGAAGTAATATATAAATGCTAAGAAACAGCTTGCAAATTTGTTTTCATAGCTCTGTATGTTGACAGAGAATTCTTGATCTCAATGGATATGGTTAATTGTGAGTTGGGGGAATGTTTCCTTGGTTTTATTAGTCCTGTAGAACATACTAGAGCAGGTTTGGCCCCATTAACAACCACACTTTCATCGGCTTCCCAAACAGAGGTGGCTTGCATCCAAGCTGCTCAAACTGTATGTGTCCATACAGGGGTGCTGTAAGGACTCAGTAGTAGAATGAGACTAATACAGCTGAATTTGAAGCTGGTAACATAAACATCTGGATTATGCTGTACCATTTGTGCCTTGATATGATTTGCACTCACAAAAGAAGCACTCACATTGCTGCCTGTAGCCACTGAAGTGTACCACAGAAATGTCCAAATTAGCTTTAAGCCTGTACTGTAGCCATTACAGTGCAGAGACCCCAGCTTTCAGCAGTTATTTAACTTGCAAGGGCTCTGTGCTGCAGTCACTGTCAAACAGACATGCTTTAACTATTTATCTTGAACTTAGCCTCTTTATATTAATGGATTTCACTGCTTGAGGTGTTTTAATTGTGCTCCATTGCCAAAGGCTTTCTAATACCTTGATGATGTTTTATGTAGAAACAGAAGTTTCTGGTTGCTTGAAGACTGAGATGTCATCCTGAGTAATTGCACACCTTAGGAAGATGATATCTGAGCATATGCCTGACAATTTCACACTCATATTTGATAACCTCATCTAAAAACACAACAAAAATGCCCCGGTGGATCTGACGCATTTATTTTAAAAGGCAATTAGCATACAGACTTCCCCACATTCCCAGCTATCTAGCCAGCTTTTAATAAATTAGATGATGAAAAAGAAAAAAATCAGCTTGATGTGGCTGATCTCATCTGAATTGTCCTTTGTAGGACTATTTTGCAAAGTGAGTTCTCCGTCTCTGTTGAAGCACGGTCAGTCTGTGGCAATGATAGTATTTGGTGAGGTCACGATTTCAAGTCATAATTTTTGCATTATTTTAATGCAGACAACACCTTAATCTGGTTCACAGGATTGTCCCACAGTTGTGCCAGCACAGCTTGGAAGGCAGAGACAAGGTCTTTGCCACAGTAGTGGGAATGAGCTGGGGAAGCCAGCTGCCTAACATTGCCTAACATTCTGTGCTGAAAAAC
>VZTM01018120.1:116707-135169 GCA_013400555.1 Jacana jacana
TTTTTTTTTTTTTTTCTTCACTTTTAGGGGAAAGCTTGGTCTGCAGCATTGCCATCTTAAAGTCTGAAATAGAAGATAAACCCCAAATAAATGTACGTGGAAAATATTAATTGCAGAGGTGCTTTAATTCCTTCTTTCAGCCTTCCTAGCACCATTGAGTAAAATGCACTTTCCCTTCCTGTATCATGTGGTCACAACTGCATAGCTGAGCAGCATTCCCACTTAGATCATGACTTCCTCCATCCCTGATACAACTACTATTAATTCATGCTATACAGATAGTGCTCTTAGAAACCCATCTCATACACTCATTATATTTACATTATATGTACAAAGGCAACCACAAAAGCCAAAGGAATGTTGTATGGCAGGCTTGAAATTTTATTATTTGCAGAGGTTCTGCCACTATGTAATTTCAGTTTTCACCTCTCAATAGCTATTGAAGACATTTACACGAGCATATGTACAGATAAGATCCTCAGACAGCAGAAAACTGAAAGCCTGGCTCAAGTCAGAACTATATCAGTTTGCACCACCTCAAGATTTGATCCAGGTTTTGTGTTGTTCAAAGCCTTGCTTATTTCTCACTTGAATTCAGTGTTCACTGTTTGCAACATTATCATGTGCTGCTTTAAAGATAATCTGGTTGCCAGAAACAGTGAAGTATGTCTGCTCGAAAGAAAGAAGCAGCAGGAGCAGAGGAACGCTTAACCCACAAAAGATCATATTTTTCAGGGAAATACACTGGGTAATTAAAAACAAATGGAAAGATATGATGAAAACAAAGTATTAATACATCTGGCTGCCTAGAAATAAAATGTTTTCCTGGGGTTTTTTCCCCTGCTATTTACCAGCAATTTTAAACCAAAATTATTTAATTTTAAATATATTTAGATGAATACATGAGTTAATGCACTTGAAAGTAGATAACATAGCTGAGGTAAAAAAAGTTATGATTCGTTTAGTGAAGAATTAGTGTCAAAAGAATGAAACAAGCCATAATATGAAAATTGACAATATAGTGTCAATTAACATGTGGAGTCTATTATTCTATATTTAGCTAAAAGCTACTTCATTTTTCTATTTCTTCCAACATTACACTACCGTGCATTTCTCTTTTTTGGCACAAAAATTTAACGAACATCATTATAAAGCACACACAAATGAGTCACAGGTCCCCTAGAGATTTATGCCATCAATATATTTTAAAGAATTCTCTTTAGTCTTGCATTTTAAATTAAGTTGCTGTTTTTCTCTGCTGAGAGATTGGGATGACTTTTCACATTACAAGACTTCTTACGTTTGTCTGAATTATTCTAACAGTATTAATCCTTCCTTTGGTTTTAAATATTTCAGTATCTCATTAACAGATTAAAAATTCGGATTATTTTTAAGCAGTTGTGAAGTTGTGAAGACTATGCCATACATTTTCTTTAATCTTTTCTAATTTGATATAGATGTCATTATTTTTGAAAGAAATACTGTGAAACTCAGCCATCCTGAAGAAGAGCGATTACATATGAAAATCTGAAGCAGTAAAAGCATGTGACAAATATTTTTGACATTATTTCAGTCTAACCAATTATTTTTACAACTAAATTCATAAATTTAAGTACTGACACTTTTAAAAATTAAAATATCTGTAAAACATAGGCTAATTTATCTGTTGATCTACAGAAAGCTTCACTGAAGCTTCTGTAGATATATTCAGCTGTACCAAAATCCATTCACAAATCAACTTCTAAAGAGTTATTCTAGTTGTTAATACACAGATGTATTTTTCTAAAGGAAAGCAGGAGAACAGAAGATAATGAGTAAATTAAAAAAAAAATAAAAATTAGTGAATAAAAATTTAACTCTCCTTGTACCTAAAGTAGTCATAATCCAGTGCAGCTAATAATAAACTTCAGGGTTTCTAAAAAGCAAGTGTATTGATGAGTTAGTTAACCAAACTGTTAAAGTCTGCCAACAGCAAGGAAGTGGACTATATTATAAAAGGCACGTGCATCAGCTATATGTCCTCATGCCAAATGCTTCTCAGTATTATAGAACTAGAGAAGAGGGAAAAAAGAGATTCATTTGGAAAGAAACAGTTAATGTTGAATATTATAATGTTGAATATACTACTAGTTACCATAAAAAGATGTAATTAAGAACAACTTTCATAGCACATTGAGATGTTTAAATTTACAGAATTTTCCTAATGAAAAATATTTTTCCATATGTGACAGGCCCTTTGAATTTTAGTAGTCTACAAGCCACTCCTTAACATGCCAAAATATATTAGAAAAAAACAACAACAAACAAACCAAACAAAGAAAAAAAAGAAAAAAAAAAGAGAGAGCTAGAACTCTCCTATCTCCTGTTTTGATTTATTATTGGTTTATTTTACATTACTTGCTAGAGTAAATGGCCTTTGGCATTCTACATAGCAGTTAAAAATGCCGAACAAAACCAGATAATTTTGTCATAGGTCCTTAGCTTTGAGTTGTGTCCTTGGCTGAAAATTTCTTCCATGTAACTTGGAAAGAAATAATGTGGTTTTATAAGCCCCACTGAAAACCTTAAAACAATTTCCTCTTATTAACAAAGACTTTCTTTGTATTTAAATAGATACAATATTCATTGAAAAGTCTGTTTTACAGAATACACAAAGGCCCAGTCCAGTACTATTTGAAATCTGTGGGCATAATAAAGTGCAAAACCAGAGGAATCAGCATTCCAAAGGTGTATAAAATATTTGTTTTAAAATCCATGTTCTTTTATATGTCTCATAAAACAAGCCTATTTAAAATTAAAGCAAGACAATGTACCTTAAGCTCTACATTGACTTGTTAAAAACCTCAAAATGTAATTTAACATTTAATGTCTTAAGCAGTTGTTGTTTGTGCTGAAGTTTTAAAATAGGCCAAGCCACAGATCAATGGGAGAAGTCATTAAGCAGACTGGAAGTTTATTGAAGCAGTATTTTGGTTTTGCCAGCAGTAGCTCCAACTTGTAGATTTAAAGAATATTCCTTCAATGAAATTATTTCAATATCTAGCTCATAAAATCTTATTAAATAATTGGCAAATTAGTTCAGCGGAACTTATTTTTCTTTTTACTTTAAAAACTGCAGTAAGTTCTTGTAATTCTGAAAAATATGGGAACACAATATGTCTGTTTACTAATCATACATGTTTCATTTGGTTTAGAAGCATAGCAAAAAAAAGTTGCAATTCAAGAACACTTTTAAAAGTTTTACTGACACTTTTTTTCAATGGTTTTGTACATTTTAATTGAATTCTATTTTGCATCATGATCTAACTGGGTGGAAACTAAGTAAAGGTAATACTCTTTTTGTGATGTTTCTATGATTCATGATTGTCTAATAAAATAAAATGCAGGGGGGAAAAGGGCAAATGCATTTACTATACCACATAACTTCTTAAAGATGTGTTCATAATACTTCTCATATCATACTTCCATCAGGAAATACAAGCTTTGTAAGAATTTGCAATCAACAGCTTTAATGGTTGCCAAAGAGAGAGAATCGACTCCCTTTTAGAGAACGGACTAAATCAGTGCAAATGCAAGGCAAGTTTAGAACTATTATTTGATTTTAGTCTTCCTGATTGTTGATTGGAATCATAAAAAATATCAAGGACTTAATCACTTGAGTCAAGTTTAATCTTTGCAGGTTTCATTGTAACGGAAGAATTGTTGTTTGAGTCACAACTGAGATACTGCACTGTGAAGTTTTAATATTTATAAATTAACCATCCAAATGGTTGCAATGGCTGAGCATATCAATGCTCAAGAAACTGAAAGGATCGTAACAAAGGACAGAAGGGCATTATGTTTTGGAGCTACACAAATGACATAAGCAACCTCTGGGGATGACAAAGATGCTCAGCCTTTAATGTGATGTCAATTTTCATTAGAACCCAAAATAATTACTTGCTTTTTCAAGGAAGTATCCACACAATGAAATACTCAACAGGCCAAACTGCTGTCAGTTATAAGAATATATATCCACAAGGTCACCAATTTTAATGTACTGAGCAAAACATTTTGGCCAGGAACTCGGTTAGGATAATCCCATAATATCCTGCTCACTTTAAACCAAGGTTGCTGCTAGTCTTCTCCAAGTTAGAGTCTGCATTGGTAACATTTCTGTGCCCCATACCATTTAAAAAATAAACACAGCTTTATAATAACATGTCTCTTCTATGCTCCCTCTCCCTCCTCTCCCCCCAGCTCACCAGATCTGCTCCCTTCCTCACAGGCAGTCTGGTTCCCATGGCAATGAAACCACCTTCATCTGCTGTTCTGTAGCCTCCCCCACCTTGTGCCACCCCCACCCTGGCATGCCCTAAACACACTGAATGTGGAAACTCTGGCAAGTTTACTCATATTGTTAAAATTAACAGTCTGGGGGCTAGAGCGATGTAAACTCAAACCTCCTCTCTCAGATGTATCTCACCAATAGCTCTCCTGGAGCCTGAACAAACAAACAAATGCTAGAAATGCCAACCATGTGTCATGAAGTTACTTCTTCATGTAACCATGGCAAAGTGTAGGCAGCTAAGGAAAATGACGATCATTCTGAGTGATTTAAAATATCCTTATTGTTATCAAAGAGGCCAACTGATGGCCAAATAGGGTTTAGACCAACCATGTGATTCAGGATTAGAAATAAAACTGTGGTTGGTATTTCTGTTTGCATCAGGCCTTCTCAGAAAATGTCAGCCTAATGAGGAAAATAAAAATGATGTTTAGTTTTTAGGCATGACTCCTTTTCCTTTATCCTCCAGAGTCTAAAACCCTAAGCAGACAGGACCATGAAATCAAAGTAAAAGGGACCCGCTGCAGGTCCCCTTGCCTTCCCCTTAAATGCAGTGCAGTAGATAGCCATCGCTGGCAGGCTTTTGGCTCCCTGGGCATTTCTACATAACTAAACATTTTCCTGGGAAGATTTTGCTGGTTGGCAGCCATGACTGTTATGAAATGTAATGGTAAACTAACAATTACAGTGTAATCTAAGTTCTATGTCTGCTTAGAAATCTCTTACTAGCTTGTCTGAGACATGCTTTTTCTACAGCATTACTAATTTAATAACAGCATCTCCACACCAGTAGACAACTCTCACATGTTTTTTCCCCTTTCTGTTGCAAGCTGACCAAAGTTATTGCTATACTCTTATTTTTTTTTATAATCCATCTTACTTGGCATTGCTCTTATGTTACAGCTCCAAAGCAACATCAGTAAAGCAGGCAGCTATGCAACTTTGCAGGCCAGTAGGCAGAACTGAAATTGATTCACATCAGAGTTCTTTGGGTTTTTTTTTTTGACAGGAAGATGACTAAAGCAAAGACACAGGTGCCTAATGCCACTTGAGAAAATTGTGGTCTTTCTCTCGTCTTTATTGAGTCACGCTGAATTGCAGAGCGCATGGACATTTGGTTGTGTGGGCCCCTTTCAATGGTATTCTGAGAAGCAAAAATGGCTGAACGGCATCCATATGGTTGCCAGCTTGATATGCCAACTAACAAGGTAAACATTTTGGCAGCAGATGAGGGCAAGAAACATATTTTGAATATAATTATTTCAACTTCTTCGCTTAGCAGGGGTAGGTAGCTATCAGCGTATGGTCTGTTTGTCTGGGAGAGAATAACTAACAGTACGGCCCATTGGTTTTAGTAAGTGCAATACCTCAATTGTTTGGGGCAGTTGTCATCATGATAAAAGCAAGAGCTAAAAACTGGAAATAGTAATGTGACTTACAGTGTGTTGAAATGTTAGTGAAAAAATCAGCAAAGATACTAAGTACAAACTAAAATTTTTCACCTTTGATCTTTTTAAGAAGAGTGTTTCCATAATATATAGTGAAGTTCTTGTATAGATAGCATGTTTCTATAACTCAATATCAGTCTTCATGCCTCAAATTTCAATTATAAAAAAACTTAGACACTCTAAGGTCTTCCCTGCCCTGCCTTCTCACTCATAAACACACACACTCCATCTGAGAATTTTATCTGACTTTAGTTTTTCTCTCTCAGTCATTCCCTCACATCTTTTCCTCTGAATTATCTCTGAGGAAACTGGATGTGTACCAAATGCTTGAACAACATTCAGCTAACATTTTACTCCCAAGAGGCTATAAGGCATAAAGCAACAGAATACCATACCATATTACAGTTTTCAGGTTATGCAAGTAAAAAAAAAATTAAAAAAAAATTAAGACATTGCACATGCACACTTTGCCAAGATCCAAAAGCCAATGAAACCTGGCCAGAGGATCCTCATTTATTTTACATCAAAAGCAGTTCTATCTGACAATATTCCTTTCTATCTGATGCCAAAATTGTACAAGTGCAAGTATAAAGACATTTGCAGAAAGTATATATTCTTTAGTTTTGTCACTAGGAGGATTTACGAACTGCTTATACTTCTCAATAGATGCAGCAAATTTTATTACAGAGTTCATGTCCTTTCATTCAACACAGCATTCTGGAAAAAGGGGAAATAAGTATGACTGGGAAATGAACCCTCAACCCAAAACTGAAGCCAGAATCTAACATTCTTTGCAAGTGCCCATAGTTCCTTCAGTTACATCTTAAACTTGTAAACTAGAAAGTGTTTTACAGACATACTAAACAGATAAATTTTAAGTCATGGGCCAACCTCTCCCCTCTCCCATCTCTTTTCTCCTACCCCTCCAAAATCCCTGCAACTTAACCACAATTTATGAAAAAAGGAGGTGGAATTTTTGGGTGATGCCTATGATGCAGAAATAGTAATAGCATCCACAGGAACAGTATTATCTTTAGTATTTTATCAACACTGGGATAGGGGCTGATCAACACTAACAATCACTCAAAAAAGATGACAGGGAAATAAAAGAAGAAGTTATAGAAGAAGTAAAAGTGATATATTCATTCTTCCACCTTATTTGTTTCATGGACATTTATTACTCCTATCCACAAATTATAATAAACTAGGAACCTGCAAATTAGAATACTTGACAGTGAGTTACATTTACTCTTCCTCATACAACATCTGTATCAAAGACCTCTCATTTCTAGTGTAACGATCTTTCAATTTACAGTATTTTTTAAAAGGTCTGATTTTCAGCAAATATATTTTCTAATACATTTTTACATGTACAAGTAATGGCAGGCGCAGTTCTACTCTACTCAGCAACCATTTTGAGGCCTGTTTTAGAATAATCAGTTGTCTTATTGTTTATTGCATTTGCAATCAAATACTTAAATTCAAGTGACCTAGTTTCAGAGATCTGTCCCCAAAACTGTTACCAACAAGCTTATTAGTACCTTCAAGGGTACGTATGCACAAGAGATACCACAAGTATAATTAAGAGGTTTTTGGTATCAATGTGCTTGTCACTGTGCAGGTCTATAGTCACAAGTCTATAGAATTGTGAAACTGGAACTGCTTAAACATGAATTTATGCAAGATTAGCTTTCAATTCAAAGCATAACTAGGGTATAAAAATACAGGTACAGAAAAAGCATGACAGAACACTCAAGGTTGGAAGGGATCTTTGGACTTCATTTGGTCCAAATTCCTTGCTCAAACAGGGCCACGTAGAGATGGTTTATCATGACCATGTCCAGATGGCTTTTGAACATCACCAAGAGTGGAGATTTCACAACAGGGCCACAAAGATGATCAGAGGGATGGTGCACCTCTCCTATGAAGACCGGCTGAGGGAGCTGGGCTTGTTCAGCCCAGGGAAGAGAAGGCTCCGGGGAGACCTTATAGCAGCTTTCCAGTATCTGAAGGGAGCCTAGAGGAGAGCTGGAGAGGGACTCTTTGTCAGGAAGTGTAGTGACAGGACAAGAGGTAATGACTTTAAATGAGAAGAGGGGAGTTTTAGGTTAGATACTAAAAAGAAATTATTTCCCATTAGGGTGGTGAGACACTGGAACAGGTTGCCCAGGGAAGCTGTGGGTGCTCCACCCCTGGAAGTGTTCAAGGCCAAGCTGGATGGGGCTTTGAGCAACCCGGTCTAGTGGGAGGTTTTGGGGGGGTTGGAACTTGAGGATCTTCAAGGCTCCTTCCAACTCTAACCATTCTCCCAGCCATACTGCCCCAGCTCTCAATCTTTCCTCGTATGAGAGATGTTCCAGTCCCTTAACTGGCCTTTACTGTACTCTCTCCAGTAGCTCAATGTCTTTTGCACTGGGAAAATTACAGGAACATGAAGCATGATGCAAAAAGTAATTTTGATTAAAAAATTTAAAAAGCCAATTTCTGATGCTAATTTTGGATTAACAGTTTTAGAGGAAGAATTAGGTTTCAAAATCAGCCTATAAATAACATATGCTGGAATCAAGAGAGTGACCCAGTTACTTCCATTATCATATCTGCTTCCCTTTCATTTGGTTGTATTCATAGTTTACAATCTTCAGTTGACCAGCATGACATTAACTTGTGATTCAGAGCCTGCAAACCTACAGGCATCCTTCAGGTACCTCCCATTTTACCAGAGAACATCCTGCCTTTCCTGTGCCCTGGCTACAGAGAAGTTCATGATGGTGACAGTCTTAATTTTCTAGTCTCTGCTGAGAGAAACTCAGAGTAACATGGGAAGACAAGAAACCTCAGTTTTTTAAGCTCCTGCTTCCTAACAGAACCTGAAAGCATCCTGTCCTTTCAAACAATAAGGTTATTCAAAGTCAATCATGAAGAGTATTTACTTGTAACAGATACTATTTATAAATGCCTCTTCAACAGTAGTAGATAAGCATTGGAGGCAGCAGAAGAGTGGTTTATGCATATATTCAAAATTAATAATAGTCATTTAATTTCTTGAGACATTTGTACTTTTCTTATTCTTTTAGACTCTGTTCTGTGTCTCATATAACTTATTAAAGAAAAAATCACTTACTTCTGAACCTTCACAAACCAAAATCCAAATGCAGTAAAACACATAAGCACATGTCTAGACCCAATATAAAGATCCTCGGTAATTTTGCACATTCACACTTTCATGTTCCATACAGAAGGACCTATAAGTGGTGTTTGTTGACAGCAAATGCCCAATGTACAGAAATGTATGCCTTCAGTAGAGCAGTTTAGTGTGGATAGTTATCAGCAATGTATAAGCAAAGAAATGATTCTGTGATTCTAAGTAAGCTTGCTAAGCTGAATTTATCAAGCTCAATTTTGACTACAACAAATCAATAGAACTGAAGGAATCTTGGTCTTTGCAGGGCATGTCCTGTACCTTTAGGAAGCTGTTCTCAGCTCAGATACAGTTTAAAAAGCCCAGGCACACACAAATGAAGGTATCATGGGCAAGTGTAGCAGATATTTCTTGGAGACCTTTGTGAAAAATCATATAATTTTCCCACAATAATTATAAAACCATTAAATTCAAAATGTCACAGGTATCAATGACTCAGCAGGATTCTGTCAACGATCTTCACAAATGCTAACACTTCAGTTACTGGGGTTTTTCATTTTTCTTTTTTTTAAAGAAAAGAATTGAAGGAGTAAAATGCTTTATAAAAAAGCCAACCTGCCCTTGAAAAGGTGTCTTCCTCTAGGCTGGAAGTTTCCACAATGGATTGGTTTGGACTTGTTTTTATCCTGAGAAGCACCAGGTAATTCTCTGAGATAGATTCTAGGTGTGTAAACATAAGGAACAATTGTGTAATAGGAAGCTTTTTCTTCTCCATTAAGACTCATATTCATTCATTCCTGTGTAAGACGCAGATACAGAAGTCTTTATAGTACAAGGAAATTTAACATAAATGTCACTATATAAGGCAAATCATGACTACTCACGTCTTGTTATCAGTAAAGGGCTACTCTACTGCTATTGTTCTGCTGAAAGATCTATTAAAACAAAAGGGAACCTGAAGTACCTTTAAAATACTGTGAGACTACTGAGATTGCTCCATTCCAGCAAGTGCTCCGAGTCTCCTAGAAAAGTAAGCTAAAAGCTTAAACTGTCAAGTGCTAGTCTGAATTAATTTGTTAACCTGCTTAATTAAATTGGGATGCTTTCATGCCTGTGGTTAAATATTGAGCAAAAGAGAAATGTTTCTCTTCTATTCTGCCTATGGTATGCTTAAAGCAATTTTCAGACAAGGCAGAGGCATAAGTTTCTTTATAGCTTTCCCTTCTCATCCCTCCTGTCCTTCCTTCTTGAAACAGTTCAGAGCAATTTATTCTTTTTCTACAGGAGCCTCACTCAGCTGGTCCCATGTCAGAATGTGAAGATAATGGAAAAAAGAACAATAAAAATGAATCTCCTCATTATAGTTCACTAGGGGGAAGTTTGCACTCGGAGATGCTTCCCCAGCTTTCTCTTAGTCTGTAAAACAAGTAGATCTGTGTGTAAATCAGAACCAAAGAGGCCCTGACTCTAAAGATTTGTGGCTCAACCTAAAAACCAGCTGCTAATGAACTAAGTAATCCCAAACCCTCTGTCCTCCTCTTTGCCACTCTCCCCAACAACCCACTACTACTTGGTTGCTATTGCAACAATCTTTCAACTTACACTATTTTTTAAAAGGTCTGACTTTCAGCAAATATATTTTCCAATACATTTGGAATAAAATATTTGGCCAGTGGCAACAATTTTGTGCTTTATCCACCTGTGAGTTGGCCTGACATAGAAATGGCTCATTCTTACCCAGTTCAGCAAGTGGCTCTGGTGACCCCACAGTTATGGGACTGCAACTGCTGGAGCAATGTAAGAGAGGAAGCAGAAATGCACAAGCTGTTATTTCCAGGCACAGCGACAGCCTAACATTTTCTTAAGGTTAAGCTTAAAACTGTACATGCATCTGAAGCATCTGACCTTTTGTCAAATTCTCTTATCAGCTAACAGACTGAAAACATGACATAGAAACTTCAGACATCATGGTGCATACAAAGAGTTGGATTGCAGAGGATGTATCAGGCTAACAATATTATGTGCAAAAAAAGATATTGCACTTTCTCAGATCATGATACTATGACCAAGGGAGGTGCGTTGATGCTGGCTGGATGCCAGGTGCCCACCAAAGATGCCCTATTACTTCTCTACTCAGCTGGACAGAGGAGAGAAAATAGAACAAAAAGGTAATGGGTCAAGACAAGGACAAGGAGAGATCACTCACCAATTATCCTCACAGGCAAAACAGACTTGACTTGACAAATTAGCTTAATTTATTACCAAACAAATCAGAGTCAAATAGTGAGGAATAAACCCCAAATCTTAAAAATCTTCCCCACACCCCTCCCTTCTTCCCAGGTTCAACTTTACTCCCTATTTCTCTATTTCAACTTTACTATTTCAACTTTACTCCCTATTTCTCTATCTCCTTCCCACCAAGCAGATGGGGAATGAGGGTTGCAGTCAGTTCATCACATATGTCTGCCAATCCTTCCTCCTCAGAGAACTCCTCACACTCTTCCCCTACTCCAGCATGGTGTCCCTCCCATGGCAGACAGTCCTCCATTAACTTCTCCAATGTAAGTCCTTCACAAAGACTGCCGTTCTTCATGACCTGCACCAGTGTGGGTACCACACAGAGTCACCAGTCCTGCCAACAGAAGCAACCCTCCACTAAGGGTTGCCACGCAAGCCTAGTACATTAAGCAATCGATTTCCCTCAGGAAAGAGGGCAGGGGAAAGTTCTAATTTTTGAATGGCTGTAGTTAGCAATACTGAGCACATGAAAAGCCTGAACTTGGAATACTATCAATTGCTTGACAGATAAAGGAAAAATATGCATTCATTAGGACTGAAAGCAAAGGCACGGAATTTCATATAAAACAGGAAAGAAATTAATTCTTTGGTCAACAAGTGTTTCTGAACTAGCTGGAACAGCTTCTGGAGCAGTTCTTTTTTTGCTCACTATAATCATAAGGCATTTTTATTTTCAGCAGATGTTGTTTAGCTGTTCCAAATCTCACTATTTTGAAACTGAGGGAAAAACAGCAACCTGTCTTCCAAAACTCTTAGACAAGCTTCAATGTCATGAATTTTGTGATTATTTATCTTTGGCTTTTCACTTTTGAACCAACAACCTACAATTAGTTCAATGTTTAAAGAATTTCCCTGCAAAGACAGACTGCAAGTTTTCTTATGGTATTTACTTTTAATGAAAGCCAATGTTCTCTGCAATTTATCAGTTCCAGCAGTTGAGCCTTTTCGGGACACATCCAAATCTAAAAATTTATGCAAGTTGTCATCAAAGCTGAAAAGAACCTTTACAGTTTTGAGTGTTTTTTTAAATACTTGGTTTTATAAATGCTTCCACAAAGAGTGAGTACGAGGTAACACCATCAAAGTTTTAGCAGCATCAGAGTCAAATCCCAAGTAGCAGACTGAAACAATTACAAAGGCTACCCCAAAAGCTGGGCAGCATTGGATATTGTGTTTATATCACTTATCAGAGAAAACTGATCTTTGAAATGGCTTCCAAAACACCTGCATTTGCATATGAAATTAAGGCTTCTTTCAAAGTAACTCAAACATCATTGAAAATATCCTTCCTATATGAATTCTCTAAGTTGTTACACCTCATAAAGCTGGTATAAAAATTCAGCTGCTTGGAAAGGGGAAAGAAAAATGCTATTGGCATTTTAAAAGATTGTAAGAGTTCCTTTCAAGCCCTATATATTGCTAAATGCCCAATCATTGTTGTAGGCAACCAGTTGGTAAAAATCACATGTCTGGATGGGACCCAAAGCTCTCTAATCCAGAGATAAGGTTAAAAGTCCTTATTGCTGAAATCTAGCTCTTTGGGGTTCTTTTTCTTCTAGAAACAATATTTTTTCCCCTATACAAGATGTGATGAGAAAATATATTCTAATTAAAAAGATACGCAACCTCTTCTCCCTCTCTTTCACAACATAACATAAACTTCATATTCTGTTTCCCAAAAGACAGTAAAATGTATATAAAAGCACAATAGTTAGAGCAAGATGGTTTGTGAATTTAGCATATCCTACAGCTTTCCTGAACTTCAGCAGTGTCAGAGACATCTGTCAAGAGATGGCTAAACCAATTTTTCAGGGATCAAAGGTCATCTTTGAAAAGTGCAGGTAAATGCATGCTTAATAAACCACTCCTATTGGTACCCACTAATCACTCCTTGCTGAACGTAATCGAAAAACATTGCTACGTTTCCAACTACATTTGAACGAACACTTTGTACCTGCTAGTATTTTATCCACCGGCTTTTAAAAATGTAAAGGTTGTCAAGTGAACCCTTATCCACCAGGGGGAGTCTCTCCAGCTTCATTAATAGAAGCCAACCCAACAAAGGCCAGCCAAGAGAAATGCTTTAAAATTAACATAATTTAATGCAGACAGTTGCAGGGTTCAAAGTGCAGTCCAAGTTTCACTATGACCTTTGTATAAATAATCCAAGATATGCGTGGGAAAAAAGATTTCATTTCCTTTTTTCTTTCCTGTAAAAGGAGAAAGACAGCACATTGTATTGCGTGTTTGTCTAATTCACCTCTTAAAATTTTTAGAAGTAGTGCTATGATGAACGGTGAAGTATATCAAAAAGCTATAACATAAATGACTGAGATTGCAGAAGCAACATCTTGGCTCCTGAATTAACATAAATTCTGACAAATCCCAAAAGGGGAGAAAAGATATGCAAAGGTAGAGAAGAGCATTCTCTTTGCCAAGACAGATCTTGGGACAGCTGTGCACAAGAAGCAACTGGAATGATTACTACACATGCCTATCCCACTGGTGGAGTGAGGCAGTTTAATCCCCGCTGAAGGCACTGTTGGCTGACGTTTATGACTTTACAGCATAAATGTTAAATGCTGCAATTACATTTTACGCTGTTTATAATTCTTGTGTATTGCTTTAGCTTTGTATTCTAATTCTTATATCTGGATCTTCTTTTGTTTTTTTCTACAGACAAGGCTATTACAGTTGCATTTTCAAAAAAGTTTCAGTCATTCAAGCCCCTCTCTAGAAAAGCCCTATACCAAACTACAATTATGACTCTGTTATTGTTCCCTCTGCCAAACCCCAAATCTACTGGACAGTAATTCCACAAGGGCTTCTGGGTTTCCTGCTATAACTGAACACAATCTTGACGTTCTACTTTCCCCAATGTTTGGGTTCTTTACTATATAAGAGGTTACACAAAGTCCTTTAATAGCAGTTATGTGTGCTGCCTGAAGAGAGTATGATAGACGTCCTAAGGAACAGAAATCAACAAGGTTAAAAATTCTATAGCAAATTGGAATGTACCTGCACATAAGCTGAAGAGAACATAACAGTATGGGCAATATGTAAAAAGCTTATTAATACAAGGTTTTTCCAGTCAACAAATAAATTAGGAGGCACAAACCTATATAATTTAAGTTTCTGTCAAGATCGCCAGAAAGATAATAAAAAATAATCCTGTACCCGTAATAAAAAGGTGAGCAATAGAGATACAGAGCATGAAAGCTCTCAGATCAAAGATTTATTCCCAGGAACGGCAATAAAACTAGCTACTGCAATTTAATTATGAAAGGGAAACGTCTTGGACAACAAATTTACAGGGAGGTTCCAACACACAAATTAAGATACAGTACTTTGTATCTCATAGAATTATCCCTACTCACCATAAATCAACAGAATATGAACCTCATGCAAAGCCCAGCAGAGCTAAACAGCTACTGCTGCCTTCCTGCGGCTGCAAAGCAAGCCCTTAACACAGAAACCTTCCTTCAGACTCAGTTTTCCAAGTCTTAAGGAGCAGCTGCACTTTCTTCTCCTACCACCTTCTCAAATAATAAAGGAGTGCATGTGAAAGAACGACTGGCTTCCTCCCTTTTCAAAAAGTCAGGTTAGGGAAAACAACTGTGACATAAAAAGCAAGGACATCTCAAAAATCTACAACCTTTACTGGAAGCTGCACAGGGTGGGGTGCATTTTCTTTTTAGAATTTAAAAATGGTGTTTCTTTTTCTGAATCTTTCACTCTAACTCTTAGGTTTTTATTCCACAAACAGCACAATTAAGAAGTGTTGGATTTCAGAATTCCACATAAAAATTTGGATTCTCATCCACTCCTTTTGGACTTCTTCATAGGTGTTCTCAGGGAGTGTAAAATAGAAAGATGTGTGCCCTGAAGGAAATCTAAGGCTCTCTGGAAAACTTATAAGAATTCGAAGGCTGGATGCTGCTCTCTGTTGACTTTAAGGAAAAAATCCATTAATTTCCACTGTCTTTGAAATCAGACCTAAACCAAAGAATAACTTATTCATATACTACTGCTGATCTCCAAGAGAGTAAAACCAACCAAACAGGAAAAAAATATAATTATATCTATACTTATAAATAAAAATCTACCTAAGCAAAGCATTGATAGAAAAGGGCTAACAAATCCCAACTTAAGAAAATCGGTATTTATTAACAGGCTCTGATTTTGAAATCTTTCCTTAAACAAAATCCAGCCTGACTTAGAATCATAGAATCATTTAGGTTGGAAGAGACCCCTGGGATCATCAAGTCCAACCATCAGCCCTACTCTACAAGTTCTCCCCTACACTAGATCCCTCAACACCACATCTAATCTGCTCTTAAACACAGTCAGGGATGGTGACTCCACCACCTCCCTGGGCAGCTGATTCCACTGACTGACCACTCTCTCCGTGAAAAATTTTTTCCTAATATCCAGCCTAAACCTACCCTGCTGCAGCTTGCAGCCATTCCCTCTTGTTCAGCTTAAGCACTTCATGAAACCTGACTGGGTTTGAGCATATGCTTAAATGTCATGCTGACATGGGCCTTGGGGATGTCTAAAGAGGATTTATTGGGGAATAATACATTTATGTAGCATCTGCTGAAGAAGGATATCTGTGTGCTGTGGAACACACCGTACTATGACACGGGAGAAACTGCATGGTGTGTTGGTTGCTTTCTCTCCATTCAAATCTTACTATGTTTTCACATTAAACAATTTCTTAATCCAGTTTAAAGTGATGTAGTACAAGTGGAAAGAAAGCCAGTGTCTTCAGTCCCACGTGAGCTGGGGTGAGGAAAGCAGAATGGCCATGCAGGATTTAACTGCACCACAACAGACTCTTTTAGCTACTCTATATTCTATAATTATCCCTTATGCTATCATTCTAATTACCCAGATAGATGTCCTCAGTTGACAAGAGCCTATTATAATTATACAGCTTAATTAAAATGTAGCTGGAATACCTGTGGTGATAAAAATACCTCTAGGAAAATAAAATAAAATAAAAATAAAAAATTAAATCTTGTGTATAAAGGAAGCTAACTTCACATTTGCTACTAGAACCTGTTTGCCTTCTTGCACCCTTGCAGAAGAGCTTCTCTTGGTGCTCTGCAAGTTAAGCATATATTGGTACCCAGCTGGCACAAAGAATTTGGAATAATACTGCTATTATTAGAAAATAAAACCTTTTATTTACTGACATGCATTACATTTGTGCAAAATCAGTCAACAACTGGTGAAACGAAGCGATTCAGATCAGTAGTACTTCCGAGATGCTTTGCACAAGGTACCTACTGACTACCCACGGAGGATAACTGTGGAGAAGCTGGCCTAGGCCTGTCCAAAGCGCTGAGGCTGAGAAATGTGTTTATACCATGACTGTCCTTTCAGAAAACAGTCTGTATACTAAGAGCAAGTAACCCCCTTCAGGAGACAATAATAAATACTAAAATTCAAAAACAACCTTTATATCTTCCTAAAGTGATACCAGCTTTTCAAGGTAGCTGAGACTACTGTGAAAGAAAAATGGTGTGCTATCTGTGAACGCAGGGAGGTGATGCTTCCCCTCAGCCCTCCTGAGAGCACATCAGGAGCACTGTGGCCAACTCTGTGCTCCCCAGTACGTGACAAGGAGATACTGGTTCAAGTCCAGCAAAACACCACAAGGATTACTAAGGGATTCTCATATGAGGAGAGGCTAAGAGAGCTGGCACTGCTCAGCCTGGAGAAGGCTGCTGTAAATCATCTTTTTTATCAGTTGATCATGTTTTCTATGCATCCTGAAGAGGCATCTTACAGTTACAGAATACAATATAACTAACTATAAATTTGAGAAAAGAGAAAGGTAGCCTTTCCAGAAATTACTGCAGTATACTTTTTATGTAATTTAGTTTGTTCCATCAATTTTCAAACTGCTGTTTAGCTCTCCACTATTCTATGCATCTGTTAAACTGAGAGGATCACATGCAGTGCCTTTTCCACTTAAATTATTCAAATTCAGGGTTGAGTTATAAACCCCTTGAAAATAAAGAATCATTTAATACACCTGCAGGAACAATATAGGTTAAATTTATGAATATGAATCCTTATAATTTGGTTTATTTCACGTGTAGGCGTGCACAGATTTTAAGAGCTTTTATAAGATATTAGGAATTTAAATAAAATATTATTTAGAAAGAAATTACTGGATTTTGCGGCAGAGAGATAGGGACAGCAGTCTGCTTAAGATATTTTTTCCCTAAGCCACAAGAGAAAAGGAGACTGATGGTGCCATCTGTTGGTCAATTTAAAATGTACATCATTTAACGGAGGTTTGTGGTCTAAGGTACTACTTAATGCAACATCAGCAGGGTATTAGATTTGTTAACCACCTGAACAGTCTTAATAACGAACAACACAGTTCACAGTAGCATATTGTAGCACAAAACACCCCAATACACAGCCGAGGATTGAGGTTCTGCTCAAAAATGCACAGTTAATCTTAAGAAACTTTTAACAGTGGATTTTTATTTGTTGTTGTCGATGCATCACATATAATACATACTGGAAGACAGTTGTTCAGAGTGGGGCATTGTTACTGTTTCAGTATGGAGCAGAAGAGCACTTGAACCAAATGCCCTCACCGTCCCTGCTAACTGCACACAGGTTCAGTTGTTGAATGGTGCAAAAGAACTAGATTGCTGCTGGTGACGTGCTCCAGGTGCACAGATAGCACACTCCAGTTGCTAATGGAGTCTGAACTAATGAGTGTACTGTATAACCATGAAGTCCTCCAGCATGTTCCCAGCTTGCACGATGCAACTGACTGCTCCTAAACTACTGGGAGCTCATATGACATTCCAAAGTACCTTTTTATGCTATGTAAAAAGTTAGATGGCATCTAGTTTGTTACAGTTGGCCTCTGACGAGCCATGGTAGCACATTTCAAATACAGAAAGAGCATCTGAAATACTCCAAATACTGAAATGGGATCTGATAATGCTCCAGCTCTGGTGCCAGCTCCCAGGAGACCACATTGACTATTTCAGAGTTGTGCATGCACTGCGGTTTTCCCCACATTCCCAGGTCTGAGTACTTTGCCCAGACCACAATTTCCTGCAAACTGAAGACACAGGAGCATCTGGACAAGGACTTCCAGAATGTCAGTGTCCATCAGACAACAAGATATCCAGGATGGAAAGAGACATTTCTTGAGAATGGGGATGAGAGGGGGCAGCAGAAAAAAGAGACATTCCCCCAGCACTTCTGTT
>VZTM01018121.1:763-35894 GCA_013400555.1 Jacana jacana
GAGCAGACGGAGCCGCGGACGAAGTCTCAGCCGCCCAGCGGGGCAGGAGAACCGGGACGGGGCGGGGGGCGAAACTCGGGCCCCGGGCGCTGCTCGCCCCCGGAGGCCTGTCGGGGCAGAGGGAAGAGGTGGGATGGTGCCGCCTCCTCCAGACTGCCTTTTCCTCAACACCGACCCGCTCTGCAGTGAGCAGGTTTTGAAACGAGAGCCACGTCTCCGGGGCTCTGGCTAAAATAAACACAACTTCATGGAAAAAAGGCCTGCATGTAGCTAGGGCTGAGCCAGGAAGTTCCAAACGCAGAAAACCTGTTTTAAGGCAGGGGGAGGCGAATAGGGTTCTGTTGAACACTCCTCTCTGAGCTTTCCATAGTTCTCTACCTGAAGCCTTGGGAATGGAGTAACGGGGCCGTGTCGTGGGCAGAGCTGATGGCCGGGGACACAGCCCCATAGCTGTTACCTTTGTTTAAATCCCATTTTCCATGCTGCTTTGCACAGAGCTAGTTTAAACAGCCAATAACTGATAATGCCAGCCCCGATCTAGCTCTTTTAAACATACCGTGGGTTAAACATGAATACTGAACAGGACTTCAGGTGAGTGCTCATTCCTTCAAAGGGCCAGAGAAGAATATCTGACTGTTTTTGCATGCCCTACTTCAGTGCTGGCAGACTGTTTGGTGTGATTCCTTGCTCTATCCAGAGCTGAACTTGCAGGCACTAAAATTTTGTGTTGGGAAACTGTAGTAGTTGGATCTGAGGTTACACACAAGGTGCTGTTGTAGCCCTGGATCCCAGTGAGACATTCTGTGACGTGAGAGTTTGATTGAGATGCGCTCTGGTACGGCAGGCAAACCTTAATTTGTCAAGAGAAATGTTTTCTTCTTAGTTTCTTTCCCTTTCCGTGTCTAAGTTAAATCTAATTATGCTGTTGTGTAACAGAGTAGGTTTAAAGGCAGCAACAGACATTCAATGGCCTAATCTAGCACTTGGAACAGAACTGAAGTTCATGCAAGATCTTTACTGGCTCTTAGACTATTAAAAGGCCTCTGGAAATACACAGTGATTTCACCTAGGCAGGCAAACTGGAAGACATGGAAACACCATTGGAGAGGCCCTTTTCTGTCAAAATGGAGAATAAGACTGTTTCCTTGTAAAGGGGAATCTAGGGAGAGAGAGACATACCCTGGGGTTCCTGAACGAGGTTCAGGTCCTTTGTGCCAGCTTGTTACTTGGAAAGAATAAATTGGCCTCTAGTTCACCCTCTGTAAACAGGAGACAACAGCATGCTTAGACCTCAGAGGACACAATGACCAGGACTAAAGCAGGACAGGAGTGTGACATGCCCTTTCAGTGGGCTGTCAGCTCAGTATTTGTTTTCCCAGTGAGCTGGCACAAAAGGCAAGCGGAAGAGGTTTATCTGGGAGTTTAAACTGCACCTGCAGGTGGTTCTCACCATCACTCCTGAGCCTGTGCTGGATGGGGCATTCCTTTGGAATAAAATCCTTCTGGCTATAGGCTTTACTTGTGTGTTGCAGTATCTGCCCAGTGCTATGAAAAGGACACAGCTAAAAGTAATATCTCGTAGATGATAAATATACCTGTCAGAAAATAAGTGAATGCTTACTAACTTTATATTTTATTCGAAGATAACAAACTCTCTCTCAAGTAGAATGTTATCTGGAAAGTTTAAGTATCTGTCTCTCATATTGTCTTACAACCCCACAAATAATTTCTAAAAGAGGCAGCCTTCTCAAAGGAGGCTAAAAAGCTTCTGTTCTTGCTTTTCTAGTTTAGCTGCATCCAGATACTTGTGCTTTATTGATCCATTTTAGAACAATAGTAAGAATACTATTATGCTATAAAATAAAAACTCATCCTCCCATATATCCTACGCTTGGTCTCTTTTCTATAGCATGCTCATAAACCAGAGTGCAGTGCCTGAGTGCTAAAAATCATGTGTGATAACTTGAATTTAATGCAGGGTCCTTCCTGTGCCATTTCAAGCTTCATTTAAAAGTTGAGGAGACCAAGAATCTCACTTTATGGGCTTAACTTTTACTTATTTCAAGTCATCTTGGAGGGAGCTAGCGATGATTTGGAAGAAATACAAGTCATAAAACCAGCCTTCTCCTTCCTGTTTAAGATTAAACTGTTTCAGCTTTAGTTTTGCTGGACTTTAAGCCAGCAAATGAATAAAAATAAGAAGTACAGAAAAAGGGAGCTATGAAAGAAGTTGAGGGTGTTTAGTAACTTGAGAGTGCAGAATACAGGAAGCACACGAATGTCAAGACAACTTTGAAAGGAACTGGTGGTGAGTCAGGAAGTGACTGTCCAGTCTGTCTCTTCCAATGTTGCAAGAGTGGTAGCTGTATGCTTGTGCACTTTCCAGGTCCATTTCAAAGTGGTCTCTGCTACAATTGCCCGTGTGTCCCATGTTTCAAGTCCTAGAATATTAGTTGTGCCTTACTGAATGTCTTCAGCTGAGATCTGCCTTGTCTCTCTGCAATACTAGCTGGGTACATACAATTCTATGCCTTCAGATGCCTCTTTCTAATGTATTATTGTGACATTCTGAAGACTGTTCCACCCCCCCCTCACCTTCCTCTCCTGTTCACTAGATTAAGCAACAATGGCATTTGTGAAGAGCGGATGGCTGCTCCGGCAAAGTAAGTCATGGGCCTTTTACCTCCTTTTCCCCTCACTGTGTCTTAACTTCAGAAACCATCAGAGCAACTCAGCAATTCTTAGATCTTTCTTAGAGTCTTTAGCCCTTTTGGTTGGTTGTTTTGGTGTTTGTTTTTAACCTTCAGGACGTTTCATAAAATGACCTGTCATGACAGCATTTCCATGTGACCTTCTGAGTATGTCAGTGGGAAACAGGATATACTGTATCTGAGGTGCCTGACTGGCATGCAGCTTCAGATGCTGCTCTGTAATTAGTGCTATATAAGTAGAGACTTGGAAACTTTACCGGACACCTTAATTTAAGGTCTTCAATTAGTCATGCCCTCTGCTTGTTCTTGCAGGAAGTTAGAACTAAAGCACTGAAGCACCATATTAAGTATTTGAAATAAACTCAGTTGTGACTTTAAATACTAGGTAAAATATGGAACCCAATTCTGCAGTGTTCTGAGGTGATGCTGCAATACAGGATTTTGCTCAGAACCTCAGAATGTCTGGGGCAACCAGGAAGGATTTCTTAGTTTATTTTTTTATTACCTCTAGGACAGATAATTCACAGTATGCGCCCTTAAAAGTGACTGTCTGATTTTTAAGGTACTATTTTACGCCGTTGGAAGAAGAACTGGTTTGACCTGTGGTCTGATGGCCGTTTAATATTCTATGATGATCAAAATCGCCACGATATAGAAGATAAAGTCCACATGCGAATCCATTGCATCAACCTCAGAGTGGGGAATGAATGTCGAGGTAATAATGACACCTGCAGGATTTGTGTATCCAAAGACTCTTTACAACTTCAGTGCCCGCCCAGCATACCATTTACAGTATTACTGCAGAAGTAAACATGTCCAAGAAGAGTGCAAATTCATTGTTGTTAAAAAACCACCACTGTGCCCAAAAAACTTCCAGCACAACCAAGTACCGAATGCCCTTATAGATACCCAGAACGTGGTATCACCATGTGATAATTAGGTTAGCATTTGCTACTGCCTTTTAAAACATAGTGAGGACAGTGTACCGTGTATGCAGGTGGCAGGCACGCATGTGAGAATGGGATGTTCACAGCAGACGTGTGTCTGGTTCTAGAGGGTTACTGGTATATTTAGAGCGCTGGCTGGAGTGATAGGCAGGACTAGAAATGGGAAACCTCAGCAGATTTTTTTCAAGTATTACAAAGTTCACTTCCAGCATTTGTTAGTACTCGATGCTGCCACGAGTGTTGGGGAGTACTTACTGCTGAACATGGATTAGTTCTGCTCTAAGACACTTGCATTCCTTAGGAATCATGTTCAGAGCTACTTTCAGGCCACTGAAGAGCAAGAATAGGTTATTCCCTTCTGCAACGTGTTCTGATGCCATGGAAAGCAGCTACAACTGGCCCTAGTTTATTTTGCCCAGAGTTTTGCATAAGCTGTCTCCCTTGTAAATGCGATCATGGAATGCTGGTTATAGCTATTTCATAAGTTGTCTCTTTTCCGACTCAGATTTCCAGCCTCCAGAGGGGAAGCAGAGAGACTGCTTACTGCAGATTGTTTGCCGTGATGGGAAGACAGTCAACCTCTGTGCAGAGAGTGCAGATGACTGCCTGTAAGTTTTGGTTTTGCTGCCTTTTCCTCTTTTATCTTTCTTTTTCTCTCTCTACCTAATTATTTTCCTTCCTTCAGACTCAGAGACACATTTCAAGAAAGTTTTCAAACAAGTAAAAGCAGGCTTTCAGCGACAAAAAATACAACTCTCCTCTATGAAATTGCGTCTCTCATGCAAACTAACTGCCACTTAAATCACCAAAAACACCAAAGGGTGGGAAGTAAAAGAAACTTATTAACATGGTTAATGCAAGACTTGCTGAACACATTTCTTTTCCCATTCTTCAAGTAGTACATGACCCCACATAGCCCAAGGATGTCCTGAACAGTAGTAAAAGGAATATACTCCATTACTGTGAACTCTTAAATGAGCTTAGCTATGTATACTTAGATAACTTCTAGCATCAGTGTTTGCCCAGTACGTGAGGTGCGTGGAGCACACTCCCAGCCATATGGCATGGGAGTATCTGTGTGAAGGATATGTACCTGCTGTTCAAACCACAATAGCATCAAGACCCACGCTCCCTAATCAGCACAGATGCAACTGTTCAGGCAGGAGATACAACCTCCCTGGTGCACCTTTTCCTATTTCCTTATCCCGAGCACGGCTGCATGTTACCTGGTTGATACGCTTGCAGCAAGGACCTTCCAAACCACATCTCTTTCTTCTCGTGTTCCTCCTCAGCTCTGCAAAGCAAAAAAATTGTTTCTCAGTCTTGGTGGAACTCTTTGAGCGTTCTTTTTAGTTTATCATTAGGCCTTGACATACGCAGTATCTTAAACTCTGCTCCTGTAGCACATGTAGTTGCCAACCTTGTTTCTTTCATAGACAAAAGAAAAAGTGGCGTTAATTTTTATCAGTGTTCCACTAAATTATGGTGGGTTTTTTCTTCACAGGGCGTGGAAAATTGCTCTCCAGGATGCCAGAACAAACACAGTAAGTGTCTTCTACCTAACTTTCTACTGATTGACAGCATCACATCAGAGTTATGTGTGGTCCAGCAGTTTACTTCTGAAATCATGTTCCATCCTTCTCTGCTAGAGAAAAACAGGGTCATGAGCATGATGGCAAGGCTTGTGGGTGGGGAGAAGAATGATCCTCTGGATCACAGGCACATGTCATCTTTGTGGCCAAGTCCAGGCAAATACACACTGGGTGCAAGTAAATGATTTCAGGGAATGATTTCTCTAGGTAGAAGTGCATGTTTGGGAAGTGGGTCTGTAAGGGAAGTGGGCACTGAGGCTGTAGACCTCTGCAATCATGAAAAATGCACTTTCCACTCCTAGTTGCCTACCAGGTGCAACGCTAAAGGAATCTTACTGCAAAGAACCTGCTTGTTAACTTAGAACCATTACATTGTGGGATGCTTCTTGGCAGAGACTAGGGGAGGAACAAGAGGTGGTTGGAGGGGGGTGCAAGTGTGCCAAGGAGGAATGTATCACCTCTGCATTGGCATGCTAGTTGTGGAGAGTGAAGAGGTCAGGAATCATAAGAGCCTCTCTGAGAGTCTTGGCATTCTCTAGAGAACTGTATCTTTGGGGAACCACATCCATCCGCGTGTGGGTATCGTTAATTTGTTTTTCTTCCAGACTGCCTTTCTGAGGCCTCCTTACCACTAGCTAGCTTTCCTTAGATGGCTAAACTAAACCAACCTGAGATGTTTCTGTTTTCTGAGTTGTTGATGAGTCACATTAACATTGCTGCTGTACTGAGGCATCTGTCATGTGATATAGCTTAGATCTGTAGATACCCCAAAGCAAACACTTGTCCTAGCACAGCTACCTCACCATGATTGCCTCTGACTCTAGCTATGCTATGCTGCTTCATGCTGTTAAATGAGAAGTAAGGAATTGTCCTCACACAGAGGACACATCACTTGTGGTCTTTCTGCTCCAGCTTTAGGAGCTTTATCTTGCTTATGTGTGAGATGGTGGCTCCTGGTTTCAGGAGTTGGGAGTTGCTGCTTCTCATGTCTCACACTCAACTGCCAGCGCTGCTAGATGGTATTCAAAACTTGCCTGTGCATCACCTTTGTCAGCCAAGGCTGACCCTGCTATTGAAAGTAGGGCAGGTAGCTCTCTGCACAACTAGTATCATAAATTAGCACTTTCCAAAGCTATTCAAAGTCAACAAGGACTTGAACTAACTGGGTAATGGGGTTTGAGTCCATCTGTAGGTGTCTGACACAGCTTTCAAATATACCAAGCACCCAGCAGTGCCTCATAACTTTACTGGACTAGCAGGGCAATCACCCTAGCTTTGAGAACTGTGCCATTTACAGACATTTGCAGGCTTGTGTCATACGCCCATACAGAGTTCCCTGTAGCAGAACAGAAGGCATTTACCGGTAAGATGGGACTGTTTGCTGGTCTTTTTATCAGGTGGTAGAAATACCTGTCTCTTAATACAGTGTGTTTCAAGCAGTCTTTGGAATCCCCAATACAAGTTTGACCTGAGATATGGCCATAGTATGCCCTCAAAAATCTTTCTATAGTCCAGGTGCAAGAGACAACAGGACCATTCTCTATTGAGCTACTAAAGCATTCATTTGTACATTAAAAAAGGGAGCTGTTTTTTTTATTGGGATAGAGCACTAAGAGCATCACTGTAGATTTCTCATATTAGGTCAAGAATACAAAGCTTCTCTAATAAATCTTTATCATCTTTGAATTCTCCTTGTAGATGGATTCAAGTAAGTTACCCTTTTTGTCTCCCCGCTGTCTGCAAAAAGGACCAGAATTATATAGTATTTGCAAAGTAATTCCCTAAAAAGAACTAAGCACCTCAAATCCCCACATTAAAACCTCTCTTACTGCATTTTTTTAAGTCTCCTCACAGCCAGAAAGTAAGAGGTAGCTAAGAACTGTGACAATGTTCTGCTACGCAGTTCAAGTACCACTTTTGGCTAATGCAGAACATGGTGATATCACTGTAAGGTGCCAGAAAGCAGCTAACTTAGTTTTGAAAACTTTTTATCTGAAAATGGAGGATGACAGAGAGTAATTTTTTACTGCCCAAGTAGCTTCTTTTTGCAGTGCTTTATAAGGTACTGCTTCCTTAACTGCAGCATGTCTAAAGGTTTCCACTTCTCTGAGGTCATTAAGTCTTAATCCTTGCACTACTCTAACTGCCTGCCTGTAGGAAAAGGTGATAACTGCTAACTTTCCATGGTGTTTAGGGCTACGTGGGATCTGACGTGATGTATGATGAGACAGCCATCTCCTCAGCTCCTCCTCCGTATACAGCTTATGCTACACCATCACCTGAGGTAAGATTTGCAGTTGGGAAGCATTAAAATGAGTGAGGTAGAGGAAGCGGCCATTCTTCAGGCACCTGAACTGTACTCCCCAAGTGCTGTGTTTCACAGCTCCAGCTTTGAGGTTGGTTCAAAAGGAGAGCCAGAGTAAGGTACTAGCAGTCTACTGTCACTACTATTTGAGCTGGATTTCTGTTGAAAGGGATGAGGCAGATTTGGTTGGAAGCTATATAAATGAATGGCTGCTCAGTGAACTTGGAAAATAAAGCACCTTAAAGACAGGGCAGAAGTTATTTGGCTAATCTTGAAAAATACTGGCCGTGTAGCTTTTATCGCAAGGTGTGACTACACGTTCATAGTGTGTTAAGCACGGGAAGGATATAAACCCAGGCATTTACAAAAAGGGATTTAAAGACTAGAGATGTCATAGTAACACAGAAGGATTTTCTTGTATCCAAGATGTCATAGCAACACACTGCCTCGAGCTTCTGGATCCACAGTTCTTTTGCAGTGGAGAAAGAGCAGCATTGGGACTGTACCAGTACACACTGGGGGTTTCTGGATGTTCTGACTCACGTGCAGTGATATGCAATGGAGCAGTCTGGGGTAGCATTACTTGTTGCACTATAGGTGCTCTGCTCCAGCCCCTTGCTGTTAAGAACAGTTGCGACCTAGATGCGGGACTGGGAGCTATATTGGGGGTAGCAGGAGGCCTCCCCCTTTCGGAGAACAAAATTGCTTTCAAAACATACAACTACAAAGTAGTTGGCCTGAATCTGACATTTACTTGCAGCCTGCTAGAGGAAAGTTGGTTGGGGTTTCTTGGGATCAGCTGTTGCCTACCTGGCACCTCTGAGCTCTCCAGAGAGCTGGTGTTGCCATGAGGGCAGAGAGGAGAAGCTGGTAAGGCTGCTGTGGCCCTGCCTGATGGTCCAAACCCTACCTCTACCATTCACCATTTGGGAAGGGTGGAGAGTGAAAGATGCTTAGGGGCACTTATTTTTTCAAGCAGCTGTTCTAAACCCCTTCAAGGCAGTAGATAGACTATACCAGTACAGACTGGATATTTTAGTGCAAGTTTAACTGCCTTAGAAATAAGAGACGACTTAACAAAGTGCACAATCAATACATAGCAAAGAATACTTCTGTAACGGACGTTTTTAATTTCACCAGGTTTATGGCTATGGCTACGGTCAGTACAATGGTGCGTATCCCCCTGCTGGTCCTCAAGTCTTCTATGCCTCCAATGGACAAGCTTATGCTGTTCCCTATCAGTATCCATACCAAGGTAATCAGTATCAACCATATCCTCCCCCTTCACATAGAAACTATTTGACTCAAATCCTTCTGGCTTTAATTCTGTTAATCACCATCCTTTACCACCTAACACTTCTGCAAAAACAGAGTGATAGAAACAAACCTGATTGTAACTAGAATCAGGTCCCCTTAACAAAATTTCACTGCACTTGCCTCGTGAAAGGGTTAAGTGACTTAACCTTTCCCACATGACTAAAACATATTTAAATTAATTCATAAATTCTTTCTGAAGCATACATAACTAACTACAGTAGGCAGCATGTTTTCTAAGGAAAGATCGAAAAACTAGACCAAGGTTGATTCAGTATTCCATATTAAGCATTGATGGAGCTTTTGATTCACCTATTGCTCTTATACCTGGCTTAATTATTTCAACACTGACGTTCAGCTACGACCTCAGAGGTAAATGCAAGTTTCAAAGGTAAATCCGCTCTCTAAGTACAGTGGTAACTAGTCCCTTCCCCACATTCTGGAATTGCTCTAAGGCAGTACATTCAGCCTTGTAAACTTTTCTATTGCTCTGTTCAGGTTCGTAGAGCTTTCGATCCCAATCAGAGGAAAAAAAACAATAAAATTTTAAGGTGCTCTATTAAGCTTAGCCACCTTAATTTAGGATTAGCTTTTGCATAGAGAGCACCAATCATACAGATGTGGGGCTTTAGAATAGTAGTGGTAATACAAATCAAATAACTTATAAATTGTTTACAGTCTGGTTTGGCAAACAAGAATTTCTATTTAGATTTTTTTTTTGGTTTTGAGGGAGATAATTTTTCCATTGGACGTTTGTTGGTTTATTTCATTTGGTTTTTCACTTTTTGTTACAAGGGAGGTACAGCAACCTAAAGCCTTTAAAGCTTTCCTCATCTAAGTTAGTGAAGTCCTAAGATATAGATCATGTATAAACAAACACAGAGGAAGGTGGGTTCTTTTGGTTCTCAGCAGTTGAAACACATCAGCTTGTTGAACGTCCCAAGAACCATTTTTAAGCTACCAGCAGGCCTTGGAAATCAAGCTTCAGGAACCTGTGTGATAAGGATGCAGCATTAAACAGGAACTCTCCTAAACAGTTTGCAAGTCCAATGTGTATACTAGTTATAGACTGGGCATAGTAACCAAGCCTCCATATTTTCCTTCACTAGGGTTACTGCAATTATATCTTAGGTGTCAATTTTTACCCAGCAACTCACATAACCCCTGTACATTTGTTTTTATTGCTCATTCTCTGAATTGGCATAATCCTTCTTATGAAGTTCATTAATCATTGAAAGTCAGTGAGAGCCTTTTCCACTTCTGTTAGTTGAACTACTTCATTATCTGTTACAAAAAAACATTATATCATCTTCAAGAATACTTAATCTTCATGAAATGTCTGGAAAGGAAAGCAATACTATTATGTTTGTTTGCAGGTAGGAGCTAAGCCACAAAACATTACAGGTGGGACTTGTACAAGTTGGTTGCAGAGCAAGGGTCAGTTGGTTGTTTCCCGAGTCTTAGGTTAATTCCTTACTACTGGGCCAATCTTCATCTGAAAATAAAGGTAGCAGCTGTCACCACACAACAGATCAGTCCAGGATGCGAAGGCTATAATTGTAAAGAACTGATAGGCAGCTTCTGACAAACCTCTGGCTGAAGAGCTGCCAAAGATTTTAATGGGGGGGAACTGCACTATTTGACTTAACTTCAAGGTTGAATCGATTTTTAGACCCATTTCTTGCATTAAACCCATTAAGTGCCTGATAGAATGATACAATTCATGGATTCTTAATATAAATACAGAACAATGTTCAGTTTTACATTTGTGATGAGCTTTTATCCCAGATATGAAACTTTCACAAGGCTAGAAGCATTGCTAGGCCTTCGGATAATACACATGGAGGCTGGATCCAAAGCAGAGATGCATTCAACTTTTGTTGCTGACACCATTTTACTCTTTAATGGAAGGAAGAAGGTGTAAGAACGGGCACATATTGAAATCACAATGCATGCTATTGTATATACATTTCTTCTGTCCTCCTCCTAATGATCTCTTGTTACCTAGGACCTTATGGGCAACCCCCTGCAAACCATGTCATCATTCGAGAGCGTTACCGTGACAGCGATGGAGATCTTGCACTGGGCATGCTTGCTGGAGCAGCAACTGGAATGGCCCTGGGATCATTGTTCTGGGTCTTCTAAGATCACCTGTCCTTTATCTTTGTAGTTCCAAAAACCTTTATTGTGTGCAATAATATATTGGCAATGTTGTTTACTGTTAAACTTTAAGAAATGCAATAGTTATTTTTCAGTAGTGACATCTCAATAATGGATTCTTAACTGTCCTAAGGAGAGTTTAAAGGCACCATTTAGTTAAGTGTTTGGAGATGGCATGTGCTGGTCTTGAATTCTGTTCTGATGTCTGGTGTTATAAGGATTTGTACTGACAAGGATCAATATAAGCAGTAGTGTAACATGGTAGCAGTCACTAGCTTTACAAACAGACTGATAATGTAGAAGATAAAGGATTTTTTGGGGTCTAAAAATCTGGTCCAAATAGACCCTACTACAGTATGTATATACTACTGCTTCTGAACATTCCCTAGACAAACATAAAGCTCAGCAGGAACTCCTTGGCATTAGGTAGCCGGCCATAATTTAGGACTTTTTGTCTTTACACTTGCCTGCAAGTGGTAATATATTTTCTTAGATGGAGTCCTATACCTGTCTCTCGCACCATGCAGGTGAAGTTGTCTTTGAGAACATATAAGCAAACCACTAAGAAGTGTCAGCACTCCTCAGTTCTTTTCTCCCAGAAATCTGAATCACCAGTGGCAAGGAAGACTAACATTGGTTGTTCCACCTCCTTCCTTATCCTGAATCATTATTCTCCAGTCAGAAGTAATAGATCTTTAGCTTTGCAGTCTTCCTCATCTGTTCAACAGTCACCTCAGACACTGTACCAACTGCATCGCTGAGGAAGAGGCCACTGTTTAGTGCCTCTGCTCACTACTACTGTTGCCCTGCACGGGAACTAACTTGAACAACCCTTGCTCTGTTGGGTCTACCAGAACCCCTCCGCAGGCAGTAATAGTCAAGAGCAGAAGAGACAAACAAGCACAAGCAGACCTTGCACACAGGTGTTTTGGTATCAGCTGCCTTGCCATGGCAGGGATACATCTGCCTCTTGGCCTCCAAGGTTTCCTGACCCAGGTTCATCATTTGCAACTAGCTTTGAGCACACCTAAGCCTGAGTTTGTTCTGTGCACACTTCCCTCCATGACTGGCTACAGAAAACACTCCAAGAAACCTGGCTGGCTTTGCTTGTCTATCTGGTTCCTTACACCATGTGCTCCTGCAGGCTGCTGTACTATGGACTGTAACGTGCGGTGCAACTGTTAAGTGTACTGCATGGCTTATTACCTTATCCTGATATAATCCATGCTGAGCTGTGCTTGGCAGGGGAAAGCAACTCTGAAGAAATGCACGTGCTTTCTTATTCAGGTAAAAGAGGCAGGGTGCCCAAGTTCTTTATAGTAAGAGGACTTATTTTTATACTTCTGTTTTCAGCTTCCTGTACTCATACCATTTTAATACGTTAAGTCTTTCTTATGCTTTCATTCAGAAATAAGTTGATTTCCTTAAGGTTCATGGGGCTTCAGGTATGTCAGGAAAGACAAAAATAGATGAGAACTTTCACCCATATAAATTCAGATCAAGCCCCAGCCTTTTTAATTTCATCCCAAGGCTGTCTTGGCTCTATCCTACATATTTAAGCAATAGAGGTCTTTGAGAAGAGCTTGGGTAACAGACAGGGAGGGGAAGCACTAAGCTGTCATGACTCCTAGGACCAACTCAAAATCATTGTATGGAAACAGACTTGTTTGAGAATCTTGGCTGCATTACCAAGAGTGGGCCTAACCCAGGGAATATAAACATATTTCAGAAAACTTTGACTCGGAGCCACACACCAGCATGCATGTATGTCCTTTCACAGATTAATACAAGCTCTATTTGTTCTGCTAGTGGAATGTACTGGAAGGACTTGATGGAGGTTTAAAAGAATAATGCAAAGGTTTCCTATTGCTAGTCCAAACCAAAAGAAATTGAAGTACACTACTGAAGGTCTCTTAGAGGCCTAGGACCCCCCTTGATGTCAGAAAGAGATGGTGACTGGATGGAAATGGTGAATGGAAATTAAGTGAAGAAACATTTCTACCCTTTTTAAGGTAACCTTGAAGTGGTTAGAGGTCTACACTGCTGTTTAGTTTGTGCTTTGAATGTAACTAGGTGTGCAGAATGCCACCATCTCTTCTCCCTATGTGATATTCAGCTTTAAGAGGTGAGGGAAGAAAAAAACCCAAATGAACATCACTGTGATTCCTTTTGAATTCCATGATGATTGTGAAATAGCAGCACAAAGTGTATCAGCTAGTAATTTATTTTAAGTTCAGAGGTTTGTGTTTGGGGAGTTTTTTTTGTTTGGGCTTTTTTTTTTTGTCTGGTTGGGTTTTTTTTTGGGGGGTGGTTGTTTTTAGTGTGCTTTGGTTTTTGTTTGTTTTCTTCCTCCAAAAATTGTTGATCACAGCAGGGGAGTACTTTTCTTGCACTTTCCCAAAATAATGGAATCTAGGTCCCCCATTTCTGCAAGTGAACTATATAAGATTACAATTGCCAAACATTCCTGGGTTGAATTCAAAGCAATAAATTAAACAGAAGTAAGTCTCTATTAAAAAAAAAATAAATCCAAAAAACCCCAAACAAACCAAAACCATACCACTTTTCCAAGGGGACAAAAACCAAACAAATTGAAGCAGAAAGTTCTAGTTCCATTTTGATAACAATAGACTGCTTTTGTACTAAAATCATGGGCTACTTCTCTATCCTGGTAACATACACACTTAGAAGCTAGAAAGCCAATGTACAAAGATTGTGCTAGAGCATTACATCAAGAGAGCAGTTATCTTACTGCAGGCACTTGTAGTCTTTCTGATCTCACTTCAGAAATAGAAGTAGAAATGTCTTGGTGCAGAAATCAGCAGCATGGGGACAGCCACTTGAATTCCTTTCTTGCTAAAGCTCATAGACTTACTTCCTGAAGACATGGCTGTACCTCCTGTTGCTCAGGAACAGAGTGGAGGTTTGGTCCTATCTGTAATAACGTAGTCACAACATAATCATGACTCAGGAGCCTTTCTCTGCCCAGTCCAGTACTCCATATATCTACAATTTGGGTAGAGGCTAGTGTCAGCTGAAGGAGCAGGGACAATGTAGACTCCAGGAAGTCTAGAAAATACTATAGTGATGGGGAGAGGCAGCAGCAGGATCAATAATTGAAACAATAAGAAAAAAAAAGAATCGAAACAATAGTCCTAACTAGCTGCTTGTTTCTGAATATACAATGCTGATTCCAGTTGTACCGGCAGAGCACCCAAGCACATGCTTTCCTATCTGGGCCCCAATACTTGGTCTCCCTAAAGCCATGGAAGCTCCACAGCCACTCCAGTGACATTTAGTTGTGGTTTTTTGGTTGTTTTGGGTTTTTTTTTTTCCCCTCCAGTGTACACTGTCAGCTCGTGATAACTAATCTGTTGCATAGCAGTTACAGTCCATTCAGAAATAAATCAAAATGCTTACAGAGGTAATGAGTCTATGTTAATCTGTGACTTCTGGACAGAGCCAGGCTTCCCAAGAGCAGGGTGGAAATGCTCAGCCTTCTGGTAAGCCCAACCACATTTAAAGAGGTGAACGAGGGCCCCCTCTCAAAGTCTCAGCTACATGTGAAAATGTAGCTGTTGGCTTCTTTTGCCATGGAGAGCTAGTCAGCCTCTCCTAGTGAGCAGGTAAAGGCTTATGAATGAGAGGAAGGGTGAGAAGTGTTTACCTACAAAGTAACTGCATTGGCTTTTGGCAAAGACATCTTTTCTAGAGCTGAAGCACATTCTGAGCTTCTAGATAGAGTTACCCTTAATGTCACACAACATTAGCTTCATTTTGTTTGTTCTTCAGTGGAGGTTCAATACATGATGGAACCAGCCAAGCAAGCCAAGTAAAGGAAAAAATTCACACCCATGTTCAACCACCACTGTGTTTGTGGGTTTTTGTCTTCATGATATGATTAAGATATGTGTAAATCATAGAGGGTAGCATGCAGCAAATGTTTCTTTCCCCCAGGTCCTTCATGTTCTTGAGCGTTCTCTGTCTTAACTGCTGCTTTCCTATGTTCTCATTATTTATAGCAAATAAAATGAATATTTAAGTTTAGTAGTTTTGTCCAGACATGTTTACTAGCCTTTTCTCAACATTTCTCATTTAGTCAGTCTGTAGATGAGTATATGTTTCTCAAACATGTAGTCAGCGTACAGCGAGTTTCCTTTGCAAGGAAACAGTGCTGTGATGAATTCTGTGCAGCTCCAGTCTTTCCTAAGCAATTACAAGGCTGACTTTACTCAGTAGAGAAATGAACTAAAACTGCAGCTGTTTGAGAGCTCAGGCTGGCATACCTCAGCCATCTCACTTACCACTTAATAAAGATGATGCAATGCCTGGAAAAAAAATCAGGAAAGTAACTGTGCTAACATCACTATACCAAGATTAGAATTAAAGCCTATTTCTTTTTTAATGGAGTTGAAGGCTTTGACTCTGAAATGCTTAATCTTGGATATATGCAATGCTGATCCAGATTTGACATCTGACATTGTGTTATCACATCAACAGATTTGTACTCTTTAGTATTACAGTAAGCAGCTTGCAGCACAGATGTTGCTGTGGGCAAAACGCTACTGGTTGCTGTATTGGTATTTCCTGTTTATGAATTGCTTCAGCGGAGTACAATCAGTAAGTTTGGGTAGACAAAGACACTAAATGATTACAACAAGCTCCATACCTAAATGCTGACTATCTTGTACATTTGCTGGGAGTTAAGCTATTTGTCAGGACTACTGTATATTTTGTAAATCATTATCCTTGTTTTATGCACACTTCGTTTTCACTCGAGGGGTTGTAGCTTTTGTAGCCACTAATCTGAGGAAGGAATGAAAACAAAAGTTCCATTTCAACCAGTCAGTTAATGCAGGAGTACACGCTTTTCTCCCCAGCATGCTATGATGGCTATGCTTATTTTATCAGTCAACAGCTCCCTTTGATGGATTTACTAGGCTAAGCAAATCATTATGTACACTTAACCTTGCTCACTGGAGAGCCCACATTTAATGAAATTTTGGCACCAGAGCAAGTTACAGAACTTACTTGCTGTGCAAGACTTAGCAGCTACACCTTCCTGAACTAGCAAAGGCTTATAGAATGGGCTGGGCTTTGCCCATTACTGCATTCCCAGTCCTGTTTGTGGTCACTAAATGCAACCACGGTTAATTACTTTGGATTATATCCCTCAAAATACCTTTATTTGTTGCTCTCCTGTTGCAGCTCCACTACAATGTGTTGGAGCGAGCATGGAGCATTTGCCATTCGCTCCATTCCTGTGAAACTGAAAGTTTCCCTGGGTATGTTCTGAGCACTTTGTAACTACAACTACAGAGCTTGTAACAATGACGGATGGACCTCATCACTCCCTACAACTGCTTGAAAGGGCATTGTCAAGAGGTTGGTGCAGATCTCTTCTCAAGGGCAATTAGCAATAGAACAAGAGGGAATGGCTGCAAGCTGCAGCAGGGTAGGGTTAGGCTGGACATGAGGAAAAAATTCTTCCCAGCAAGAGTGGTCAGAGCCTGGAATGGGCTGCCCAGGGAAGTGGTGGAGTCCCCATCCCTGACTGTGTTTCAGAGTAGATGAGATGTGGTGTTGAGGGATCTGGTGTAGGGGAGAACTTGTAGAGTAGGGCTGATGGTTGGACTCGATTATCCCAAGGGTCTCTTCCAACCTGAATGATTAAATGATTCTATGAATGGACTGACACCAATGCACTGGTTTGGGAGTCTCCTGGTTACCAGAGGTTATCATGGTAGGTTTCAGAGTTTGAGGCATCAATAAAAGGCTTCTAGACTCGCAGGGCAAATAAAAACCCTGAATGTATTTGCATTAGTAATTGAAAGCTTGAGATGCATTTGATGACATTTAAGGCACAAGTTGTGAAAGTTTCAAACTGCCAATACTGGGCTTGATCTGACTGAATATGGCACAATACTGATACTGCCTGGTTCTCCACACACTTTGGCTGCCACAGTTAAATAGGCATTTTGCAAAGCAGTAAATCTTTTGATATGACAGATCAAGTCAAGAAGGGAGTGACCCAAGTGGTGACTGACAAGCACCCAAAGGTTTCAGNGCCGGGCCCAGCTCTCCTCACGCCCTCCGGTCACCCTGGCGCCCAACGGCTGCCCTCGCGCCCAACGGTCGCCCTGGCGCCCAGCCCCGCCGCCGCCCGCTAGATGGCGACGCGACACCAGCGGTGGTGAAGCGCTCTCAGGCCGGGCTCCGCGTCCTCCTCCCCTGCTCTTGCAGCAGCACCGGGGATCGTTAAAACACCTCCCCCTGAAACACAGAACCACCTTTTTCTGTTACAAACCCCCGATGGCCGACCCACGGCCCCGCGCAGCCGGCACCGACACAGCCCAGGGGAAAGGGCCCCCGAGCAGCCCATTTCACACGACACCGGGAAACAAGGCCTTTCTTGGTAACCCCCTGCCAGTAGCTGCCCTCACCCACCCCTCCATCCCGCCTCTGTTTTCCACACACACACCCTGCATAGGGTCCCACAGGGAAGTGGTGATATGTGCCATTTCTCATCTGTCTATCAGTGGTGTCTCAGCCCTCACGGGAGCTTGGAGGCACTCCTGCTCTGCAAGGAACAGCCTGAGATAACAATCACACTCATTAGTAGCAAAAAGACCCGCAGGTCTGCAGTTGGCGGGCAGGACTGCCATCTCTGGAAGGTAACACTGCCCAAGCCTGCTGCTCATCCACTGCAGGCTTCCACGGGAAGGCTCAGAGACACCATTGTAATGAAAGGCTATTTCCATGCCAAATTCCATGCTCAAATCCCCAGCTGCTCCACTTGAAGAGCTGCATACAATAAAAGTCACAGGATTTTTCTGTTACTGGAAATGGAGGGGTATACCAGTTGTCCTGGTTCTGCCAAGCTAGCAGATGAACTGCCTTCACGCTAACCAAAGTCTGACCCTTGGGCAGCCACCATGCTCAGAGAGCTTCAGCCCCTCACAAAACAGGACTCCTCCTCCTACACTGGAGAGAGACCGGCATCAGTCTCACACAGCCTTGCTGGGGTTGCTGGCAGACCACAGGAGAGGAAGGAAAATCAGCGATACGCCTCAAAGGGCCTCAGAACCCAGGTTTGCCCAGCCTCTGCTTTAATGCAGGAGGACAGGTAGAGTGCCTTGTCCTGGGAATAGGCTGTTCTGGGTCAGTTTTCCCAGCTCTGTCACTGGCAGTTTGTGTGACACTGGGAGAAGCCACTTTACATTGTCACATCTCACTTCTCTCATTCCCAGAGGGGAAGTGGTGACACATATGAAACAGGCTCACGAGAAGCTGTAAGCGGTTCTACCGTGGATATGGGGGTATCAACACCAGCATCATTACTAGGCTGTAACCTGTGTTTTACCATCTTTCAAACACCTCATTCAGCAGACTGTCTCTGGGTACATGGGTGTCTGGACCCAGAGTCCCTACAGACCGGACTTTACATTTATTTGCTTCTGCAATAACTGGCTGAAAGAAAGAGAAACCAGAGAGACACTTTTTCTTTAACTACCCTGAAAAATACTTAAGTCAAGCATTTCACTAACAGAAATTTGTCCTGATGCAAAGGTTCAATATAATACCACATACCACCTGTGCAGGTTTCAATTAAGGCAGGTGACCACAGGCCAGAAGAAAACACATTCAGGTAAAACCCATCCCACCAGCACTGGCCTGTTTGTCTACTTCTAGAACAAATCCTAGTCATGATTTCTTAATCAGCTGCTCAACACCACGAACTATTCTCAGTTTCCATGTTCCTCAGCGTGCAAGTATGACTTCACCACCTCCCGGTCCCAGGAAAGTTCCTGTTCCCAGAGAAGTGATGTGCACATGGACTTCCCAAGCAGATTCCAAACAATGGCACTTTTAACACCATCCTGGTTGAATCTAGGTTCGGTCTCAGGTTTGGATGGCTGAGTAATAACCAGGAAAACAACCCTGCCTTCCTATACTCCTTCATAATTTCCTCTGAAAGACCTTCAATCACCCCTGCTGTGCTTTTTTTTTTTCCCTTAAAACTTTCTTTAAAGATTATTCTCAAAGTCCACAACACAGCATCCTGCTGAGTTAAGAAAGCAAAATTGTACACTTACAAGCCAGAAGAATCCCCTTCAGTCAATCAATAACTATTTTTCTGACTGGTTTAGAACCAATTGTTTCAGATGTCACTATTCCAAACAGCTTTCTTCCTGATCAATATCTCCGGCAGCTGCTCAGATAGCCTATCAGTGGAACTAATTGCCATTAAAGCTATGCACCTCTGATCAGTCAGACTAGGATGTGTTTTCCTTATGTAACTGCAGTAGAAAAACCTCACAGCACAACTACTCTCCGCAATGGGCACGTGTCAATTTAGCAGAACAAACAGCTTTTGGTGCTTTCTTTGTCCTCATCACAAAAGAGAAATTCAGAGATCCTTCCATTATTCCAGCTCCGTAGGTGTGCCAGCCCAAGTAGTTGCTGTGCTGAACTTCAGGCATGGAAATCACTCCAGGGACTTGAATGGCCTGCACACGGTGTCTTCAGTGCTTGCGTTGTTGGACAGGCCAACTGTTTTGTTAAAAACCAGTCTCCCAAGACCATATTAGTCATTTGAGGGGTGAGGGGAGAAAGGGAGCCCTCCAAATTTCCTGAATTTGTTTATATAAGTTGCAAGAGGCCAAAAATCTGAAAAATCTGTACCACTAAAGTAGAACACTAGTGAACCCACATGCCAGCCTGCACCCTGGTTTTACAGCTATTGAAGGCTCTCAAAGATCTATTTTACATAAAGGAAATTCCTGTGCTGTAAACAAAAGTCTGCTTCTCCCTTCCACAAAAGTACCACCAAATGCTTCAGAAGTGACCCCAATCTAGCCTTTCACAGAGGCATCAGTGTAATCCTTCATGCATGGAATCATCTACAGATGTTGCAGCACACCACACTAATATTTTAGTGGCACACGGGGAAAATAAGATCAGAGCTGTGTTTTTCTGGCAAAGACAGTAAGACACTGAGGGCAGGGAGGTGAAATTATGGTTTTGATCAACTCCCAGTAAACCTGAGTGAATGAGAATTAGCGAGGCATTCGAGGGAATGTCCCTGTGGTGAACTGATGAGGTCCTAAATACCCCTGCAAGTGCATTGTAGCTGTGAGGGTCCTCACTACAGATTAAAGCATACTTTTGTTTACTAAAATTGTCCAGAGCTAATCCCTCTACTTTTCTGTGGAAAGTTTTCACAGGACAGCTCTCATGAGGACCTCATCTGTATTTCCAAGCAGGAGCTTTCAACTCTTCTGCTGACCATTGACAATGAATAAAATCTTTCCTCTTGCCTTACTGCAAAACTGGAAGCATCAGTGTCCAGTAAAAAGTAGACAAAATGAGATTTTTATGATTATTTCTTGCATGGAAACTCCTGTTCATCAGATCAGCTCTTCTGAAAGCATTATTCAGCCATGCAGGTGTTTCAGAGATGATCCTTGCTCTCCCAGCTAAGCTTACTTCCCCATTAGCCAGCAAGCTTTTTGCCTCACAGCTTAACTGTAACACCAAGTGGCAAATCCACAGGCATCACCTCACTCCTTCACTGTCACATCTAGTGCTTCCACCACATCTTTAATTCTGCAGTGGGAGGCCAGGTGGCAGGCAGGGGTTCTCCCAGGACACAAACCGGTAAAGTAAATAACATTTGAGTTTGATCTACTCCTGGGGCATGACTGAATGTAAACCTTCATTTCCATCCTACATCTCATCTTCTTTAGGATATTCCTCTAATTAAGCAGTTGTCCTCAGTGCATCAGCTGCGAGCCATTTAACACAGTTTCCAACTGAGTTTATGTTTATCTCCTTTATATCCAAGAGTCACCTAGTGAGTGACCTGCCAAGGCTGACTCTACACAGCACGGCAGGCACACACACGAAACAGCAAATGACCCTGCAACCAGCTAGGCACTACTGAAGAGGGAGCAACTTTGATTCTCTGGCAGGGTCAGTATTAATCAGATCACTGGTTATATTAGAGTAGTTAATTTCCCAACCTGGATAAAGCAGGAACAGGAGCAGCCCCTAAGCTTGGTGGAGGCCATGTCTGAGTCAGTTATTACACAGGTGAATGTGTTGAGTGAAACCAGGTACTGCCCACAACCTCTGCAACTGTAGCTGCAGTGCTGGCTCAAACACCTGACACAAATGTTCAAACTAATGCATTTTGTAACTTCCCTGCATTCCACTATCTGCATTTCCTCTTTCCAGTGGATTTTTCTACCTCTCATGAGAATTCAGATAGTCAGTGTAATATTGCAATAAATTCTGTATCTGAAATGAGACACAACTCATGTAGAAAACAATTCTTATTTTTATATATATAAAGTACTGTAGGTATTTCTCAAATACTGTCTTACCATTTGCTCCTTTCATGATACCAGGCAAGTTGTCTGCACCCACAATTTGGTCCTATTTGTGATCATCTGATTCTTAGACTAATGTACTGTGAAAAGCACCAAGTACTTGAGTCGCTGCAGAAGCAGCTGCATTGATATGCTACCACCGTTTGCAAAACTGCAATTACATCACCCATTAAAACCGAGAAGGGAAATGGAGAACAACGCTTTACCTTAAGTGATACCAATTACAGCATAAGTACCTGACACTAGGAAAAGTGACTGTTGTATTTATGTGGTTGTATAACTAACAGATTGAGCAAGCTCTTGCCCTTTGCTTATCTGTCAGCCTCTTATCATTTTAGGAAATGAGAGTCTACCTCTGTGGGTGATCTCATAAACCAGGAAATGCAGATTACGGAGTTAGATTGCCAGAAGACCTCTTGGAATAAGTGCAGAGCATTAAGTAATGTTGTTATGTTAAAGACAGTGCTCTAACTACCATACCCGCAGAGAGCCACTGCCTTTTCAGGGAATCAAAGTAGGACTGAGGCTGGAAGCAACTCTGGAGATCATCTGGTCCAATGCCCCCTTCAAAGTAGGGTGACTAGAGCAGGTTCTTCAGGACTGTGGCCAGGCAGGTGTTGAATCTCTCTGAGGACAGAGACTCCACAACTTGTGAGCAGCCTGTTCCAGGGTTTGACTACCCTCAGTAAAGGAGTTCTCAAATAGAATTTTCTAAATTTCAGTTTGTGTCCATTGGGACATTCCCATTGGGAACAACTGAGCACCATCTGGCTCAGTCTTCTTTACTCATCCCATCAGGGGATGTATTAATTACAGTACAAATTAATAAGACCTTTCTTTTCCACAAGCCGAACAACTTGAGTTCTCTCAGCCTCTCCTTATATAAGGGATGCCCCTGTCCCTTACTCATCTGTATGGTCCTTTGCTGAACTTAATCCTGTAAGTCCTTGCCTGTCCTGTATCATGGATCCCAGTACCGGACCCAGCGCTCCAGATGAGGCATCATCAGTGCCAAGTAGCAGGGAAGGGCCATTTCCTTCAGCCTGCTGGGTGCACTCCTAATGCAGCCCACAATAGGCAGCTCCCAGAGAGCATTGGTAGGTGGAAGTGCTCCTCCTCAGGGGCAGGATTTAGCATTTCCCTTTGATTAATACCATGAAATCCCTGTTGTCCCACTGCTCCAGCAGACTGAGGTCCCTGCAAACAGCAGCACAACCCTATGGTCTCTCAAACACTTCTCCAAATTTGGCACCATCTACAAGCTGGTCCTATCAGCATTATCATTAATGAAAGTGTTCATTAGTACTCAGCCCAGTACCAAGCCCTGGGATACTCCACTAGTGACTGGCCTCCAGCTGGGGTCTGTGCTGATCACACCCTCCAAAACTGGCAGTTCAGCCAGCTCTCAGTCACTTCACTGCCCATTTAAGTTCATGCTTCATCACTTTGTCTATGAAGATGTTATGGAAGACAGCATCAAGAGATTTGCTATGATAAACACCATGCACTGCTCTCCCCTTGTCCACCACAGTAGTTTTCTCATCACAGTGAGCTATCAAGTTAGTCAGGCATGATTTCCCCTTCATAAATCCATGCTGACTTCTACCAAACATGCTCCCATTAATTTGTGTTTGGAAATTGCTTCCATTATCATCCACTCTTTCAGCTTCCCAAGGACTGAGGCGAGGCTGACTAACCTGAATTGCCCTAAATCCTCTTTCTGAAGATAGGATTACCATTTGATTTCTTCCAGCTCTTGGGAACCTCCCCAAGTTGCAGTAACCTTTTAAAGCCAGAGTTGCCTCACAACATGGGCCAGCTTCCTCAGCACTGGTGTATCTCACCAGGTACAGGGACTTGTGTCTGTGCAGTTCATTTAAATGTATTCCAGCTTCATCTTCCTCTACCAAAGATACATCTCCCTTTCTCCAGAAGCTCTCTTCAGCAGACTAGGGACTACTCTGGTTGATAATTAACTTCTCCGTAAGAGACAGTTTAGGTACAGATCCTACCCATTAAATGATTGTATTCATCCAGTGCACAGACTGGTCAACCATTCACCTGCTTACACTGTTTTTAAAAAAAAAAGTTTGTGAAGACAGTTATACAAGTTCTTTTTAGTTTAAGTATCCCTTTCCATAAAATGAAAATATTATCCCTTTATTTCAGTTTTACAGTGCAATTTAAAATGAAACACTCAGCTTCTCAGCTAGTGGTACTAGTGATGCTGAGCACCACAGCAAATTGCTAGTGTTAACACCTGAACTTTACAGCAGGGCAGCACTGGACTGCTGAAGAGAGGCAGTCTGTTACAGAAACACTCCTTAGCTGTGTTAGGTGCTCATTTGCTCACCACCAACTAAATCTTTCTTGCATTTACAGGTTGGTCTTTGAACAGACTACTCCGACACAAGAGCCAGGCAGCACCCCCAGGAGTTGGCTGCAGGGCACAAGATGCCTCTCTGCTACCAATTTCCTACCTCCTCCCTCCAAGGCTGGTCACAAGAACCCTCCCTGGGCATCCCTTCCATAAATCATCTGCCAAGCCAGGTCTAAAGACCTATTTCCATGAGACCCAAGCTCCTATGCTCTGCCACCAAGCTGGAGTAGCTAGCTGAGCTGCTTGTGTTATGGCAGTGACAATGGCACTTTTAAGTGACTAGGGCCTTTACCAGTGCAACAGAATTACAGCACTGGCACAGACTGAGCTGTTTGTAACCCCAGGCCTGTTTTACTTTGTCCAATAAATAAAAAAAAACCCAACCCAAATAATGGCTTCCAGAGACAAGCAATGCATTCTGGCAGTATTTTAGGCCAGTGGCAATTCAGCACAGTTTTAAAGGCCTCCAGGCCTCCACAGAGTTCTCAGATTTTACATACCAGTAGCCCATATCAAACCACCAGAGCTTTAACCCATCCTACCTTCCAAAACTGATTACTCCCTCCCAGCAGGGTTTGAAGTGATACAGAAGCAATTCACATTGTAAAGGCTGATAAAGTAGGGACCTTAAAATGCCACTCTGCCTGACCTGTACCAGCTCAGTGCCACTTTCCCAGACCCTGCTCCACCCCAAGACTGTGGCAAACAAACCAAGAGCAGCAGCACCCACTGCCTCACCTCAGCGCTGCTACAAGTCGTCTTTATTCTGCAGTTCATGACCACTGGGTGTATGGCTTTGATATGGAGGTTTTGAATCCTGTGAAGATCATTTGAAGCAAAAAGGTGGTTCAAAGAAAGAAACAGAAGCTTACGTGCTCTGCTGGTGGCGTGCCCAGAGCTGGGCTAGTCCCATGTGCAGGCCAGCAAGCGTTTGTTAGGGTCAGCAAGCTTTCTGCTGATCGCTGTGTGATTAAGTCAGAGTTGCAAGAGACAAGCACAAGAGACAGCTTGGCATTGATGTTTGCCATCATGGTAATGCTTGACCTTTGTAAGATGGAGCAGGTGTCCTGCTCTACAAGCTCCTACCTCAAATACAGCATGGGTTGAGAGGGTCCAAACACCACCAGGTAAGACCTTTTGCACTTCAGCAGTACCCACAGGTCACCCCCACCATCAGGACATTCTACAGGACTGATCTTCACCTATTCAGGGAGGGCTCTGCTGCATGAAGGACGCGGTATGATGCTGGCAGAAAGCTAGGTACAAAAACAGAGTGCTCCAGCACAAGTGCCACTGAGCACAAAGGGGCCTCCAGAACTGCCAGAGGCAGGCAGGGTACCTGCAGGCACTACATGGACTGTCATGCGGGGGATCTTGGACCAGTCCTTAAGAAAGGACACTGTTTTCATTGATGCATTGGCCACACTGGGCACAGCTCTTCCTCACTGCGTGACAAACATAAGAGCTGTGTGTCAGATCACCCACTGCTTTGTGTTGGGATTTCAGCATGCTAGATCATGATGTTCAAAGCCATGACCAGCCATCCTGGGGCCATCAGCAAGAGCCCTGAACCACATGTACTTTTAAGATGAGATGGGAAATATCCCCGAGGAACAGCAAAACCAGAATCAAAACAGAATAATAAAGAGCCCAGAAAGCAGAAAAGCAAGAACAAAAGGAGAATAGAGAACAGGGCAGAAGTTGTCAGTGCTCTTGGAAACAAAAGCATGAGGGACAAAGGAAACAGCCCTGTTGTTGGTCTGTCACAATGAGCAGTCAAGGAAGAGAGTTAGCCTTGCAGCTCTGCATGACTCCCATGTCTGTGAAACACTTTCTCGGGCCCTTCTGCGATCTGACCCGGCTTCTTGAAGCTGGAAACAACTTCACAGTCTCCCTCTGCTTTGACTTTTTTTTTTTTTTTTTTGCTTTCCACACACGTAACTCATTAAAAATAAGAAAATACTAGACTTGACTGTGGTGGGTGAAGGGAACAGCAGGACTGCATGTGAAATTGCAGGTCTCTTCTGATCCAGAATGCTTGCACCACAGGAGAGCAACATAATGGAAGCTACTAATACAGTACTTTAATGAAGACAACCCCCATGCAACATCTGTGTTGATACCCATACTTGATATTTATATGCTTTGGCAATTCTTGGTTATAATCACACCTACAGCTGACACTGGCTGGTACTTTCGTTACAGATTGCAAAAAAACCCCAAACCTCATTTGAAATTAAAGGAGAATTAATTACCTTGCCTAGCAGTCATTCTACATTGAAGGGAAATCTGCTCTACTCCTGGATCCTGAACAGCCGAGTAATTGCCAAGCAGGTAACACTACACTACATGCTTAAAATTAAAGTTCCTGCTGTCCTGCAGTCACCCAATGCCCAAACTGCTCAGGATCTCAAAGAAGTTGGAATAGTCTGTTGCTAGAAACCAAGTTATTGGCACTAGTTCTGAAAGTGTTCTTTAACAGAAGAATACAAATCAAGAGATTCTCATCAAGGTTAGTTATCCTGTTAATAAGAGCTGTCAGAACATGACTATATTACAGAATAAGACTACTACTATAAAGTTACTCCACAAGTTTAGAGGCCCACCTGGAATGGCTCTTACTCTGACACTTGATTATAAACAAGCTCAATGTGGACAGTGCACTAGCAATGAGGCAAAAGCATCAGCAGTTCAGGGTGGCAGACCAAAATGAGCTTCAATACAAGTCTGAACAGTGACGATACAGCAGTGATAAGTGTCCTTTCCCCTGAGAATTGCTCTGCAGCACAGACCCATTCATCATCCTAACAGGACATTAGAAACAACAGTATTTGCCCCCTAGTAGGTCCATCTCACTTGATGTGTGTTAAAACATTGGAATTAAAACATAGCTTACAATAGAAGACAGCCTTTACCAGTTTCCTTGTGTAAGAAGCTCACTTATCTATTCCTAATGCTACCTAATGGACTTAGACTTTGTTAGCCTGAAGACTTCAATGCTGGTGATAGGGAGTTCCAATTCTGCATGTGTTAGCCACAAAAGAGTTTTTGCTCTACAGCAGAAAATCCAAAATAGCTTTGCACCAGAATCCAGTGGTGTGGGGAAACCTGAATTCCTTCAAGTCTGTGCAGCGAGAAAGTCCTGATTCAGTATTTGACTACACCATTGCCTTTCATGAGAAGCAGACACTGCCATATGTTTTCTTGAAATACTGGCCCAGAAAACTGTGGTTCCTCACTCAAAACACAGATTGGTTGATGCTAACATTCCTGCTGGGACCCAGTGGCTGGCTCTGTAGGAATGATGAGAGTGCTAAACTATTTGGCTTACTTCCCTTGGAAGGGATTTTGTAGAACCTATTAACAGCAGGAATTTCATTAATGACCCCTATATAAGTATATAGACACATACATATAGATGACTCATTTTGGCCTGAGCTATAGATGAACCAGATTATCTAATTTTTATGGTTTGGATGAGGAGCAAGCTGAAGACTTACACCCTCCATTACATTTGCTATGAAGTTTAAATCAGCACCCAGGACTGCATGCAAATAGTGGAGAGTCAGGCATGCCCCAAACAGTCCTGTGTATCAAATCCAAGCTCAGACACTGTAAGCTCCCCAATGAAATAAATGAAGTAGAAAATCATTCACAGGATCAGTTATGCAAAAATGCACAGCAAGCATTCCCCTTTGCTCGCAGCAGTTCTTACTGAGAGGCTGAAATCAGCCATGCCAGCTGCATTCCCCGAAATAAAGGGCAAGTTTGAACTGGTTAGGGCTGGGTTTGGCAAGCTACACAGCCATGCTGCTCAGTGGCTTTTCCACTGGTCACACCATGTTATTCACAGCACAACTAGAAACCCACATACGCTCCCAGGGAAGAGAAGGTAACAACAGAAAGCTCACTCATGGCCAGTTTTACTCTTCAAGGATTTCAGCAGAGATATCGGTGTCCATTATTCACACGGGTTAGACACTGTCTTGCTGTTAAATGCCTACCAGCAACAGAATTAGCTCCAAAACTGTTTTTAGTAATTACAGCATCAATAACAGCCCAAGGAAGAGTCAGTTCCTGGTTCCTAGCCATATTTTGCAATACACAGCCTTTTATCAGTGAGCCCTTTTGTCTCCTTACAGGCCCACACCTGTACCATCACGCACACAGCACGAAGTTTGAACTGCCCTCATACCATCGGGTGCAAATTTGCTTTCTACTGGCTGCCAGGAGTTGCAGTAAGAGAAGAAACAGCCCACATCACAACACAAGTTCTTGCATATACATAAAGTAAATCAATACAAGCAATTTCTTGCCTGCTAATTCAGTTCCTGCAAGCTCTTTATTAATCATGTTTCCAGAACATTTGATGTTGCAGTAAAACACTTTGTTGTGAACAACTTCTTAGTGAAAGGAAAGGAATCTGTAAAATAAACCAACTAATATTTCAACCCACCTTATCCAGTTGTGAGTGTTAGGCCCTGCCAGGGCACAGGCTGCAAGCAAGCCAAAGGTATTCAGCAATTGCTTAAGTAAACTCTTAAGTGCTGTGCTGAACCAACGCTCACTCTCACTGATCACTCTCTCAAACACAGAAGTCACACTCTCAACATCTATTCCAAGGACCTCCAACATCTTTTACAAGAAATCATGCATTCTGAGCATATAGGGACACAGATTATTTCTCTTTTCCCTCCTTTCAGCTGTGAGACAAGGAGTTAAGGAAGGCTTTAAAGCCAGGGAAGAAGCATCTTTGCAGGGAGGGAGAGACCAAACCACAAAACAAAGACAACAAGAGAGCTACAGTCAGTTTGTCTAAAAGGACAGCAGACCTCTTCAGAGCTAGATCAGTATCCTGGTAATAATCTTTGGTTGACTTGTGTCTTTCCTCCTTTGCTCTTTCTGCATTTTAGACAGGATTAAAATTAAAAATGCTGTCTTAACTCCAGGAAACTGTTACCCTGAGCGTTTCCAGCACAGAGTAAAAAAAGACCTACAAAAAGTTGTCCAACTTCCCAGAGCAGTTTGAACAGCAATCCACAGGCCTGTGTGCTCAGGTGACACTGCTGGTTAAGATCAATTCAGCAGAACAGCATATTTAGCCTTTGGAAACCATTTATTTATTTGTGCTTCTATGGCCTTAGCAAATAGCTGTTGAATGCTATGCAATTCCCACTCTGACAGTATTAGAGGCACTGGTAACTACAGTCACCCCATTTACACTTGCTATTACTGCCTGCAATGTTGGGGACATAAAAGCACTACCTATTCCACACGCCACAGCAATAAACTTCATTTCAGTGAGGTGATGCCACGCTCTGTGCTATGTACACAGGGTACCTATTTGTTTGAATGTAACCCCAGTGTACAGTTCAAGAACTGAGGCACCCACCACTTCATGATGCCACCATCTAACCCCACCATATTAGGTATTTTTATTTAGCTTGAGCACAAAATGAGTTGACCAGTAGGAAGTTGTAGCTACCTTGAGTCCTACGTACAGTACTTTGCCTTATGTTTAATGAAATGTACTTAAGTGTTAAGAGCAAGATTAGGAGAATATTACCTTAATCAATACATTCGGTTGAGTCAAGTTCACAGCTCATTAGCAATCCAATACCTGTAATTCCCTCACTTAAAATCATCAACTAAGTTCTCATTTTTTATTTAAAAATAAAATATTTTATTCTATTTGTAACAGTACCAGGGCTTAGAACGCCGTCCCCCCCTCACCTTTATTGAGGTATTTCCAAGCAGTTGGAGGCCCTATTCCAGTCACTCTCTTATGTCAGTTCAGGTATATCATACCTCTCTTCTCTGACCATCTCAGAGGGCAGCTAAAAGGTGCAACCATACTAGGACACCTAGACATTGAAAGCAGGGTTTAGATCACCATTTTACACCTCACTCCCAATAAGCTTTATTGCTTTTCACATAATTCCACAGAGATGAAGCATAAGCTGAAGTTTGCAGGGTGTGAATAGGTTGAGATTCAGGTGGGGTCTGTGGTACTTTGCTAACGCTTCAAACAACCATCTCAGAAGACAATTTTCTGTCGTCTAACCTGGCTCTGCACTGTTATTTCTCAGTTAGGGTGAAACAGCTTTGAAACTTAGCTAAAAGTTGAAACAAATATGAAAATACCCCATTTTTACCTTGCTTCTTGATGTGAAATCAGGGTTTGTAAACAATACCTTGCAACATTCATTTACCTTCCTCATAAATACAGAGCACCATAGCCATTAAGTGCTACTTGATGCCCCACAGAGCTAGAAGCTCATCCTACCACAGAGCATTAGCCTCCAAGAGGGTACTTACCACACCAGGGCACTTCCTTCGTGGCTACTCCGGGCAAATATTCTGCAAATCTCCACAGAAGAAAAGCATCCCTCAAATCACAGGGGCTCTAATCCAGGTGTTGAAACAATGGGAAACCTTGAAAGAGGAAAAAAACATGTTTTAGGAACCCATACAACAGCCAAGATAATACATTTGAAAGTTAGTCTGAAAACATGTTATTTTCTCACTAACATTTTCAATTCAGTCATATGAGAAGTCTCAAGAAACATATGGAAAAGAGCACAAGCAAAACAATAGGCAGAGATAAAGGGATTTTTTCACTTTGGAGAAACTACTTTTAGCAGAGCAATTAGCAGATTAGGAACAAACACACCTTTCCTACTTTGAGTTGTGTGTGAGCCAGCTTGACTCTGCTGCTATTTCTGTCCTTGGGTGGAACTTACTGGTGTTGGTATTCAAATACTACCACAGCAGCATGAGAACTGCTGCGGGGGGGTGGGGGGAGCGAGGGGCAAGGCAGCAGCAGGCACACACACAAGCAATACAGTAGCAAAGCCCAAGAGCTCATACTGGTTTGCTCGAGTCCAACTGGTCACTCCAGCCACTAATATTCCCTATAGCCCACCCAGCCCTATCATCCTTTAGATTAGAATTCTATCCATTAGAAGTAATTTTCAACTCAAAAACATTGAGAGCAGCTACCAAAATTAGCACTTCCCACAGCTTCCTTCTAGGAGAACACAGCAGCAGAGAGACAATATGCAATACAATGTTGAAAATTCAGAGTCACAGAATATCAGGGATTGGAAGGGACCTTGAAAGCTCATCCAGTCCAATCCCCTGCTGGAGCAGGGACACCCAGACCAGGTCACACAGGAATGCCTCCAGGCGGGTTTGGAATGTCTCCAGAGAAGGATACGCCACACCCTCCCTGGGCAGCCCCTGCCAGCGTCCCCTCACTCTCACTGTGAGGAGGTTTTCCCTCATGTTTAACTGGAATCTCCTCTGTTCCAGCTTGCATCCATTACCCCTTGTCCTATCATTGGATGTCACTGAGAAGAGCCTGGCTCCATCCTCCTGACACTCACCCTTTACATATTTATAAACATTAATAAGGTCACCCCTCAGTCTCCTCCAAGCTAAAGAGACCCAGCTCCCTCAGCCTTTCCTCATATGGGAGATGCTTCACTCCCTTAACCATCTTGGTAGCCCTGCCCTGGACTCTCTCAAGCAGTTCCCTGTCCTTCTGGAACTGAGGGGGATTCATCTGAACAGAAACACACAATCCATGAAAAAGGAACCAATACCATAGCAAATACAGCAAAAATTTACCTTCTTTAAGATGACTTCTTGTGACTGCAAGGACTTTCCTCCACCCTATCCAGGCAGTGAACCAGCAAGCAAACAAAGCTCCCAATCCCTGACCTTTCTAGAAGGGAACTACAACCCTTATAGAACTGACTCCCAGCTGAAGGCAATCAGAAAACTCAACCCAAATCACCTGCTCCCATCTGCTGGAGCCTCCTGATTAGTCCATTATCTCCCTTCGCCTAATTTGTGGGGCCTAGCAACAAAAAGGGCAGGTGGGACCTACTCCTTTTCCCCAGTGCTATGGCACCTGTGATCCAGCTCAATTCCAGACAGCAAAATTCAGACTCAGAGCCCGCGGGGCTGATGCTGTTGCTTGCCTGCTTACTACACCCTGAGCACCCTCCACTAACTGCCCCCCCTTCTCCTTGCTCTGCTCCCTGTCCTGCTAGTGATGAAGGGACTCTTGGCTGCCAGGGGGAGGATGCAGGAGCTGGTGGTTGGGGTACAGCTGAATGTTGCCTGCAGTGGTGGGAAGGACTGGGCACGGCAGGGAGCTGCAGTGGACACTGTGGCTAGCGCTTGCCCTGCCTGAGGAGGGTCAAAAGTTTGCAGCGAGGGACGTGGTTAAATGGTAAAGGATCAAGGGAGCTGAGCAGGGACCAGCCATCCAGGAAAGAAACACCTCGTTGAAGTGTAAGGCAGAAGCTGTGGGCTTGCAGAGAACTGGACAGCAGGAGGAAACATCTGAAACGAGGGGACACATCGGAGGCCAGGGGACAGTGCAGCATGAGCTGCCATGGTCAAGGAGTACTAACTGGGGAGGAAAGCTGGGATCTGATGCTGTAGCCATCATCAGTACAGCTGAGCTGCCAACAGGTCACTGCAATCTCTTGCTGCCCTGAAACATTGGTCACTGCTACACAGAGAAGGTGGCACCTCTGCTGTGGCTTTATGGGCTGTGGGGTAACTGGGGGCTGCCTGTTCACTCTCTCCTGTGCCTAAAGCAGCGTGGCCAAGGCGGTGGCAGGGGCACCGGCGGTTGTGTTCTCCCGCTGCGCAGCCGGGAGACACTGCAAGTGTATGGGTGAGGGTGGGCTGACAGGTGGAGAAGGCCCCAGTTTAAAGATGGGCATCATAAATAATAACCCTCAGGTAAGGATGCAAGAGAAGGAGAAAAACAGATCTCTGATTAGGTCTGATTGGTTTGAAAGTTTCCCTCTGCACATGCTCTTCAACATGAAGCATTTCTGAACAGGCCTTGTGTATTCTAGAGGTGAGGGAGGGAAGGGAGGAGGAGAACCAAGTGGAAGAGAAAAATGCTTCAGCTGACAATGACTGAGAGGGAGAGAACTGCACAGTAATGTGCCATCCATCTACCGGGCAAGATTCATTATTCACAGCTCAGTCATTTTGTTCTAAATTTTAAATGTCATCTGAAGTGCTTTTTGAATTCATCAGTTTAAAAGATATTTACCAAGAAGCAAAGCATCATGTTGTTCCTCAGTGGCAGCGAGGGCTGCAGGACGGCAGGCAGTGCCGTCAGGTGGCAGAGCAGGCAGACGCCTAAACCCCAAATCCCTTCTTTGTTATTAAGAGGCCGCGGGGACAGAGCTTGTTGACCCTTGAAGCTTCACATGGCTACATCCGAACAAGGTGCTCATCTTGTCTAAAGAGTATCTCACAGATTTTGGTCAGGCACAAAAAAAGAAGGAACATACCTTGTTTTCTGCCTCACACCAACCCTTATTCCAGTCCCCACTAGGACAGCCAGTGCACTAACCCAAGCACCCGGGAAATCCCGAGCACCTCCCCTACCACCCAGGGGTATACACTGGATGACTGCATTTTTCCATGACCCTGGGGCACTCTTAAGCAATAATAAAATCTTAGCCATGGTATTTGATTAGCAATTAGAAATCAGGCCTGAAAGATGACACGATACTGTTAGTATCCACCACAAAGAGCAAGGCTGTGACAGGGTGCTGAGGTTTCCAGGGATTTCCGCTTCGCCTGCTCCTGGCTCCCAAGCCTGGCACAGTGCTACTGACAAAACCACTCCTGAACTAATGCCTTCTACTCACATGGTCCTTTCTTTACTAGCAAAACCATGCATATGCTCAAGATACTTAAGCTACACCTTATGTGATGGTAATAGCTTTGTGGTGGTGTTTATCAGCCATTTTAAACAGCCCTGCTCTGCCCACTAACCCATCTCCAGTGGCACCACTGCTCACCAGACACCAACATTTCTGAGACGTTTCAGAAAGGCACGTTTTGGAAAAAAAGAAGGGCAAGGGAATAACCAAAATAAACTTCCTAGGCAGATCTTCATAGCGTATCGATGGGTCCAGGCCATACAACTGAGGTGAAATGCAAGCTGGCTCAGACCTGAGATACGATGCCCAGCTCAGAGGAGAGCACCAGTACTTTTGTGGAAATTACTTTCTCTCTTTCTTATGTCCATGGAGATGTCAAACATGAAAAATAGCGAGGATCTTGAAAGAGATCTGGGGCACAGTGAACATCACATACCAGAACTGGAAGTAGTATGATAGTGGTTCTCTCTCTACTTTGGCTGACTCTCCTGTCTCTGCTGTTCCCATCCAAAGCCCACTGGCAAAAAGAAAGACTCCCTAAGACTTTTGTAGATTTGGATCACGCAAAACCCAAAGTTTGGTTGAGCTTCATTTCCAGTACGTACCAATACAAAATTTCACTTCTACTTTGGCTCTGGCTCTGCATTAGAGATACTTCCAATTTCACTTGAAACGCTTCACTTGTGGAATAATAGAATTATAGGGATTAGAGAGAGCAATAATCCTCAGCACTCCACAGGATCAGAGCAGTATTCAAATATTAAGCAACAGTCAGAGGAGATAGCTCAAGTATTATTGCCCGTATTTTCCAGAGCAAGAATGGAAAGACATGACTTTAGAGCACAGGCCTTCTTCTCAGGAGGATTTATGTTGGGAATCAAACGCTCCAGGCTGGCCTGGGGACTCCCTCCTTCCTGGTGCCCTGGCCACACACTGGGCCTGGAGCCCAGCCTCATGCCCAGCCTCATGCTCCCTCCTTACCTCCACCACATTGTTGCTTAAAGCTTTTAGAATCATAGAACCATAGAATCATAGAATCATCTTGGTTGGAAGAGACCCTTGGGATCATCGAGTCCAACCATCAGCCCTACTCTACAAGTTCTCCCCTGCACCAGATCCCTCAACACCACATCCAATCTACTCTGAAACACTGTCAGGGATGTTGACTCCAACCACCTCCCTGGGCAGCCCATTCCAGGCTCTGACCACTCTTTCTGGGAAGAATTTTTTCCTAATGTCCAGCCTAACCCTACCCTGCTGCAGCTTGCAGCCATTCCCTCTTGTTCTATTGCTAATTGCCCTTGAGAAGAGACCAGGACCAACTTCTCTACAATGCCCTTTCAAGCAGTGGTAGAGAGTGATGAGGTCTCCCCTCAGCCTCCTCTTCCTCACACTAAACAGTCCCAGCTCCCTCAATCGATCCTCATAAAATTTATTCTCAAGGCCTCTCACCAGTTTCGTTGCCCTCCTCTGCACTCGCTCCAGCACCTCCAGATCCCTCTTGTGCTGAGGTGCCCAGAACTGGACAGAAGGCTCAAGGTGTGGCCTCCCCAGTGCTGAGTACAGGGGGACAATCACCTCCCTACTTCTGCTGGTCACACTATTCTTTATGCAAGCCAGG
>VZTM01018121.1:35960-91998 GCA_013400555.1 Jacana jacana
TCCTTCCAGCCAGTGCTGGATCCAGCAGATCGTACGCTCATCCAGGCCATGAGCAGCCAGCTTTTCCATGAGAATTTTCCCTGGCAACTGCAGCATTTACTATTAAATGTGCTACTCCTTATGTATATAAGGGACAAAATATTAAGTACCTGCATCAGAAAGACCGCGGATCCTCTCTCAAAACTGGTCCCTCCAGGATGAGCTTTACTGAGCACTCAGAAGCCCAGGTAAGATGGGGGTCCCTTTGGCAGGCCCAGCAGATGGAATTACACAGCCTAAAGAGTTCTACAGTTACTAATGCAAACAGGCAAAGGGTGGAAGACATTATCCCCCACTGTGTGGTGTGAGGTCACAGAACCACCCAAGGTGTGGAAAGGCCAGGAATTCAGCTAACATCCTGTCACCAGGCCCAGTGTTTTACCTGGAGACCAAACCTTTGTCACTAGTTTAACGACTGGACAATAACTTCCATTTTGTCACAGTAGGTGTGCCTGGGGCACTGCCAGGTCACCTCCTTTAGAAGTAAGATACATATAGTGCTGCTCAGGAGCTGCAGGTAATGCTGGTGAAGTAAAAAAGCGATGATCACAAGGAAGGAGGGAGAAAACTGAAGCTGGTGATACTGCTGGACTGTGGTTACTTAAATAGTACTCCTGAATAAACAAGTTCCAGAAACTAGAAAGCAGCAACTCCAGTTTCCAGGACTGCAGTACACAAGACCATATACCTTAAGGAAAATAAAGAAATATAGCTGAAAGCCCAAACCAGGTTACAGTGGCTGGAGATCATCTTCAGGAGATAAAATATTCCTTAAATGATGAAGACAATAATTCACAAGAATGAGACTCTCTCGTGAATTATGGGATTCCCCTTTCAGTGAGTTAGCAGAAATATGATTCTAAAATTTAAACGCTCTCATCCATCACTGATTCTGCTTAAATAGATTTATGGATATATACATATTTTACCATTTTTTATATTTTCATAAGCCTGATATTTTAGTTCACCTACAGGTGATACCAGGACTTGAGAGGCAACAAAAACTAAAGAAGAGGGTAATTATCCTGTGGCTCCAATTGCCTCCCCTCCTTCCCTCATGTACCATAGGCATGGAGGATATTTTTAAGCTCAAGGACCAAAAGAGCTGACAAAAACATAAAATAAGGTACAAAGGAAGCTTGAAGTTATTATGGCACTTTGGGTCTGGGAGAAAATGAAGTACCAGTAGATTAACCTTGGAGCCCCATAAAAACTTTCTATGACCATATCCAAGCAACAGTCATTAAGAGAAGCTGATGTGATGGGCTCGGTACCTAAAATCAAGTCCCTAACTTTAAAAGTAGTATCATTAACTTCTGTGGTGAATATTCATCTGCAGCAAGTTACAGGAGGTTACTAGTGCATATTCTGGACTAATGCACTTTTTCCTTATGCTGGATAAATCTCTAGCCTTTTAACAGTTTGATATAACTACAAATATTCAATCTTCTGTCCTAAATTGAGCACACTTTTTCTGGGGTAGAGACACCATGTTAATGAAGAAATGGCTGCCCCGTGACTTCACGCTCCGTTAGACTCAGGAGCAATATTCCCTTTTTAGGCAGTGGCTTTGGATTACTTTACACCCAATCTAGCTGCAGGCTCTTGTTGAAAAGCAAGTGGTGCCGTTCTCCCATTTCTCCTCTTCCTTCCACGTGCTTTGGCAACCTCCCTTGCCTCAGGTTGTGCAACTGTGCAGTGCATGGATCCAGCTCACTAAGCTCCTAGAAAAATAACTCGCCAAAATAGAAACAACATTTTCTTCCAGATTGTCAGGCTGAGTCAAAGCAACGTGGCTGCAAAACTACTGAACATGGCAGACACAGAGCATGGAGTGGGAGACTCTGGCCCCTCTTCCACCCTCGTCTGCTCCAGCCCTCTTCACTCACATTGGGTTCTACATAATGAATGCCAGACACCCCAACAGCAGAGACACCTTTGTCCAGAAGTCACACACAAAAATCCACCAGCAGTGACAGTCGAATCTACAGGGCAGTTATATAGCACCGAGCACACTTCCTAATTTTTGAGTGCTTCAGTTCATAACCTCCACCTCTTACGCACATCTGCAGAGATTGGAACAAATTCTCCCTATTTCCTTTCCAGTGGAAGAGTTTCCAGTCGGACACAAATACATACACACCTAGAAGCATCAATCCATCTGTGGATTTTGGACATATCCTCACAAGCAGTGTTTCACACACACACACACTACTGACACAAAGCTTGTACATCTTTTGGTGCAGGCCAGATAATATCACCCTGCTGCCTCCAGGTAGGTCCTTTCTCACCCAAAGAGCTACCCCTACATCATGCAAATATAGACACAATCGCCCAAGCTGTGTCACTGGACGGATCAGAAAGCTACATCCATCACTGCTTTCTGTTGAAACTCTTTATTGCTGGATAACTCGTCAACTGGAGCTCACAATCACCACGAAGATTTGCTTGGCTGTAGCTGTATTGATATTGATGAAGTTCGAGGCAGATGCTGAACCAGACCAAAATTATGATTTTATTCTTGAATAGCTGCTGGTAATGTAAGTTGGCAGCAGAACACACTGAGAAAAAAAAGCTCTCTTAGCGTTCAATCAATGATTCATTTACTTTCCTCATGATTACTTGCAAAGTATTTGGAACTCTAATGACTTTTGTGAATGCAATATCATTTAATCAAAAGGAACAAAATATCTGATCTGCATAGGGGGACTGATTTTCCTCCTGTGTCAGTAAAACAAGGAACTACATGCTTCCCCTACCCCAAGTCCTTGGGAAAGCTGTCAGAATGAATATGGAAGCCTGGACACCTCAGTACAGGAATCTCAAAGCTGTTTTTCTCTCAGAAAGGTAGGTCTGTCTCTTTGCTGCTGTGCAAGTAATACATGACTAAAACAATGGGCTGATTTACACTAACGTGCTGGCCAGAGCTGGCCCCCATCTGAAGTGTCCCAGAGTCAAAGGGAATCCCAGATGCTCATTCTTGTACTAGCTCATTCAGTAAAAAGGCCACAGCCCAGCAGGTGCCCACAACACTTTGCAGACTGACACAGAGCTTAGGTACCCCTCAGCTCAGGGCAAGCTACAGCTGCTATTGCTCTGCCTGTTGATCCTCCTCTCCAAAGGCTGGATTAGCACCAAACCCAGGCAAAGCACCATCATGCCCAGAGTAGGACTTCCAGTGCCAGGGGGCCCTTCCATGGAGTGCGGCTTCCAGATGTGGAGAAATTTCTGAAGAAAATACCAGATTTTACATGCTTTAACTGGAGCATGCTGGTCCCTAGCATTGCTCACCCGTGTCGGTGTCTGTACAGCACTGGTTTGCTTTGTTTCAACATGTAAACCATGAGAGGTCACCGAGTCTTTTCTCCAGGAGCCCTGTGGCACTGACCACCCAGACAGACAGTGACAGAACACAACATGCCCACTCCTGCTGAGATCCACTTGGGATACACAGGACTCTTCACTGCCCTTGCTGAACCCATGAGGATGGTGAGTCAAAGCAGCGTGACCATGCCCCAGCCTGGCCGCTGTGCCCGTCACAGGCGGCATGACAATGTCAGGCCATGGCAGCTGCCTCCGTCCCTCCTGCTCTGCCCTACACCGCATGCAGAGCTGGCAGCTTTACACAGGCTTCTGGCCTGACAGCAGGGCAAAGCCCTGGCTGTGCATCAAGAAGAGGGGAAAGCAGGAAGCTTAAGGGATGCTTAAAGAACATTTAAACAGGCTTTTTGTGCTACATTTAACCCTTACCATGTAAATGTCTGAGAAGCTAATTCATTAACGTGCCCTTCCCTGCCCTTCTGCAGTCTGCTCGCACTGCCATCAATTCAGAGCAGATTTTCTGGTGGAAGGGTTTAGAAAGGAGGGCACACAGAAAAAGCAACCATGATGCTGCTTCTCATCATCTACAATGACTTTGCCTTATGGCAGATCCTCAGGAATTGCTCAGAGATAAGCTGGTGGTCACAGCTGATCCCTAGAGACAGGACTCTCACCGTGCCCACCAAGGGTGCACATGGCCAGTAAGTAACTAGCACTTTTTTTCTTACGCTGGACAAATCTCTAGCCTTTTAGCAGTTTCTCTGATATAAACACACAGGGAGAGCAGAGCTGGAGAGGTGCTTGGAGACCTTACCCAACTCCAGCAGCAGCAAAGTTTCTGCCCTGTCACACTCGTGTGGCAGAAGGAGGCAGGCAGCCATGTCACAGCAGGTGTCCAAGAAGATCTTTGCTAATGCCACAGAAGATGGAAAAGAAATTGCTGGAAAACAAAATACAGAACAAAAAAGGCTGCTGGCATCGGCAGCAAGGGGTCTGACTGGCTCAGGCCAGTGCAGGTGGAGAGTGGAATGAGTGGGAGAAGACCCAAAGCACCTGGTGAACTGGGCAAAGATTGAGACTGGGACAAGAACTGCAGCTTTGGGTCTCCTCACATTCAGTACTTGGCATCTCCTCGCCTTGGCTTCCTTTCTTCTGGGATTTTCCTCCTGTGTTTCCAAAATTTGAAGCCCCATAATACTTCTGCCCAGGGAGCCAAGCAGGGAGGAGGCCCAGGCCCAGGCAGAGCATAGGAAGGAGCCTGAAAGCAGATTGCAGGGGGAACAGGGAGACACGGAGTGGTCTCAGCTGGCCAGAGCAGGTTCATGACTCCCCTTTGCACAGCCCTAAAGACTAGTTAGTCCCAAGTGAGAAACAGAGACCAGATCCCACTCTTGCCTGCAGAGCATCCCCTGCACCTCAGACCCATGCCTGCACTGTGTACACCACCACAGTACTTCCACTTGAGGTAGGGCTTGCTGGGGACCTTTCGTTACCTGCCTAGCTCCAGGGACAGATCCTGTCCTGCTTACTGCACCAGGCACACCTGGGGGAAGCTGCCAGAGCCTCCACTGAGGCATCAGACATCCCAGCCAGGTTACATGAGTGCAGGAGACCACATCTGCTCTCAGCTTTAGAGCCTCCTGAAACTGCTGGGGCTCTCTGGGATGCAAGTCAGAGTGTTTGCCCGCTGTGTTTCAACAGGAGTACAGTCCCAGCACATACTGCAGATTGCTTTATAGAAGAAGGCATGAAAGGAGCAATGTTCTGTTTCTAAATAGGCCTGTCTCATGTTTGCCTTCTGCCAGTCCATGCTGGCAGGTACGAAGAGGAACGAGCGAGCACTTCATCTACTGCTGGAGTGCTGAGCGGGGAGAGCGGGGTGTGAGGACGCCAGCTTGGCACTGCTCGCTGTGGCCACGTGGTGCCACTTGCAAAAACACAACTGAAAAAATGCCAGACATCTGTGCCCTCACTGTGTGAACCAAAATGGAAAAGAACCAACTATTTTTTCTTCCCACTGAGATTTATAAAAAGCTCCAGTGTGATCACACACAAAATGATAGTCTCCTATTGATTATTTTTAACCTAATTTAGCTGATGCTAATTGTATTGGACCTCTCTAAGTGTGCACAGAATTTGGTAGCAGCAGTAGGATAGAATCATCATCAGCTTCGTGTGGCTGATGTTATTCCAATATCATACTTGATCCATGTTTTCAACACAGTTGAATGTTTACTGATATCAGCATCTACTTTTCTTGGGACTTTAGTTTTTCATTTCCTCTCATGTGTCCCTCGACTTCACATACAGCACACACAAAGCACCACAGGTTCTTCCTGCCCACCTCACAGTTCCTCATCAGACTCCACACCACTTTTGGTCAGCTGTCCCCTAAGGCAAGATTCACCTCCAAGCAGCCTTCACTAGGCTCACCCCATCCCTTCTTCAGACGTGGGCCAGAAGAGAAAAGAGGTTTCTTGTGCCAGGAGGGTGAAGACACTGAGGTTCTGTTTTGAGAGGGGGAGAATCTATTACTTCTTGAAGCAGATTCACCACAAAGGTCCCAGTAACTTTTGGAGCATGGCACTGATGTCTCATGGGCCTCTGACAGATGCAAAATAGTTCCACAAAGCAAGAAAGTCAAACACGGCCCAAGCTCTTTAGGGTTTAATGAAGCAAGGCTTAAATTCCATCTGGCAAACACCAGTGGGAAAGCAGAGACCAGCAAGCCCTGGAAAAGCACCACTTAATAAATGGACAGATACACTGTGCATTAACTGGAATTTACAGATGGTGGTCTCAAGTCAGACCCCTTGTTAGGAGCCATATGATTATCTAATGACTCTGAAAGCATCAAATGCAGAGAGAACAGCGCTGCCCTGAACATTTTTGTACATTTTTCACTAGTGATAGATGAAAGAGCTACCTTTGCTGTACCCACTGTTTCCACAAATATTTTAGAGCCTAATATGTCTCTACATTGTAAAGTGGAATAATAAGCACTAAGTGTGCTTGCTCTTACCAAGAAGACAGATGTAATCTCCGCCACTTCTCCCAGCAGGATCTCTTAGTTTACTGGTTCCCCTCCAAGACCACTTCAAAGAGAATCTTCTCCTTCCCTCATCAGCCCAAGTTAGCAGCCAGCTTTTGCAATTACAGCTGAACTCGAAAAGCTGAACTGCAAGGTAATTCTCAATAACTCAGTTCTTTAAACTGTAGAGTTAGCAAAATGGGGAGTCTGTGAGGAAACAGACAGAGAGGGAAAAAAAATACCTCTAGTTCAACCATTCTTTCAACCCCGCATGCTGGGTACTTGTTCACTCCAGTGTTTTAAATATGTCTGTCTATCTGTTGCAGTCATGTGGGCAGGGAAGTAGCATCTCAAAGTCATCCACAATGCAGCAGGGAAAGCCAGTAACTGCTGCTCCGAGTAAGCACAGGGAAGTGCCATCTTCTTTATCTGGGCTCTTTGACCACTTCTCAGTGTATGGCCTGTAACAGGAGAGCTCACCCTCCTTTCTGTTAATGAAACTCTGTACCCCTGGAGTATTTCCCCAGGACTCTTACAAATTGTGTAAGAGTCCTGGGGAAATACTCAAGCAATTGTGTTTGAGGGTGTTTTTGTTGGTGGTTTTTTTTTTTAATACCAGCCTTCTAATTAACTTCCTGTGAAAAACATAAAAATTCATCTTGAACTGTGCCTAGAACTCGGTGTGAAGGTCCTGAGCAAGGGGTTTGCTGCTTGTGGCTGTCACTGCCCAACAGAAGCCTTACTTAGGATCTTTAACAGCACTGGACTTCAAAGCCATCACGAGGTCCCAAACTGGTACTGAAGAACGATGCAGAAGGGCGGGCCCAGGAAGAGAGAAAGAAGCCCCTTTCCCCATGTTATTTTCTTGATTCCTTTTCATTAGAGTCTACTTTTCAGGATAGTATGTTATATTTCATAAAATACCCAAACCTTAATTTTTGATCCAAGTCTTTATTGTTCACAGCAGGAGACTATCGGGGAACAATCTAAAAATCTACTGAAGTCAGAGAACTCCTTGCCAAGGACTGCAGTGACTGCAGGGTGAGGCCTTCGGTGAGCATGGGAGGAGGGGGATTCATCCCGTGTGCTTCCACAAATAGCTTGCTAATGCACAGTTAATTGCTTGCTGCATTTACTGAATTTCAGATTCTGCTTTAGAGGAAAAGTACTTATGCAAAACGCATTAGACTTCAGAAATCTGATGTTAACAATGGAACCATCCACATAGCCATCCATCCTGCCACTTCTGGACTACCTTTGCACAGTCTGGCGGGAGTTGTGTGTTTCCTCTTCATCGAGTTATACCCAAAAAGGATCATTACAGAAAAAATATGACCCATAGCAATTCACATCAAAAAGCGCACATACACAAAAATGCATCATGAAATCCTGTCAGCCTCTCTGCAATCTGTGTCAGAGGGAAAATAAGAAAAGCCCTAACGATGAGTACCTGTCCATTTCTCTTTTCTGGAAAGAAAAATTTCACTTATTTTAGAGTATTTTCTATATATTTAAACTTGATACTAAAGGATAGATTCCGATATGATTTCCATCCTCTGCAAAGCTGTGAAGAACCATTTTGTTGGATACAGAAACCAGATTTTGAATGCAAAAGTATTTAATGAAAATGTGAAAGCCCCTTTGTTAAGGCACTCTCATCTGATACTCCCCTGTTCCGGTTGGTGGAAGCAATACTTACATTAGACTGCAGGAGTGATATAAAGGAATTTTATAGAGAACAAATAAATTAAGTGATATTTATGTTAGTATTTATTTAGGTCTGAAGATGACTTACTCAGAATGTATTCACATAAATTTTTGGAGAAGGTGTAGCAAAGATTAATTGAAATACTAAATCAATTTTATGACTATAGGGGAGAATGCAGTTCATCCCTATTTGTCACTGTATTCAATAAAGCACTACAGCTTAAGACTTTGATTTACAAAGAGTGGAGGAAAGAACCTGAACACTAGAATAGTGCTGTGTGTCTCTAAATTAAAGAATCTGTGTAAAAAAAGAAGTAATTCTTATCTACTGCTATTAGACTGACACTACATGATATATGCAAAAGATATAAATAATAAAAAGGACATAGGTAATGAGATTTTCAGGAGCTCTCAGATATGGCCTGATTCTGTTCCCACTGTGCTCCCGATGGAAGTACAGTTGAGCCATGCTCACTGCCTTTCAAAAACTCACATTTTATATTAGAACTGCATCTCTTCTCCATAGATCACAGAATATAGAATGGTTACAGTTGGAAGGGACCTTAAAGATCATCAAGTTCAGCTGATGCCCCATGAAATAACCTACAAGGTTACAGACTGCGACTACAGGTGCACGTCCCCATTATGCTCAATTACATCGTATTGGAGGCGGTGAGGAACAACCTCCAGGCCGTGAGGACAAGATCCACACCAAACTCAATCCTTACACAGAGGACAAATTGGTTTGAAAAACAGCTGGGGGCACACTCCTGTTTTATTCCACTGTGATATCACCCATGCAGATGTTGCCTCATCAGGGTGCACCAGTACACTCCTCCAGAGCACTGTCTGCACATGACTTTTGCATTTCTCCACGGGGCTGTCTGAAACCATTTGGAAAGCTCTTATTAAGCTCCATGGACTTTGTTGTCAACCCCTAGGGCTCCCGTTGCCCTGACTGTTCCCTCATCCTTCTCTGTTTTGCTAAATGATAAAAAGCTGAGCATTTACCACCTATACTTTAGCCTTGCTGCAATCCAGTTTTCCCAGCACATAACAACGATGGGATTGCTATGTATCCTGTCACAGAAATGATGTATTCAGCACCAGTGGCAAAAGGACACGAAGGAAGGTCAGAGATCAAAGCTACCTGGTTTTACAAATCACTGTTAACTCGTATTAATTTGAATGATCTTTAACAAAACACAGCTGGTGTCCAGTGTGTCACTGACTGTCCTCACATTCAGTACAAGTACTTAAAATGTATTGAACATACTGAAACACAAACACTCAGAGAAAATAGGGATGAAATTTGTGATGAAACAACAAAATCCCCCCAGTCCAGCATAAGAATGAACGCCCTGGCAGCGAACATTGCACCAGGATCTGGATATTTTACAGGTTTTCAGTTAAAATACAAGTGCCCTGACAGAGAAATTGATCTTAATTATCAAGAACACACTTCCCTGCTCCTGTCACATTTCCCTAATAAATGTTTCTAATTCTGGCTTTGGTGGGTAATGTTTCTTTTGAAAGATTAGGGTACAGAGCAGAAAAATGAGTACAGTTTTTTAAACTCCTCTTGCTGTTTGGACCACGCTGAGCTCTGCCCCAGTGGGGCAGTCTGCGGCTGGAGCGTATCAATACAGCTCTATTGATTCCAGACAGAACAACGCCAATTTATTAGAGGTGTGAACCCACTCTTTTATTATAGCCCTGAGCTAGACTGTAAGTGGCTGAGTGAGCTCTCCTGACAGCACCAAGAAAGTCAGGGGGGGGAAAAAGTAATCTTTGATGACAGAAGATTGCTTAACATCAGTGAAAACTGCTAGACCTAGAAATACAGTCGAAGCAAATTATTCCTGCCTCTGTATTTTGTCTCCCATGTCATGGTGTTATCTAGGTGCATGTGTGAATTAAACTAGGAGAGCTGTGCACTCTCCAGAGAAGGCAGTATTACAGAATGAACAACTACTGTGACAGCGGGCTCAGAGCTTACGATCGTATTTGTTAGCCAACCTCTGCAGGCCAGTATGATAGATCAGAACTGTGAAATGCCAGGAGCTATCTAGACGGCCATGCTCTGGTGATTTTTGCTGAAATATGGGCTAGAGGGAGGCCTACCCACACAAGCAGGCAGTATGCAGATTTGATCCATCTTGGTGAGCCAGAAATAGAAGCTTTGGTCACACGTTGATGACCAGCTCTGTTTGCAAGCTGCTGTCAGAAGGACAGGTTTCTAAGGTTCTTTGTTGCCAATTTCAATACATGGATTGTTGAAGAGCTGATAATAGAGGAAAACATAAAACATATTTATTTTAGAAGAACAGATGTAACCTCCAGCCAGGCATCTTACAACAAACATCTCCTTCTGTCATACACAATTCAGCCCACACTAGCTTTGAATGAGGACGTGAAGCCAGCTAGAGCAGGCTACAAATACTGTGTGTCCGTGAAATGGCTCCTATCTCATTTCTAATGACTCGTCTACAAAGGGAATCTGACCATCTACTTGTCAGCAGAATTTACTGAGCAAGCAGGTTTTGGGTCTTGCTGCTTTCTCATGTCCCTGTATATGAGTCCCAGTGAGAGGGCAGACAGGTCCCAGTACTTGTTTGTATCATGCCTGGCTGAAGAGAGTCTCAGAGTGACCTTTCTACCTGAATTGCAACATTTCACATTCAATATTCTCCAGCAGCCTCTGAGTGATTACCAAGTTTGTGTAAAAAAAGGTGTAAACAAGGCTACTGCAAACTCTTGCTGGTTTGCACAGCTCATCTGCAATATATTCATGGTGACAATGCAGCTGTAACACACGTATTACTTCTAGCAACTGTTCTACAAATAAAAGGCAATATGCTGCAAGAGTGAGCTCTTCCTATGTGCCACTGCTTTAAATTCTTATTGCCATCCACGGTATGTGCTTATTTCAATCAGATTATCTCTTGTACGAGCTGCTAATTACACAGTAGTGAATTATGCTGTGGTCAAGCAAGTCCCGCTGCATCGCCCTGAAGCTCCCGGGGAAGCCAGTAGCTTTCAGTGCAGGGGATTATTCAGAAAATCTGATCTCAACAATGGGCTCTTGTTGAAAGCTTTGATGTGGCTAAATGATTAACCCATGGGATAAAAGCATTTTTTAGTTTTTGAGAAAAAAAAACAAACTTGGTCAGTGTAAAAGGGCCCAGGACACCCTAAAACTGCCTTTACTCTGCATTTAGAAGCAGAACTCCAATCATTACTGTTCTATGGGAAACCTCTCGGGCAGAGAGGGGAAGTCACGTTTCTCTCCTCTTTCCTAGAGGCACTCCTTAGCAATCAGAGTGCTCTACAGAAAGCAAACCTACTGTCAACAGGCTTAAAAGCAACAACAACAGCTAGGAACAGGCACTTCCACGGAAAAAATCAGGGGGGACACGAGGAAAAGAAGAAATAAGATCCCAAATGTCTGCAATAAATACAGTTGGTATGATTCCTCCCAATGCTGTAGGAGAAAGTTCCGAGGTCTGACCCTGGTTAGAGGCTACAGTGCTGTGCTCTCAGCCTTCTCAGAGCCCATCAGCAGAAAGCATCTCCAGACTCTCCAAGGTTCCCCAGCTGCAGTAAAGTGAGACAAGAGCAGGGCTGAAGTGCCCTGGCAGCCCAGCAGCACCCACCAGACCGCAGCTGTACCCACCATGGGCACCACCAGGCAGGCCAAGATGCACATTGGGTGGGTGAGAGAAAGGAGATGCCTTCAAGAATTAGGCAACCAGCACTCAGGGATTTTTCTGGCTCACAAGGCTGCTGCTTTAGCATCACAGATGTACCTCTTTTGGCAGCTTCACTGCTCCTGTGCTCTGGGTCCAATGTATTAAACCCCCACGCAGATCTAATCTAGATCTCAGAAACTTCACATTCTTGCTGATTCATTCTCCCTTAAGATTAAGCAACAGTGAAATATACTTGAAAGTGCATGTGTAAACATAGGCTTAAGTCTTACACCAGCAATAATCCCATTTTAGCATTCCTGCAAAGCGCCTGAAGACTGGAAACGGGCCATGTAAGGTTCCTCCTGGTTACACACCAATGGTCCCTGGAGCCCCATGGCCACTCCAGCAGCAGGCACCAGTGAGGCCACCCACTCTCTCCTCCTCCCTGGGAGGTGGTGGTGCTGGGTAAAGCCTCGATAACCTGAACTTTTACTGTATTTATGATGCAGATGAGGAATCTAATTGGCTGTGGCTTGCCTCGGCTTCTCAAAAATTCATTGTCCCATCTGGGAAGAGCCACCCATGTATTTGACAGAGTCAGGATAATGAGGAGACGGAAAAGAGAAGCCAGCCAGCAGCACTGGTGCTTCCTTCCACAACTTCAGACTTAACTGCTCAGAGGTGAGCAAATGGCATTGCTAAATGACCTTTCAGCAATATGTTCTTTTAGGTGCCATATTCTCTGAAGCAACTTTCTCTGGTATAGGCCATTCTATCCCCTTGGTCCTGTGCAGTGATCCTGTCAGCCTGTGCTACTCATAACCCCTGCCAGCCACTGGCATGGTTACTGGAAATTGCTGGGAAAATACCCTGATCGGGAAAACACTGTATTTTAATTTCAAAACCCTGTAGGACAAGTTCATAAGTAGAAAAGACCTGTAAAATAATCTGAACCATTTTCTGCCAGGGGATTTAGGATTTTTAGTGTGTTGGTTTTTGGCCTGTATTGACACACACGTGTCCTGAACGGTGTAGGAGCTTTAGCTGACTTTGTGGAACTTTTCACAGCACAGAAAGTAAAATTCAAACTCTTCCTCCTGAACGCTTGGGCACTCAACCTTATGATTTTTCATCCCTATACTGCATACTCATAGGTCTAAATCAGCCCATCTCTGTCCCAAAGCAAATTCCCACTCATGCCAGCTGAGAATTTGGCTCAGGATGGCATAAATGATCATAACAATAACAGAACCCTGTAGGAATGGGACCTGCATGTAAACATAGCGACGGTTTTTGTTCTTTAGGTGTTTCCTGAAATCACTATTAATTGTTAACAATATATTGATTAAACATGAGCTTGAAATGTTCACCAAGCAACTCCAGCATAGCTACAAATGAAGAACTCTCCACTGTCTTCAGCCTAAAGCAGCTCCAACTACATTTTAAAATAACAGCTTGAGAGGTACAGCACGGAGCGTGAGAAACGCTCCACTGTGAGGTGATCTATCAGAGGGAAACCTTGAAGCCTGAAAAGGAGGGAAACCAATAAATCCCCAGAATAAATATTGAAAGGGGAGAAAGAAGGAGAGAGATTTCATTTTATGACATCATTTGATGTCATGAGCATGCAGAGGGGAAAAGATTTATTTATTTATGTTCCCCAGAGGAGCTGGTTGTGTAAACAGATGGAAGAGGGGCTGGAAAACCCAAATTCCAAGCGGAAAAGGTCAAGGTACAACAGAGCTGTGTTTTCAGACACAGTGATAAAGTGGCCATAGCTGCCACTGGGTTCCATGCCTTATTACATTTTTGGTGGTTTATGGATGGGTTATGCAAATTCCCAATCTGCTGGAAACAGGCAAGCATAATCTCAAGTTTGCTGCAAAGCGTCCCCCGGCGGAGAGGCAATGCTGTAATTACACTGGAGATCCCAGCACTTTTGTTTGAAACCCCTGTATTCAGTCACTTTCTCAGGAGAGTCACTTCCCCTTGCTTGTTCTCAGACCCCAATCTGGACTTTTAAATTTAATGAAAATATATCCAACTGTGCTAGAACATTATATTCCTGTTTTCACAGCATATAAATTGTGATGCTAAAATGGATCTACCCCTATTCTTTTAACTGGCAAATGCTAGCTCCTAAATTCAGAAGTCCTTTTCAGCAAAACAAGGTTTTGAAATTCTGACTTGGGTTTATGTGGGTAACCCCTCAAAAAGAACATGTTCAAGGATTCTTCAAATAAAAGACCAGGCCCCATCTCTGGGTACAGCAGCTTTTACCTGTTCTGTATTTCTTGCAGCAGCCCTTGGAGATGCAGTCAAATACCACGTGCCCCGGTGCAAAGGAATTGTCCCTACAGCGGGACTGACTCCCTGGACGCTTCCTCTTTCTCCCAGTTTTGCTTTGTTTTTTCCCTATTATAAAACCTGCTCACCCTTGCCTTCTCTATTTGAATGACAAATTATTTCCAGGAAACTCTCAATCATTTAAAATACTCACCACAATGGTGCCATGTTCTCAACGACTGTATAGCCAGGATCATATTAAATGGTAGAAGTAAGCACTGACAATGCGAGTAAGCACTGACAATGCTGTCATATACATTGGTTTCAAGAGAAATATGCATAGGAGATAAAGTTAAACACATACTTTGGATGTTGCGTGATCAGAACGTAAGTATCTGGATCTCTTAATTCAGTCTGTTTTGCTGTGGGCATATCTTAAGTTTCACAATCCAAACCAGAGAGAAGCAAATCAGAGTTAAAATATTCATTAACAACTATTTTCTTGGATCCTCTAGCTACTGTACAAAGCTTTTATTGATAGATTTATACAGTAATATATTAATAAAATAGACAATAAAGAATGCATAGCATAATATAACAGTATATTAATAAGCCAATACATAAAATCCTATTAATATTTTGCTAGAATTTTAGTCACCACGGTGTGTCTCATCAGAGATATATTAGGTCTCTTGTGTTATAAATGAAGCTCATCAGGCAAAATATGCTGGAGTTTGAAACAGCCTCCGCTTACAGAGCTGCCTAATTGATCTGGTATTGTTATTATTTTTGTACAGAATGATATGTTACGGTCTCTCATTTTAATTAGACAGCTAATACAGCAAGCAGTTTGCCTTGGGTTAGCCCAGCGGCAAAACAATGCTGGGAAAAAGACTCACAGGCAATTCATCACCTGCTGCTGTGCTGCCTGGTAAGAGCACAGGAGCAACTGGGGCACACACTGCTACGTGCAAGCCCTGAGAACCAGTAACCCCACTGCCCTCTGCCACCATACCTCACCCTGGACCTTCCTCCTGGTCTCAGCCCCACGGCGTTACCCCCTGCACGTACTTGTGCTCTGGTGCAGTCCCAGGTTTGGGGTTTGCTGGGCTTTAAATCTCTTTTGGACAATGCATAAGCAGGCTGGCTGTATGAAAACAATTTGTCTTGCTTTAGCCTGTGCATATAAAAGCAAGAGTCACTGGCAGCCAATTAAATGGGCTGTAAATGACTCCAGGAGAATAAAAGAACAGGGCAGCTGTCCTCTGCCCAGAGAGGAAAAGAGCAAAGTCCTTGAGAGTGGGGATCTTAACTGGCTCCCAGCTCCCTGCTCTCTGCCTGCTCGCAAGTGCATTTTCAGCCTTAAACTTAATTGCTTGAACTTCAGGAGTTTCAAAGACCCATAGACTTGGAGGGCTGCTGCCCACTTCGTTAGGTCTAATTTATTAGTGGGAAAGTATCCAAGGGCCTAATCCGAAGCCTCCTGTATTCAACATAAGGCTCTGAACGTGGCTTTGAGCAACCGTGGGCTATCTATTCTAAAAATTGAACCAAAAAAAAGATGAGGAAATGTCTTTTGCCATTGCTCTACTAGTCACATAGAAGCAGATCATCTTTCACAGTGCTGTCAGGTAAAGTCAAACTGCTTCTGTGGGAGATTAGGGACTGATTAAAGTCCTTGCACTCAGGGATATGTATCTGTATTAATCTTGGAATCATTTGTCAAACACCCAAGATCTCTGCTCTGATTTGTGGAATATTCTGAAAGTCATCACTAAAAATGAGTCAAGATTTTTTAAATTATTTTTATGTTTCTAAAAGAAATGCTCAAGCTGCTGCTTTGCCCCCATGCCAAGTGCTGCCCTCCTTACCACCGTGCTCCTTGTGCTTTGGAATTGTGCCTTATGTGCTTTGCTGATTGTAGAGAGCACAGCTGGGAAACTAGGAAGTAGGAGCTAATAATATCCCTTCAGACTGTCCCTAAAGCACAGTCAGTGCTTCAACCCAAGAGCCAAGGCCAGGCCAGCACTGCCATCTCCTGCCGTCCCAGTCAGGGAAGTCAGGGGAAGCTGGTGAAGAGGTAGCATGAAAGCCGCTTCTCCAACTTTTCCCACCACGATGCGTCAGTTGAACCTGCTCAGAGGAGCTTTTCATAAGCAACTTTGCATCAGAAACCTGGAGTCTGGTGTTCAGAACAGGCTATTCCCCAGATGCCCTCAGGACCCCACAGACGTGCCCTGGACTCTGCAGCACCAGCAGTTTGTGCTCCACTTGGCAGAGGCAGTAACAGTGATGATGGGAGGAATCTCTGCTCAAAAGGGATCTACCATTTCAGCCTAACAACTGCCTCGCTGTAATGTGGCTATAAACCAGAACTGAATTAGGGAATCACAGAGGACAGAGCTGGCACAGACTGCTCTAGGCCCTCATTTATAATGAAGGTCAGGTTTAATTTGGCCATAACCTCTGTCTAAGATGAGATAAAGCAATGCTATATTGTTCACAACTTGTCAGGCCTGATGGCAGTCATCCTTGCTCACATGTAACAGAAAAATGTTCTGGATAAGCCGGCTGCAGTTCAGTAAATAAGTTGTGAGACACATTTTCATTTGAGATATCAAAATTTTCTGGTTTAGCAGCCCCTGGCAGAATAATCAATAACTTACACCCTGAGAGTGATGGGAAGAGGGAAACAATGAAGCAGAACATGAGGACCTGCAGGAGGTTGGCTAACTTGCTGGAGTGAGGACAAACTGGCCTTTTGTCCAACTGAATTTACACAGCTTTGTCTTCAGCCACAAAGGTCCCAGTTTCACCTTGGCTCAGCTGGGGCTATCTGGCCTTCCACCTTGCTGAATAAATCAATACAACTCGTTTTCACACGCAAATGAAGAAGGCTGCCGTTATCACTGGCTCCAATTCCTGCCCATTAGATGTTCACAAGTCTGCAAGGAGCTAATGCTGGGACGCTACAGGCTCAGGTTGGTTTTGGAGGCAATACAGAATACAGTGTTAACTGAGAAGGGCAGGGGAAAGTTGGGGTGGTTTCTTTTCCATTTTGTCTCCTAAACTGTAATTCAGAGTTAGTTGGAAAGCCCTCCCTCACTTTTAATATCTTATATTCCATACTGACTAATAGCCTGCATAACCTCCCAGCCAAATTCCGTGAGATGCTGAGACCCTATAACTCAAGCAGAAGTGATTTGGTGGCAATGTCACTTAAGAATGGGAGTAATGGGTGCAAGCTGGAACACAGGAGGTTCCACTTAAATATGAGGAAAAACTTCTTCACATTGAGGGTGACAGAATGAGGTTGTGGAGTCTCCTTCTCTGGAGAGATTCCAAACCCACCTGGAGGCGTTCCTGTGTGACCTGCTCTAGGAGTTCCTGCTCCAGCAGGGGGATTGGACTGGATGAGCTTTCAAGGTCCCTTCCAATCCCTGAGATTCTGTGTGATTCTGTGTGTGATTTATGATCTTGACTTAAGGTTCATGGCAGGGCTGAACTAGGCCTACTGACTGTCCAACTGTAAACCAAAAGACTCACGAACAGTAAGGAAAAGGCCTTAATACACCAGGTAACGGGGTCCCTAGAAATAACTGTTGGAATCAATTTTCTTTAAAAGAAAAAGAAAAAAATTAAAGGTAAACCAGAAAGGAAAACACACCTAATTTCCTCAGGGGACTAAGTTAAAAAATATATATGCAGACTCTTTAAGATAAATATGACTGTGATCAGCAACCCTGGTCTAAAAGGGAAGAGTGAAGATGTGCAGCCGTGGGCCTGGCGGGTGTTTGTGGGCAGCTAATGGAGCCCCAGGCTCTCCCTCGTCCCTGGTCCATCTGTGCCTGCCCACGGGGAGCTCAGAGCCTGGAGGCCTTTCTGTCTTGCTGAAACAGATGGAAGCCATCAAGGCTCTTAGCTCTCGTGCATTAGCCGCATTTAACCAGGCTGGTTTCCTTGAAATTACCTAATCCTTTCGGAGTACAGTGGTTTAAATTATTCAGTTCTGCTACGTTTATTTATTATTTACTCAGGTTAGTGGCACAGTGGTTATGCATCTTATGCTTTCTAGGAGAAGGACTGATGGCTGGTACAGAAAACAAGGAATTTTCACAAGATGTTGATAAATTAATAAAAAGCTAACAAATGCACTTGCCCCCAGGTTTAAAAGGCTTGAAAAATCAGATGTGTTTCATTCTTGATCGGTTTGAACTGCAGCAGCTCTTTGCAACGGAGTGATGTAACTGATGGGGCAGAGCTGAAGGGGAATCCCTCCAGCCCCTCTCTACCTGCTGAAAACCTGCTCAGGCTGAGGGTCCTTGTCAGGCAAGCCTGGTGCCAGAAATACAGCTCTAGTAAAGATCCTGCAGTCAGTTGCTGCAGGGTGACCCAAACATGGAGCCCCGAATGTGAACCTCAGCATCTCTCAGGGACCACAGTGATGGGTGACGACCTGGGTGTTTCATTCACATTGCATTTCAGATGGCTGCATGGACCAGCACTGAAGGGCACACTCAAACCACAGTCTACAAACCAGTGGCTGTTTACAGGCACAAATAACAGTCACAAGAGCAGCTGGGAGCAAGGCTTTATCCTCCTCCTGCCCAAATGATTTACCTTGCAGCTTCTGCCTTTCCTTCCCCAAGGGTTAAAACAGCAACCTTAGGCAGTGTGGGTGAGCGCCTGGCACGAAGCAGCCCTGATCTACTCCTAACTTGGCTGGAACTATGATGGTAGAAAAACAGAATCAAACACAACTTTATTATCCACCTAACTGTGAAAAATTTAAAAAAAATATGATTATTTCCTGCTATTTTCCTACAGTTTTCAGCATCACCATAAAACAGTGGTGTCTTGAAAATGGGCTGGATTTATTTGGCCAGCAGAAGGCATCCAAGACAAGCTGGACTGCAACAAGCTGGTTAACTGCAGAGACAGAGGAGCTTTCTGTAGCACACAAGTCTGCCTTCAGCCACTTAGGCTAATGAGCTTAACTAATAATGCAGTAACTAGATTGCTGGCAAAACATAAATAGCTGTACAATGCAATAATACCTAATGAAAATAACATCCGAAAGCATTTTGAAAAATTATGCTGCTTAACAATATTCATGAATTTTTGCAAGCAATTAAAGGGAAACTACCGCAATTTTTTTATCATAAATCTTTGCAATTAAGAAATCATCCATAATTTGTGGCTTGAATTCTCCCAGAGCAAACACATACTAAGGCAAGTCTATATGATTCTTATTAGCTATTGATGATAAATAACTTGCTCTTTTACTACTAAACTGAGTTTGACTTTGGCTTTTTCCTTGGCTTTCCAGTCTGCTCTGTTGCAGCAACATCAATTCAGAGAGCTGCTGTACTGGTATTACACTGGGTTTGTAGCCCTTGCGGCAGGAGAGCAGCAAAAGGCATCCCTCTTCAGAGGGGATGCCTAAGAAAATTTGTTCTCTTGGCTTTTTAGCAGGGCCTGTTGCAACAGGATATGGGGTAATGGCTTTAAACTACGAGAGGGTAAATTTAGACTAGAAATAAGGAAGAAATTTTTTACCATGAGGGTGGTGAAACACTGGACCAGGTTGCCCAGAGAGGTGGTAGGTGCCCCATCCCTGGAACCATTCAAGGTCAGGATGGATGGGGCTCTGAGCAACCTGATCTAGCTGGAGATGTCCCTCTTATTGCAGGGGGTGCTGGACTAAATGGCATTTAAAGGTCCCTTCCAACCCAAACCATTCTAGGACTCTAAAAGTGCAGTCCCTTCCCAGTGCTAAGGTGCAGGGAGTACTGGCCTGGGGCTAGCTGCAGCATGCTCTGCTGCAGGATTCTGCTTAACACACGCCTCCAGGCACTAACGACTAGAAACACCTTCCTACAGTTACTGCAGCAATCTTACACCCATTCCCTTATCTGTTGTGTTCACAGAGTGTTAAATATGAGATGAGCTGCAAGGATTTCACAAAAGTTTTTAGCATGCAATGGGAACTAACACCTTGGATAAACATAAAAAACCGTCACAAATTATTCCAACTGAACTGATACTCTCAGATTGGCACTGAGATACAAGAAGTGGGAGTTCACTGTACCAGATGCTGTACAAGTGTATGGACAAGTGGAATTTCAAGGCATCACACTGTGATATAGTTACATGAGCTGTTATTAAAATATTTGATATTCATAATGTAGCTACAATCATAGAATTGTCTAGGTTGAAAGGGACCTTCAAGATCAACTAGTCCAACCATCAAGCTAACTCTGATAAAAAACCAACATCCCATCACTAAAACATGTCACTGAGCACTATGTCAACCTGTCTTTTAAATGCCCCCGGGGATATCCTGTCCATTACTTTGGGAAATTAATATAGTGAGGTGCCCCCCTCCCCCGTGTTAACTACTGCATGCAAGCAAGTGAATTCAAAATGCCCCTCTGCTCTCCCCAGGACTGCAGTCAGCAGCAGCTCTGCAAATGATTAATGACTGACTGTCATGCACCGTGGTCAGCAGGGAGCAGGAGGTTCATGGCCACATCTGGTAGCTCCGTCACCCCCAGCTCGTCCAGCCCTGGGGAGCTCCCTGAGCCCACTGCTGCTACATTGGGGTAGGTCCCAGCTCACTACGTGGCCAGTACACCTCTGCCTGAGCTGGCATCTGCAAGGACAGGAAAATCAGCACTGCCTTACCCAAGTGGGCAGAAGGCACTCTGCTGATCTGGGGCTTTATTTGGGTGTATATATTTGGAATTGATTTAACAACCAAAAAATGCCAGGCTTCAAAAGAGAGAGAGAGACCTCTGCAATGGCAAATGACTGCAAATGCTAATGTTGGCACATGGCAAGGACAGAAGGAGAGCATGACCGACTCCATGACCAAGCCTTCCAAGCCTTGCTGACTCCTTGCCCACCTGCTTCTGATAAGAAAGTGGGTGTGAAGCCTGGTAGCCTGTTTGCAGCTGCACGAACTGCTCTGGTGTGGAGGAATCAATGTCACCAGGGAGGAAGGAGACACTATCTAGACAACTCTGCAAGGCACAGGAAACCTAATTCTATGCAGCCTCCTTGCAAACGTCTTACTTATAATTGATATTTTATTGTTTACTTTGGAGTCCTGCGTTTATCAATGACACTTTGCTGCACAAAACAGCTGGAATGCCTCTACCTCCTTTTCCAAATCCTGGGGCGAATTGTGGTGATAAATGAGCCCTGGAAAGGCATGATTTATGACTCTGTTCCCTCAAGGTGCACTGCAGATCCCTTCTTACAAATTAAACCCTCCTTAAAAGTCCTTAAATTTTTCAGGGTGACCTCTCTTCCTCCCTGTCACAATTCTCATTACAAATCACTGATACTCTCCTGTCCTTTAAAAAATGTTATTTTAACTAAGGGTCTCACCTTTCTTTATTTTTTCTTAAAAGTTGCACTGAGGCTTAACCATTACCAGCTCAAAGTGGATGGACAACGTCTGGCCAACAAGAAGCTTGGCTTGTAAAGTGGACAAGGCCAGTCTCCTGATGGTAAAGGCACTGCCAGAGCTACTGCATATGCGTGGTGAGGGACTGCCTCACCGCTGCCCCGTTTGCCAATGCTGCCAGTTAAAATCCCAGCTGGACTCCTATTGAATCCGATTCCAATACTGATATTTATATAAGTCTGATTTCAACCTGATACTGCCAGAAAGCAGTATCTTTGATACCTGTGGCAAGGCAAGCTAACAATTATACTGCAGAGATCATCTTTAAATGCTGTTAACAGCTGCTTAACAGCTGGAGTTGTAACTGGAGGCAGGGGTAGCAGCTAGCCCTCCATTCTGCTTTAACTCTGGCAGTTTCCCCGCCTTTGGCAGGGTGACTGAATGACAAAAGCCTCAGGTTTCCCACCATGTGGGTTCCCTTCCTGTTGCACTCACAGTTCCCTTCCTGTTGCACTCTGATGTTTCCAGGTGGGTGGTGCCACACAGTTCAGAGTATTTGTATTTGCAGTTTTCACTGAGTAGAACCGAGTCTCTTCTGCTTTCACCATCGGGGACTCTGCGCTGACCCCAGCCCTAGGATAGATGTGTGCCCTAGGATAGGTGTGTGAACACACAGGAGGCTGAGGGGAGACCTTGCATTAATTTTTAGGAAGATGCACTGCATAAACAGGTTGTGAACTATCTCCTCCCCACAGTACTTGTACTGCCATAACTGACCAACCTAGTTTTCTCTGCAGAGCTTTCCTGTCACCTAGATGGCTTCCCACAGACTGTGGTGACCACATTGCTGTTCCATGCTCTCAATGGTACTTCATTCCTTATGGGGTGTGGGTGATGTAAAGGCCAAACAAGGACCTTTCACAACATGTCCTGATGTCCTACTCTGGTCCCCTAGACCAAAATGCACCCTGCCCACACACCATTACTGGGAGGTATTTCTAACCCTGCTCTTCCTAAGCGGTCTCCTCCCCAGCTGTTGATCCAATATCAGAGTCCCTCTGATATCAGCAGCCTCCATCTATATGGTCTTTTGGTCTGGGACTGCACGTTACGAGCCTGCAGGAATCTTGTGAGTGTTAGGAAACATTGTTAAATCTCTCATAGGTGGCAACTGTGGGGCTACACAACAGGGACCCTCCTGAACCCCTATGGGATCTTTGAGAACAAGAGGTGGGAAAGGAGGTGAACAAGAATCAAGGCTTTTGAAGCCACCAGTTTCCCAGTCCCTGTGCGAGGCTGCAGAAGACACCCAGGGCTTTGGCTGATGCCATGTGTTCAAGTGTCACACATGGGGTCCCAAGCTGGCAGCAGCTGGCTTTGCAAACTCAGGACCTCTCACCATGCTCTGTTCCTGGAAGGGGTATCGAGGAACTGCTCTCATGCTGCTATCAGTAACCACCCAGGCACCAGGACTTGTGGGGACAAAGCTGAAGGAAGATACATGCAACTTGGCAGTTGCAAACATAAAGGATGCTCAGTGAGGTCAGGATTGGGCCTATGGGAAAAAGGGATGGCTCTAGACAAAACATAGGCAAAACGCAGGGAATCTCAGCTAATGAGAACCTGACCTTCTGTACCGAGATACAGAACGGGGACACTGTTGCAACTAAAACAAGCATTTATGGCACATGGCGTGGGAACTACAGGCTTTGGGATGAACGCTCATAGACCTGAGATACACATAATACACTGAAAATAAATTTTAAAGTAGACACAGGAATGAAATTTTCAAGAATCACTGGGCTCGATGTCTCTGTAAAGCTGTTCTAGCACCATATGCTTTGTTTCTCTCATACAAGATGTATTTAGTTTCTTTCCCATTAGCATGGGTTATTACTGCTGAGTAGCAGAAGTACAGGACCTGTTTCAAATTTAAATCCAAACCAATCCCATTAGCAGGTGTTTAGTAAGACACTGGTGAATTATGGGCAGCAGGAGCACGTAACTATATGGTGAAGCATTGTGGGACTCTTAGAAGATAAGGTGTTCAACTGCAATATATCCAGTGTATTAGAGTAATAATATCATCAGAAAAGATAGATGTGAAGCCCTCGGATGCAATGGCCAAATTCTCATCTCATTTCCACTGGGTACTCGTGATGCAAGTCATTAGAAGAGCTGAAGACCTATGTTTAGCAAGAGGAGAAAGCAGCTCAGCTCTGCAGAGGCAGCTCAGGCCAGAGAATCCTCTAAGAGGAAAGAAGGGCATCCCTCTTTACCATGGTACCATTCTTGTGTCCTTCTCGGACTAGAAGGTAAAAGACAAACACATAAATGATGAAGCCTTTAAGTGGGTAATAGGTGGCATAAATCACACAGTGTTCTAAGCCATAAATAAACTACCAGGCAATTTTGAATATTTAGCGGTTTTTGCCAGCAATCCACAGTACAGTCTTATGGCAGCATAAAATTTTAACAGGAAGAGAGGAATGGGGTATTTTTAGGGATAAGAACAACATCCAATTTAATTTTAGTTAGTTAGTTAATTATTTAGTTTTTTGTTTTAGAAATTATACCATGGGCCCTGCCTAGGGTTTAAACCAATGTCTAATGACCAGGAATTAGGATGACTTTTCTTCTGGCACACTGCTACCAGTGTCATCATCGCTGGGCACACAGTGACATGAGATGGCTTGAGCCACCTCTAGGACCTTGAAAGAACATCCAGTGTCTACTTAGTCTGGGTTTGTTGGAAAGTGCTGAATGCAAGTGTGATGCTTGGCCCTTCCTATTACCATTTTTTTTCTTTATGATTTGTGCTGTGACAGCACTCAGACCATCAGTCACCACGACTGACTTCATTGTATGAACAGTGCATGAACACTGCAAAGCCTGCTCTGAATGGAAACCCATACGTCTGGCCAGCAGTGACAGGGTCAGAGGGCCTGGGATGAAGAGGTGTCACCACCCTGTTCTGAGATGTCACTCAGGAGACACAAATACTGGTTCCTGATTTGCCATGAAATGTGTCCTGGTCTGGTTTACAAGGAAATTGGGATTGTTTAGTTTGAGGAAGAGGAGGCTGAGGGGAGACCTCATCACTCTCTACAACTGCTTGAAAGGCCATTGTAGAGAGGTTGGTGCTGGTCTCTTCTCAAGGGCAATGAGCGACAGGACAAGAGGGAATGGCTGCAAGCTGCAGCAGGGTAGGGTTAGGCTGGACATTAGGAAAAAGTTTTTCACAGAGAGAGTGGTCAGTCAGTGGAATCAGCTGCCCAGGGAGGGGGTGGAGTCCCCATCCCTGACTGTGTTTCAGAGTAGATTAGATGTGGTGTTGAGGGATCTGGTGTAGGGGAGAACTTGTAGAGTAGGGCTGATGGTTGGACTTGATGATCTCAAGGGTCTCTTCCAACCTAAATGATTCTATGAAATGAAATGCATGGAGCCTGGAGGATGTTCCAGGGAAACTATAGCACTTTCTGCACTGAGCAGGCAGAAGGATGCCCACAGATGTGATTATGTTTTGAAATGCCACAGCATGTCCTCTGTCCTCCTCCACTTGTCACCCAAACCGCCTGCAGGTTCAAACTGCCAACAGGGTTCAGATTTGGTGCATCGTGGCAAACATTTGACAACTGACAGTGACTGACTGCAGGACATGCTTTGCCAGCCACGAGCTTTGCTCTGCTCTCCTGGAATACCGCACTGATATGAAACCTTCCCTGGGATTAATGCCTGGGCACGCTGCTCAGCAAAGCAGGGCCCAGAATACAAAGCAGGGAGAGCTCCAAGGACTCCTTTTGTCTTAAGAGTATTTTTGCAAAAAGAACTGTCAGGATGAATTTCCTGGGTAGTTACATGCACATCACACGGACTTTCATTTGAGCCCCATTGCAATTTGGCATTAGTTAAATGTACCATTAAAGTAAAACGTTAGCTAAAAAGCTCCTCAGTAACTCTCCACCCTTGAAAAGCATTTCCCGAAACTTTATTATGTTCTTGATTGCCTCCACTGTATTTTCTGTGCTGTTTTTTCTTTCAGCTGATTGGAATTCTGAGATAAAACAAAACCTAAAAAGAAATGTGCTTTGACTTCGTTGGAGTGTGACCTTGAGAGTTGAGCTGTTGTATGTCATAAATAATGAAAAATTAGATATATAGGCTAAAACAGTGAGGAAAGTATTTTATATGATTTTCAAGGGCTGTAAGCCCAAGAAGAGCTGATGTCTATCAGACTGTTATATAAATAGTCTTGTAATGAGGAAAGGCATATAAGATCCAAGATAGATTTCTGCTTTTTAATGAGATGGAAGAATATATTACTTCAGAATTTAAAGGCTATTTTTCTTTTTGAAATTCAGATCTGGCTTTATGAATATTTTATTTAAAAAATCCAGACGGCGGTAATAAGTTTTCTAATGCTAGGACATTTCTCTTTAACATGTAAGTATATTGTTGACAAACCTAATTTTTTTTCAGGAAAATCACTTCAAAGTTACTAATATACATTTTAAAGCTAAATTCAATCTCAGTCCATCCACTAATTTTTCCCGGACTGAAGCTTTCTGTCATGCTGAGAAGTTACAGCAGAAATTACTGATAGCCCAGAAAGAGTAATTACTTCTACAGTCCCTGCTGGAAACTTCTCATAAGGATAACCTTGCACCAAAACTGTACTTTTTTTTGAACAAGCTTGCATCCAAATTGCCACGGGAGTTTCTGGAAAGAGGAAACACTGCCTCATTTGACAAGTACCCTCAAATATATTCCGTGATTGAGATAATATTTTATTGCACTGTCAAATAAGCTTTGCACTGTAAACTTACTAAAGCAGTGAGTTTTATTGCTTTATTGGGAATTCATTTCAAAAGGATTTCTCTGGTTAGAGACAGATCAATAGCTGCATTTTGCAGAATATGAAGATTTTCTTTTCATTTGGAAACAGTAGAGATTGCCTTAAGATTAATCTCAGCTGCAGTGCGAGGATGCTGTCAGAAGAAGCTGGCATAGGATTCAGCCCCGCTCCACTGTTTCACCCAACACAAACCCAAGGAACACATTTCCCCACGTGGCCGATAGACTGTAGGCAGACCAGTCAGCTCGCCTCAACTGAAAGATGCCCAGTTCAAAAGTGACTGAGGACAGAGAGGCACATGCACAGGCGTGCACACCCGTAACCAGCCGTCTTTCAGGGTACAGCCACACATCTTCTTCCTCAGGAAGCCAGACTCAAAATGCTACGATTCTCCTAAAAGCCAGTCAGAAGGTCCAGTTTTCGTTTCAATATGCTGTTTCACCAAGCACCTACACAAAGCAAACGTCATGTTTTGCTTCACATCAAATATTTCGTAATTAATATTTCGCTCGGTCCCCTATGGAAACATTTGTGTCACAGGAAAAATGAATAATGAAAAAATAATCCAAAAATAATTAGCCCTTTCCCTAAATATATGTAAGAAAAACATAATGTGTTCTAAATCTTAAAATACTAATTTCCAATTCTCTCCTTCTGGCCTAAGGCCTCCCAGATGGAGTAATGAATGAAGACCTACTCTCGATCCCTCACTCATCCACTCATGCATTGTTTGAACTTGACCAGTTGCATTCTGCTTCTAAGCCTCAGTTTCCCCATCTGCGAAAGACAAATGGTGAGATGACTCCTTGTGCAAAGCTGTGTAAGTGCTGTTGAGGAGCTTTGCTATGGGACAAGAAGTGTTTATTATTATTTTCTTGTATTCTTTTCTGCTTTTTTACTTACTCACTAAAACATATTCACTATTCTAGGCCAGTTTTTTACATTCTGGAAAAAAATGTACAGATTCTTTCTCTGCAACCACAGAAATTAAAAAACTCCTTCAGAACTCTTGGGTTTATTTGATATACCACCACTGCTGTTTCACACAGAGCTGCCAGCAACAGTGGAGAAGGGAAGATAAAAAGAACCCATATTTTAGACTTTGAACATCACTGGCTAGAGAAATTCAATGTACAAATCACATTCTGCATCCCTGAAAATCTTCACATAAGAAACTCACTGTGCTTCAGGTGCACAGACCAGTCCTCTCACCCACAGGGAACCATGACATGTCCTTTCCTGAGAAGCAACATTGCTTCATGGATGTGACACAATGCAATGTGTGCTTTCATTCTCACAAGGGCATCTTTGGGTTTGTTTAGTTTGAGGAAGAGGAGGCTGAGGGGAGACCTCATCCCTCTCTACAACTGCTTGAAAGGGCATTGCAGAGACGTTGGTGCTGGTCTCTTCTCACGGGCAATGAGCGACAGAACAAGAGGGAATGGCTGCAAGCTGCAGCAGGGTAGGGTTAGGCTGGACATGAGGAAAAAGTTTTTCACAGAAAGAGTGGTCAGTCAGTGGAATGGGCTGCCCAGGGAGGTGGTGGAGTCCCCATCCCTGACTGTGTTTCAGAGTAGATTGGATGTGGTGTTGAGGGATCTGGTGTAGGGGAGAACTTGTAGAGTAGGGCTGATGGTTGGACTTGATGATCCCAAGGGTCTCTTCCAACCAAAATGATTCTATGATTCTATCTTCCCACACTTCACGCTGGGACCCAGTGAAAGGGAGTTTCATACCCTATCCCCCACACACCTGCATGGCTGACCTGCTCCAGAAGGTGGCCATAACAAAGCCTTGCTGTATGACCTCAGTTGGCTTATCTTGGTTTGACTGTCTTGCCTTAAGTCAACACACTGACATCTCTCTTCAAGAAAAAGTGCTTAATAATGTGTGTTCCAAGTCTGCTGTTCCTTAATTTCCACTTGTGCTCCTGGTACTATCATCTGGTAGACATTATCACAGCAAATTAAGAATTTATGTACTTCAGGAAAATCTTGACTGGAGGCTCATCGGGGGAGGCTGAATGGGGGCTTTTTCATTAAACTTTTTCATTTTGCTTAAAGATTGAAAAATGTATGAAACAGCTTCTCTGGGGAAGGAGAAATTTCTAACTCTTTAATAAGCACTATTTATCAAAGACATATAATGTGAGCCGTCTGCCAGATGTAGAGTACACGGTCTGGAAACTCTTGTATATGAGCTGCCTGGAGGCTCGCATCTGCCTTCATCCATTTGTTATGTCTGCTAAGTTCACCTCTCTCCAACAACTCTCAGATCTTGGGGAAGTTCCTCACATACATACACACTGCCAAGGCCATCTTCTTCCAGTGGCATCCTTTTTCCCTCTACAATCAAGACACAGTCTCGACACAGACCTGCCATGAGTTTCGGAAGGCAAACACAGGTCCTGTGGGGGAGGACAGGACAGCCTCAGGTTCAACACACTGGACACAAAGCAGGTCCAGTGGAGGGCCATGAAGATGTTTGAAGGGTCAGAGCCACTCTCCTATGAGGACAGGCTGAGAGAGTTGGGGTTGTTCATCCTGGAGAGGGCTCCAGGGAGACCTCATAGCAGCCTTCCAGCACCTAAAGGGAGCCTACAGGCAGGCTGGGGAGGGACTCTTTATCAGGGACTGGAGCAATAGGATGAGGGGTAATGGTTTTAAACTGAAAGAGAGGAGATCAGTTCAGGTATCATGAAGAAATTATTTACTCTGAAGATGGTGAGACACTGGAATAGGTTTTCCAGAGAAGCTGTGGCTGCCCCATCCCTGGAGGTGTTCAAGGCCAGGCTGGATGGAGCTTTGAGCAACCTGGTCTGGTGGGAGTTGTCCCTGCCCAGGGCAGGGGGCTTGGAACTCAAATGATTTTTAAGGTCCCTTCCAACCCAAACCATTCTATGATTCTATGACAACACAAGACGTGTGACGACAGCTAACACACCTCATGGCAACAAGGACACCAGTGTTATGAAATGGAAAGACATCATGAGGGAGATGATCATAATTAAAACTGACAAAAATAAGCATACTGGATTGAGTTGATGCAGGTTTTAAACCCACTTTTCATTTAAATTTTCATTTCTACTACCTTTATAAATCTTTTCTATGAGTTTATAGCACATATATTCATGGAGATGACATAGTAGAAGAATGTAACTTTTCAATATGTAGCCATGGTAAATATTTGTATAGCTCAAATATAATTAAATTGACCCATAAAAGCTTCATTATATTTCGAGAGTCAAGGTCTCAGTGTAATGCAAAGCTCCTTCCATCACTATTACATTCTAATCAGATTACTTATCTAATCCTCCTCATTTATCAAGAGCATCAGAATTGATCTGCAACCTACAGGAGCTCTCAGTCGTTTCTGAGTTTCGGGGTGGAGGGCAAGTTATTTCTGCCTCCTCTTCCTCTGTTCTTCATTTACTGCAGGAACAGGAACAGCCAGCTGCAGAGCACTGGCTCTGTATGAACCTCTCATACACAGCACAAGGGACTATTAGGCAGATTCACTCTTAAACATCAGCGTCTTTCTTGACATTAAAGTTGGAAAATGGAACAATTATTTTTGCATTAGCAAGTCATACTGACAAATTCCCTCTGCACCCTCTTACTGTCATGCCAAAATGAATCATAAGCATCTTATTAAGGTGCCCAGGCTATCCCATAACAGTAATAAAGTGTAAATGTATCCCAATTATTCATTTAATGACTTCATGAATATTCAGTACTAAGAGGCAGTAGCTGAGCTCACTTACAGTAGGTTACAAAGGACAGAGGCTCCATATCCCTTATTATTTCTGAGATGACTTAAGGTTTATTCAGATCTTTCCAGTATCCATAAATGACAACTCAGTGGGACAACATCTATTCTCTGACAGATACAAATCCATACATCTCCACATCTACTGGAAAAAGATCTAATCTGGTAACAAGAATAGATTTCAGAGGAAAATTCAACTTTTCTGCCAAAGCAACATCTGCTGGACCAGAATGACACGAAGTTGGGTGTTTATAGTATTTTTCATCTGGACTTCAAAAGCACTAGGTACCAAGTGCTTTCTTACACTTGCTCTTTACCTTTTGCTTTTTGGTAGCAAGTGAAATCATTTGGTGTTGTCTATACTGTGTACTTCCTTTTGCTATTCCCCTCCACACCTTCACTCTAGCCCAGCCTTCGTCAGCGCTGTGTGAGCTCACAGGGACTGTCCCAGTCCATTTAATGGGATGGTACACTTTTGAAAAATGAGTTGACACAGAACCACTCAGCAATGTCATCACAGAAAATTGCTCCTATGAAACAGATGCTCTTTTTTAAGAAATGAGCGTCAATGGAAGTATGAACAGTGACTATACATTTATGCCTATGTGTGATTGTTCTCCATTTATTACACTACTTTATTCTGTGCCTTGCCCTGTGCCAACAATCCGGGAGTGCAAACACCACCCCATGTCTCCACTGCACCCTTGGGAAATCCATTTGGCCAGAGATCCCTGTCCGTGCCAGCCGAGACACCCCGCTGTGCACAGGGCTCACAGCAGAGGGCTGCAAAGCCTCGATGAGCTTAGAGTCTAAAGGAAACGGTTTTGTTCCAAGAGCTGGCTACTGCCCAGAGCCAATCCCAGGAGGGCAAGTGAGCAACTAATCTCCAGACAGAAAACTGAATTGCCAGCCTGAGTGTAAAAAGCGAGGGCAGATTCTTTGGGAAGCGCTGACCAGCCGTCTTTACAAAGGTGTCTACTGCTGTTATGGAAACCTGAACCCAAACCCAAAGGTGCACAGAAAGAGATGGGAGCAGAGAGGACGCGTCCTGGTCTGTTTGGAGGAGGAGGATCAACTCCTGATGCTTTTGAATTAGGAGGAAACTGAGATGAGGATACACACTTAGCTCAGACAAAAAGAGGACTAATTGAATACATTTATCTGAAGGTGAGCTAATGCCTTAAGAGAGAAAGAAACCAATTTCTGAATAGTTTTGCCAGATAGGCTGAACCCAAGCAGTATAAACCTGAAGACTTCAATAACGAGAGTGCCTGTGTGTCAGCCAGTGCCTGGGGAGCTGAAAAGCACAGGGTCTCAACTGAGCCAAAGCTCAGCTGTTTGCCAACGCGCCAGCAGTAGTTCCAGAGAATGCAAAGATGAAAAATCACCTGTAGACTGATTTATGATTATTTATTAGTTTGACTTTGTCAGTCCTACAGATATGCAAAACCCAATGCCTTCCAAATACCGAAGTTGTCATCCTGTGAAATTGATGCTGGTTTTTGAAGGGTTGTCCTTGGTTTTTTATTTTCTGGTTAACTGGAGAAAGTGTCACTTTAACTAGGCATACTCCCACGGGGATGCCTGAGAGGCTTTGAAAGCAAGGAGCATCAGGCAGTGGATGCAGAGTTTGACTGCATTAGCTTTTATGAAAGTCTTATAACTTGAGAGATGCCAAGCAACACTTCAAAGAAAATATTTATTTTTAACTCAATTAAATCAGTGAAAGACTTTTTCCCTACACCAGTCACATATTCAAAGCACATAAAGTTCAATTTCTAGTTCCTTTTCTTCTAGAAAAATGATTTGCATTGCTTTTGACCAATACAGTGTAGAATGACCATAACTAAAGATTGCCCAGTACTTTTCTGTGGCAACCTAATTCCAGCAAGGTTGTATTAACTATGTGCCTTCCACCGAGCAGACCTTTATCAGGCTCTTAGAGTTAGGGAAGACAGAGAAGTTCACAGATGAGCTCAAAAATCCATGGAAGGCAGACTCACCAGTCACCACTAAGCATAAAAAAGATAAGGTGCAGCTTTGAGTACAACACATCCCTGAAAAGCTGACCACGGTGAGCGAGGAGGCTACGCCACAGGAAGGACCATACCAGTTTCTCTTGCTTCTTAGACTCTTGAGCAAATGCTACTGCCCATTTGCAGACTCAGAACCCCAGTCTGATGCTCCGTGGTGATTCTCTCCACTCCACCTAAACTTCAGGGCCTCTTTGCAGCACACTTTGTATCTGCAAGTGGAGTTTGATTTCCTAGAACTCATGTTGCACTGAGATCAATGACAGCTCTGCATTGTAAGGAAGCTGGGAAATCTGCTCTAGGCATTTAGACACTTAACTGCCATTGTCTTGTTATGCAAATCTGGCTCTTAAATTAAGGGTAAATCATCCAGCCTAAATTTAGCCATGTAAAAGCAAGCACTTAGTCTAAGTAGTGCTTTAGCTTTATGATATTGTCAGGGAAAGATAATTCAAGAACCTGGTGGCTTCTCCTGCTAGATATTAGATTTCCTTCAGAAAACACATTTTCATGTAAATTCCTGTAGTTAAATGTGGGAATTAATATGTATGTTCGTATATACATATTTATATGTTTTAAGCATAAAATCTATGTTTTAGCCTCCATATTTAATTAAGGACACACTAAAAGGCAGGGTTAAATCTATGAAAGCCAACTAGGCTCTTGGAAGCCACGATACACTCCTGTTCAGGAGGATGCTCATTTCTAACCATCCCATCTATGGTATCTTTCTCTTTTTAAATGATTATGGAGACTGAAGGATTCTGTTCTCTGAGGATGTGCTCTAGTTTTTACGTAGTTAGGATGTTTGTCATGAGCAAGCTTAAAAGTCAAAGGTTTTAGTTTTTACTGAAAATACTTTACGCTCCTATAAGCTTTCCCTGTAATTTATGTGCAAGTGGTTCCAAACACACAGCTGAGGATGCCACCTGGGAATAAACCGAAATGTTATTTCGGGGATATTGCATTAATGACTTGAGTCTTAACCTACGGGAAAAAAGGATGAAGAAAGAGTATGATAAAAGCTATCCCTATAATCAGTTTTGAGATGCTATTCCTATTGAAGAGAGGTATTTCTTCTCTTTTTATGTCATTGCAATCAAGTCGTGTTTACTCCCTGATATATTTGTGCATAACACCAAGCAACAGTGTAAAAAGCATAACTCAAATTCCTAATTATTGCTCCATGCCAGTAATAAATATGTATGGCTGGCTCCTGTGCATAAAGGCAAACAGACGCCCAGGGAAAAGGATGGGATGCAGAAGTCAGACATATTTATTACTGAGCTGTGCAACAGGAGGAAGGCGTGTGCCAGCATAACCAGCTCTGCCCAGTGGAGATTCATCGCCCAGCCAACGCTGAAGAGAAAGGGGGACCTCACCGATCCAGTATATTGCAAGGACAGCAGGAGGAGTCTCAGCTGTGAGCCTCCCTGAGTGACAAAGTACTCTGGAATTAACAACAAAGGAACCTTAGCCAGGAGAAAAAAATTCCAGTGCACATTAGTCAGCCCTAAAAAATATATAAATGGAAGTACTCATGTGCTTAAAGTTAAGGCAAATGTGTTCTTAGTCACTTTACTGGTTTGAAGAGGTTTTTTGAACTACAATTCAGAGAAGCATCTAATCTTTATTAAACCTTCTTTGTCATAAAATAGAGACTGACTGCTATTGAGATATTCCATTTTGCCCAGATTCTTTGCTTCTCATGGCCAGCCTGTAGCTCCTCACAGTAGCCTTGTGCAGCTCAGAGCTTTGCTGCTGCTGGCCTTATTCTGCCAGCACTGCTGGGATTCAGCAGCCCCCCTGGCTGTTCTCACTGATAGCTGCTGATCAAAGTGGATGGTGTTTTGAAGCACTACTTATTTTTTAATCACTTTTGCCACCTTCTGTGTGCTGGCTCCAGGGAACCATGTAATCACCCCTTACTAAGACAAACACAGGGCACCTAAGAAATAGTATAAATTAAAGAAGGAAGAGATCTTTATAGCCCTTAAAGTCCTTGCAATGCCATATAGCCCCATTTGGAGCTCACCTGTAAACCAGAAGCTCCAAAGCTTCTGAAATCAAAGCCCACTACCAAACCTCAAAGTTTCCCGCAGAGAAGTATCACCAAATATTAAACTACAACTGCTTTAATTGTGATATGATTCTACACATCAGCTGGGGGGCACATACTGTGGCCCTGTGGATGGCAAGGTTTGGAAGCCAGGTCATAGAAAATGAAACAGAATATATTTACTAGACAGGCCAGAAGGACTGTGGTCCACACAGAACTAAACACAGCTCTGTCTGAGCCTCAAGGCACCCAGACAGGAGTTTCTTCAGGTATTACAGCAAGTTTCAAAAAAATCCATCATCACAAACAGTTCTAATTATTTCCAGCTGAATGCTTGTAACCTTGGCAAAAAACAACTATTGAGCAGGCTATTGATCTAGTCAGTAAATAAATACACTTAAGTCATCAGTAAGCAAGAACCCTCCTGGGTATAAAACCAAAATCTTAAGGACTACTAGTTATCTGACATATGATTTTAATTAGGTTTTATTGATTAAGGGTTTTTAAAAACAAATGGACTTTCTTGATGAAATACCTAGCACAGGATTTCTGCAAAGTTAAATAATGTGTGACTTGCTATATAAAAACCTGTGACCCACATCCAAATTACTTCACTAAGGAAGTTTGCTTTTTATTTCAACAGAGCAGTGCATGCAGCATTTATTCTAAATACCATGAATGTTTAATGTGGAGGGAGAAGGCCTCAGCTGACGAAACCATACAGGGAGGTGATTCTCAATGCCGGGTCTTAGTCACCTAACTGCGGTTACTGCAGTGAAATTAGAAAGAAAGAAAGGAAGAAAAGCAACAAAAAAGCACAAGACCTTCTTAAATGTTAATTCTTCTAACAATCTAGACATAAGATTAACTGTAACATCTCCTTGGAGCCTACTATAGTTTAGTGCAAGGTCTACAGCGGGGTTTCAGCACAAGGGTAAGCACTCCCTAGAAAGAATCCCACAATTACCAGGAGGTCAACCTATATGCCCTATATTACATGGCATATAGGTTGTTTATGTCTCTGGGCTGCTTCAGCTCTGAGCAAGTCAGTCTGGGACTGATTCTCTGTGCTCAGGGTCAACCTCAGCCATTGAGCAGACTCATTTTAGAATATGCCCTACTGAGGATAAGAAAGAAGTCCTTTGGGTCCTGCAGACGGCAATGAGAACTGCCTACAGAGCAGACCCATCAGAACAAGCTCCCCACCACTTGCATTATTTTCCATAAAATGAGTGTTCAAATCAAAGTTCAACTCAAGGCCAACTAAATGCAGCCATATTTCCCTCGCTTATGCAGCCAAGAGTATGGCCCTGCTTCACCAGCAGCTTGGGCAATTTTCCACACAACAGGTAAAAGCCACAGCATTCCCTGCTCCTTGTCCCCAGTTGCCTGAGCAACATATATCATGATATACACACAGATTTCCCAATCTAAGTAACAGATTGTTAATCTCTTAGAGCTGCATTATAGGTAAGAAAAAAACCCAAACAAACAACAAAACCCTCCAGGGAGGAGATATTTCCTCTAAATGTAACTATTTGTGTCATAATCTTTTATCCAGCTGAGTCAGGAAGAATTAGCATTTCCTGAGATGCCTGCGGGGAGCTTCATGACTCGGCCTTTCAGGTAAAACTAATCCTGTTTCTTTGTTGCACACAAAAAGCATATGACCACCCAAACCTCTGTGCAGCTCCATTAGCACTATTTACTACAGAAAATGTTGGTGACATTTGAATTTTTTTCTGAAGTATTTAAGGACAGAAAAAGAAGAACAAAAACCCAAGCTGTTCCAGAGGTCTCCTGGTGCTTGAGTGACATAAATGTTCACTAGACCATAGGAGACTCTAGTCTAGTGTGTTTAAATTCAATTATGTCATTGTCTGCACCAGAATTCCCAAGGGACTAATAAACTGAATGGCATACCTGTATAAGGGAGAGGAGGGGCTGAATGACTCACTGGTGATGCTTCGCATCAAGAAACACGCCTGTATGAGGTTCTGTACTTGGCTGATTCCTCTGCCTTTGCCAAGGGTGACCCCACGCCTAAATGTCACCAGGAGAGAGTGAAAACTTAAATACTGTCATTTTAATTTCCTTCCCACTGGGTAATTATAAATGAGAGTGGAGGCTGTTTTATTGTCTCTTTCTCAGTTCAGCTATAACTGAGTAAACATTCCTGAGAGTCTCTCCCGTGGGTAGCTCTGCTGCAGCAGCAAGGGGGCTCTGCCCCTCTTTACCGGGGAGCAGAACTGCGGGGCAGCGTTGGAACGGGGGGCTGTGACCCCTCTACAGCTCCCAAGAGTAACAGCCAGCTGGATGAAAGCAGGAATGTCTGCTCAGTGTGGAGTCCAAAACTGCTTTACAAGTAGAGAACTGGTTCTCTTTCAGAACAGAAGGGAAGCTTTGATGTCTCCCACAGCAGAGAAAACTCAACGCCTTTCACATGTAAATCACTTTTCAGTTTTGAAAATGAAAGCGCATCCCAAGTCTTATCTGAGATCTGGTTTCTGAATGCCACAATCTGAGGCAATCCCCCTAAAATAGGGGCTCCAACGCTTCATGGAGGTTGGACAACCCAAGGCTGGGCTTGGGATTTCAGAGGTTTGGCCTCCGCCTGCTTCTCCCAGTGCAGCCCCTGTGGTGGTGTGCCCAGCCGTTGTGGTGCAACCTGACAAGATCAGAGTGGGGAGCCAGGCGGTTCTGCTCTGGGGCCAGGAGTGCTTCAGCCTCGGGGAGCACTAGCTCCTGGGGCAAGGCTGGCATGTGGGCACCCTCAAGAGCCTGTCACAAGCAGCACAGCCTCCTAGAAACTCCTTGAGAGGGATGCATTCCTACAAAACACTCAGTTTTGACAACGGGCTCTTTCCAGCTAAAAAGCTGTCTCATCAAACAAATCCCATCTGACCTTACCCGCTGCTACATGTGGGCAGGCAGACAGGCTCCAATTTCGGCTCCAGGCTGTCTTGAAAATCCCAGCAGCGATAAGGAGGCACTGAGAGATACCCCTGGCTGGAGACCTCCGAGATGCACAATCTCAGCGTAGCAGTGGGCAATTCCCAGCCCGCCCCAGAGCCTGCTGGCTGGCAGGCTGGTGATCAGCCGCCTTTCCGGGAGAGCACTGTAATCACACACAGCTGCGGAGTTTAAAAATGACAATAATCCTGTTGATGCCAATAATATCTCCTTAATTGCCAGAAGCTGGTGTTTGGGTGCCTGGATGCTTTTTCTCTTGCACAGGTTTGCCCTTTTAAACAATTTAGATCTATTTGCTTCAGAGGGAAAACAAACAGCAAATTATAGCTAATCACCCACACCAATGAAATACACCTCTGAATGGTGCGGGCTCCCAAACTGTTATATAAACCAGCAGCTAACTTATTTATTAGCTCTGGAAAGGAGCTGAGGCTCAAAACACAATGATTATTCTCTTCAGTCCCCAGGGCCGACTGCTGTGTAGCTGCTGAAAGATACTAAACACGGCTCTGAAGTAGAAATGGGAACAGGATTGGGAAGGAGTGGCCTCAAACCCAGCCCTAACAGACTAAATTTAGCCCCAAGAATATACACAAATAGCTTTTCAACTTCCTTGCAAACCATAGCAACTGCCACCATGTTCCTCAAATCTGTCCTGCAGGAAATGTTGGGGGTGTAATTATTTCAACAGAATCTCCTGGATCTGCTCCTCTTGCATCTATTAATTCTGGGCCATGCTCAGATGACCCTTCCAGCTTGCAACCACAACTGGTAATGGAATAGAACAAAAATGTCTTGAACAAAGCAGGGCAAATACCTGCATGCCAAAGCACAATGAACTGCCCTGCTCCACACAGGGAGTCACTGTGGCTCCAGGGTGGGCTCTCTCACTCCCTGTGGGAAGAGGCAGAGGAGGCCAGGCAGCCACAGAAGATGCCTTCTGCTTGGTACATCTCCCCCTCCTCCTTAGCCATGCCCCGTCCTCTCTTTCCTTCACAGATTATACTTTACTTCCCCCAATTCTTCCTGGCCCCACTCCCTGGCTGGACAGCAGGTACACACATACACATCTTGGCCTCTTGCACTGAGGACCTTGACCCACGTCCATCCCCTCCATGTTCCACAAGAGCTCAGCCTGACCCAATCCCCTGTGCTCACTGTGAGACCCTGCAAATCACAGAGTCATTTTGGTTGGAAGAGACCCTTGGGGTCATCAAGTCCAACCATCAGCCCCACTCTACAAAGTTCTCTCCTACACCAGATCCCTCAACACCACATCTAATCTACTCTTAAACAGTTAGGATGGGGACTCCACCACCTCCCTGGGCAGCCCCATCAGAGGCCAGGCCAAGCCCTTGTCCCTGTGGCAGAGCAGTGGGGTGCAGCAGTGGGACCTCCAGAGACCTGCTGTCCACCATGGGAATGCAGTGAGAATTATTCAGAGACTTACGTGCCATAAAACATGGAAAGCAGCTGGACTCACAGACCTGCCTTGGAGTAAGGGTGTTTTGGGACAAACCTGGCTCTGACCTATGGAGCCAGGGTAGTCAAGAAGGGCAGCAGCACTGGGAATGGTGGGACACCAGCTGGCACAGACATGCTGGAGTTTGGGGAAGGGAAAGGTACATCTGCACCTGAGCATGGTGGGAAGCATAAAGGACCTTTGGGACAGATGGACTGGAGGAGATGGAGTTTGGAAAATTAGAGGCTGTGAAAGCAACAAGAGGGAAACAAAGTAGGGAAGGTGAAGTTTGCAAATGGTTAAGTAAACACCTGTATTTTAGGTGCTCACCTGAATCAAACTGCCCCGAGGTTCTTCATAACACTGATAGAAGCCTGTGTGCTGCTGGAGCAGACACCTGGAGTCCATTCTCCCATTTGGCTTGTTTATCACAAAAGCCACAAATACTTTAGATTATCTTGCAAAGAAAACCTAAAAGAGGTGTGACATTCCAATTAAAAATCACTAAGCAGCGTGATATTGGGTGTGAGAAGGGGGACATGAGACAGGCAAAAAAGAGGAACATGAATCACAAGGAACCAGAGCACAGCTGTGGTATTCTGGGATGGCCACAACCCAGCCAGCCCAGCACAGGGACCCTGTGATGTTCCCACAGCGATTCCCTGCTGCAGGGAGGGGAAGATAAGGCACTGCCACTGGCTTACACTGGCTGTGAGGCTCCTGTCCTTGGTGTGCATCCACCAAATGCAAGAAAGGGGAACTCCCGCTTCCCCCTGCAATCCAGTCACCTACAGCATCATCTACCCCAAAATGAAGAAGAACATAAGAGGTGGCCATAATACATTACATTAAGAGCAGAGAACAGTGAAAGAGAGAACAATGATTTTTTTACTTCGTTATGAAATAGGAACAGAATAGTTCTTCCATTATTACCAGTGCCAGGATTTCTGTTTGAATGATTTCCCTCATCTCTATTATAAGCAAGAAGCAGGAGAGAGAAGAGGAAAAAAAGATAACAACCCCTCCCCAGCACAAGCTGATCTAGCCATCTCAAAGCACTCTGTCATCAGATGGCCATCCTTCTGTACAGGTGTGATCAGTAAGGGCAAACCAAGTGGCTTTACTCTTCTTTTCTTTTTAAATTTTAGGGCTTTTTTCCTTTGTTGTATACAAGTGGTTCCCCTCATCCCCTTCAAATCTCATATTTATGGACTTTTCCAAATAGCTAAGAGACCCAGTCTTAAAAAAGAAAGTTTGGATACTCAGGGTGATTAATAACACAAGGTGCCACAGGCTTTGCTACAGAACATTGACATTACAAAAAGCCATAGAAAAAAAATATTTACTTTTCCCTGAAGTACTAGAGCATCATTACTAAAAACTTTTTTCAGCAGTATTTCTGGAAATTACACAACATTTTTACCATTTTCTCCCCTTGTTGGCCTTTGGGTTCAACTAGAGGGTGGAAGCTCAGCTAGTGATTTAATGTAAGTGAGAGAGCATGAAGCCGTGTGCGTAACATCAAGGAGGAGCCTGATGCTGTATGTCAATAATGAGCTTGCTTCTATTTTAGATCGCAATAAAGATGGTACAGAATTTCTCTTCTTGTTTAAAATAGATAAATGTGAAGACAACAGACTCAAAATCATCCCTGGGCAGGGGAGACAAGCATGCAGTCTGTGCCCAGGGATGGATTTGTGAAGTTGTAATTTATTTTCCATCATCATCATCACTATCTTGTCTGCAATAATATACTGATTAGGCAATGTGATTGACAGCAGAGCTTGCATTGCCTTCTAATGGAAATAGGCTGGATATGGGGGCTCAATGCCTGCCTGAGGCACGCTTTCAGGGTAATCTAAGGGCTGCAGCCCCTTGCCTGAGCAGTAGATCTGGGTCTCCAGCTCCCTGAATGACATCATTTTACAGAGAAGGTGGAACCTGGGTGGAAAATGATGTCCAAGGAGGCAGATGTCACTGCAGACCCACCCATCCAAACGAGGAGTTAAACAGAACCTTCCTCCCTGTGGCACCAGTCTTGGTCCCAGGCAGGTCTGACAGAGACCGCACAAAACCTGTCGAAATATTTAGTCCCAGCTTCTATTTCCCACCCCCTTTCTTTCTTTTTTTTTTTAAAGTACAAATTAAACACCAAAACACACTTTGATGTTAAGTGAACTTTCCATTTGTTTAATGATCTGAAAGTTTGTTCAATCCCTCATTTGCTGCTTGTTAACCAAGAGCAGCACCACTATTCACTTTTACAGCTGCCAACCAAACCGGCCTTAATAACTACCTGCCGTGGTCCTGTCTCCCTCCCTCCCACCACAGGCTGTTCCTTATCAAGAACACTCTTTCATCAAGTGCATTATTGGCTAAAAATAACAAACACTCTTACAAAACCTACAAAACAGACATGTTTTTTCAATATATGAAAATTTCCATCTGTCTGTGGTGAGTGGCATCTCTTTTCCTTCCACCCTCTCTGTACCCTTCACAAATTCCAAAAGCATTTGGTGGCTGAGGAGCACGTGTTACACCAGTGAATGGGAATGAGACAAAGTCCAGTTTATTCCTTAAATGACACAGGCTGTTCAAAAATTGATTCAGCTGATGTGCCTGCTTGCCAAATCCAGGCACCCCAGCTGAACCAAGGGACCCACACACCGACCCACACACGTCCAGCTGGGTTGCAGACCAAAGTTCAATAAATTCCACCACCACAAAATCCAGGGTTATGCTATATTTTCATCATCTGGTTACTTTCCTGTATTAGCCTTAATGGGAATGTGCTTCACTGCAAGAACAGGTGAAAAAAAACCTGGAGTCTGAAAGGCTTGAGCCCTTGCTTCCAATATTATCAACTTTTTTGCCATTATCAGGATGATATAAAGAAAACTAAGGTGGAATGGATGGTCATCCAGACTTGCACAGTCCCACTGTGCCATTGGGTGATGCAAACACTCCTCAAAAGACCTATTTTAAGAGCTAGTGGGAGGTTTGCTGTGTTCTAATCAAACTGCTGCTTTATTTCCTTAAAAAACTCCAGCTTCTTTCTACCCTCAAATTACAAAATTGCTGCAGCAGCCTGCAGAAGCTTTTAAGAGAAAATTGTACCATTGGATGGAGAAGGAGGAGATAAAGGAGGAAATCGTTTCCATGGAGTAGCTTGGCCTTAAACACTTATTGAATGTTTTGGTTAGGCTGGGACAGCGTTCCTTTCTTTTAAAAAGCAAGGATGAAATCCTTGGCTCTGCCAAGGTCAGTCAGCGGGTTCACCGTTAGGATTCCGAGGGGCTCAGCCTCAGCCAGTGACGAGATCTTTTTGAAGATGATGAAGTTTGCTTGAAAGGAGAAAAATGAAAGCACAGGTGGTTTGGGTTTTTCTCCCACTCATCACCCATCATTGTTTTCTCCCACTCCAGCCCCTGAGGCTTTAAAACATTCCTGAGGAAGGTGCCTGCCAAGAGCCTACAGTCCCAACATCAGTAAAAATGGCAGCAAAGAGGAGGGGCTTCTGAGCACTGTCCTGTCCAAATTCCCTGCACAGACACTGCACTGGCCTCTGGCGTGAAATGACGCCTCAAAATGATGTGGCCTTTACAGAGTTCCTTGATGCACCCCAGCTGTGCCTCCACCCCTGTCCCAGCCTTTCAGTTCTGGCTGAAGAGAACTTTCAGCATTCTTCATCTACATCATTACTGTAAGTCAACATCCTTTAGCTTTTTGGCTTCCCAAGGCAATCTGGGGAGACCCATCTCCCTAGGAAAGTCTTCTGAATATTGCTTGATATCCTGCCCTATGATCCACATGGGCCTCCTGGAAATCCCAGCCTTTATTTTTACCACCTTCTCCGAAGAACTGATCTCCAGCTGCTTACAGCCGTAATCCTGTCACTGCATTTTAATAACACATTTGCCACAACAGCTTATTAAACTCATAGCTGCAGGAACAGCAGCTCTGTGCCTGATTAAACTTAAGATGTAATCCTTTTGGGTGCTCAGGACCAAGAGGGACTGCCTCACATCCCGTCAGTAGCCCATTTCATTTAGTCTATTACACTTGCACTCACCCTGTTCTGAGCTCAGACCTTGTGTTTCCCACAAAGACAACCAAGACTCAGAGAGGCAGCCTCCATCAGATATGCAGAATCCACCGCATCCCTCAGTCCCTCAGGTAGATTGTTTCGGTCATTCTCACCCAAAAAAAACTTCTCTAAAGGATGTTTATCTGTCCTTATCTTCCAACCTTTTATTTTTTTTCTTTTGCTTTGCAAGACCAAGGGGTTAACCAGCACGTGGCATTCTCCCTTATTTTACCCTGTTCATCTAATCACATCTCATTTAAGTCTCATGGACCAGTAACTTTTTTTTTCTAATCCACTGGCTCCTGTACATGGTTATAACTGCATCCCCATAGGAGACACTCCTGGAAATTACCGCATGGAGGATCAACCTCTCCCCTCCCCTGCTGATCAATACAAGTCCAAAACTGGAAATGATTCCACATATGGCCCAAATGTGGACATCCTTTTGAATTTCACTTGAATTTGTTAAGCTTTCAGGTATTTCAGCACTGGTTTTATATTTCAGGCACTTATTTTGTCTGAAAAAAAAAAAAAGTACAGGGTGTCTTTGCATCCAGACGAGCATCCACTTCACAGATGACTTAGGTTCAAAATGAGATTTAAAATAGCTCTCAGCTGTAGAACCTATAGAGAATTCTCCCATCTTATGCTCAGGGAAGGGAAATACCCGGCTGGAGTAGTTTTACATTCATATTCAAGGAATTTGAAATACATTTCTCAGCTTTCCAGAAGTATTTTCTGCTGCTTCTGCTGCTAATGCTTTCCAAGACTCAATGCAATTACTTGTTAATAAAAACATGTTTTAATATGCTGGCAGAAAAATTGACACCGTTTCTATTCTCTGCCTTAAAACAAATGAAACGTAGGAAGGAATTGAGCTGTCTCATTTCTGAAATGGGAAGCAGATATTTTTTAAAGTTCAGATCATTACCAAGTGTAATTTCCATATAACAAGTTTAACTCTGACCCTGTACTATTACTTGTCTTGTTCCAACTTTATAGGGGAATGTATTACTTACAAAACCTAGAAGAAAAAAAAAAGAATACTATTTCAAAATAGCCTGGCTTTCTCACTGATCAAAGTGAATGATTTCTCTAGTTTGTCATCATGGAATCAATTTGTGTGAAAACAGTAAGTTGTGCCTACTGCAATAAGGCTGTGTAATAACAGAATAAGAGCTACATGAGCTGACTCCAGCCATTTGTGCTTCACTAGCTACAAGCCCCCTTAACAAATGGCTGCGTTGTTCCACCGCATGAATGTTGAAGCTGTGTTTCATCTTTCTTCGCACCCATTAATGGGAACAAGCAGCCTGCAAATGAGCAGAAAGCAGGTCTCCCCCAGTAGCTGTTAGGGGACAAACTGCCAGGGAATCAGCACTGGTCATTCTTTTTCCCCACCTTTTTCCCCCCCCAGTGTATCAGGTCTAACTGAAGTTCAACAGAAACAAGTCCACCCCAATCTAAAGCTTTCAATTTTCAGTTATGCTTGATGCCATTAAAATTAGGAAAAGCTGTTTATTTTGATGCAGCATCTATCTTTTCCTTGGAATCACAGAATCTCAGGGATTGGAAAGGACCTTGAAAGCTCATCCAGTCCAATCCCCCTGCCGGAGCAGGAACACCCAGAGCAGGTCACACAGGAACACCTCCAGGCGGGTTTGGAATGTCTCCAGAGAAGGAGACTCCACAACCTCCCTGGGCAGCCCCTTCCAGTGTTCCCTCACCCTGAAGAAGTTTGTTCTCATATTGAAGTGGAACCTCCTCTGTTCCAGCTTGCACCCACTGCCCCTTGTCCTATCATTGGGTGTCACTAAGAGCCTAACTCCATCCCTTTCATAGCTACTCTTCTCACAGGGAGACAATACTTTCAAAGCAATCAAAAAGTACATTCAAGTAAATTGTGTAAGCTGTAAAAGAAATGAGAAGATTTTTCTTGAGCAGAAAATACATGGTGGGTCCCCTCACTCAGTTCCACCTCTATGTGTAGCCCAAGTATTGGAATAATCTCACCATACAGCCCTGCATGAATACTGGCTCTCACACCGGCCTCCGGCTCACCCTCCTGCCCCATTAGCCTTCAGCTAATGTCAGGAAGTGGTTTTACACTGGTCACCAGAATTCTGGCTGCTGCAGTTAAAATGTTTATGTCTCAGAGGTATTTTTTGCTCTCAGTGTACTCTGCCAGGTTTGATATATTTTTTATATATTTTTCTTTCTTTGCTTTACCTTGTAAGCTTTCAATTATTAATGTGCAGAGTTTAAATTAGGAATCAGAAAAAAACTCTTAATATTAAGCATTTCCAGGAAATAATTTATAAAAACCTGCTATGCTTTACATGGATGGTTCAGAAAAGAAGTAATCAACCAACTCCATAAATGTCAAGGGGAGGATTAGCCTTTACTTCTGATGAATCCAATTCAGCAGCCACATTAAAAGGTGCCTTTGCATGTGAAACTAGAAGGACTATTTCCTGCTCTAGCAAACTCCTTGACTTTCCTGATAGTAGCTGCAAGTTTACTTCAGGCAAAGATCTAAGTATTATAAAACAAAACAACACCAACCCCACCACCCCCAACCCCAGAAGAAAACCAAACCCACCGTCATCTACAAAGCTGAAACGCTTTTGAAGACTATCCACCCCCTTGGTGAAGCTGATGGAAGCGGGTTTTGGCTGAGTATTTCAGATTAGCGATTACAGAAAGAGGATTCTTAGTTTGAGTATTTGTTTGGATGACAAGATTAGAAAAGCTATTCAGAAGGAGCCTGACTGAACATCACTTACCTCGGTGTGGATGTTTTTTGCTATTCAATGATGTGAAGGGCTAAAGCAAAGCTTGATTACCTTAGATGCTCCACACAAAACCAAACAATATGCAAATACAGACAATAAGCACAATAGATTTCTTGCTCCATTTGGTTAAAAGCCTCCTTAAAATGTTTACAGTAGCCTGTTAGGTAAGGGTTTGACAGAGGAACTGAAGTCAATCAAAGGACCCCCCAGCTGCAATAGGCACTGAAATACTCTCTTGGTTCAAGAGCACTAAAACGTAGTTAACATAAGTTACTGGAGTAAATGTGGTCTGTAGGATGTAGGACTGCTCACAGGCAATCCCTAAGACATTTCTAATGATTTCAATGGACTTGGGAGCCAGCTGTAAGTCAGGTAGGATTCACCGTACTCCTTAGAGATAGCAGCCAGCGTATTTGGCTTTGTGGCCACATGAGCCAATTTTACAGGCAGAAGGCAGTAAGCAGCGGTGCAGCCTGCAGCTGGCTGCCTCTGCATGCCCTAGAGCATGCACTGTGGAAAAAAAAGCTCCTTTCCAGGTTGAAATCATTGATTCACCACTTTTTTCATGTATGAATTGAACGGCCAGAGCAAGAATTTTTAAAATATTAGAGAATGTCTTGAGAGAATATTTGATTATAACATATATATTAGATTAACATATATATATAATACATATATTAGCATATATGTATTGATATATTAGCATATATATATATAAAATACATATATTAACATATATAACGATCTTACCGTGTTCCGGTGGGCTGATCGACAAAGATGAGCTGGGAGTCAGCGGCACCAATGAACCAGCAGGGTAGTGCCCTCCAAAACCTGGCGCAGTCCTGTTGTGCCCAAGCAAGAAGGGCAGAGTGGGTTGAGTGGCTGAGAGTCGTCCACGAGTCCTGAGAGCATCATGTAAGTCCATAGCCGTGAGGTGGGTCCATAGCCAATCCATCAGAGCTGATCTTGCAGAGAAGCAGCCAAAACCCAGTGCAGGGGAAGAGGATGCAGAGCCTGGTAGCACACTCAGTGTGTATTTGCAACCTGAGAGCAGAGCAGTAAAGGCCTTCAGATGCTTTTTCTCAGGTTGGTGTTTATATATATTTAGTGCATTCCCTATTTCAGTCTCCTGGTGGCATCCATGGTAGAAATTATTTGAACTGCAGCAGAAAGGCTCAGGCATTCTGGAAAAAAAAAAAAACAACCCCAACAATTGTATGAACTTGAAACGGTCTTGTTTCCTTTTTTAATCATAATTTCATTCTTTAAAAGACAAGTAAATTAATGCTAGAGCATCTTTTTTCAGTCAGGATGATGCACTGGCCCTTTTCTGCCAGGAAAAGCGAAGCGTATACCATAATAAGCATGGAAGCACATCTACATGCACCTACAGCGGATCCAGAAATCCCATGAAAACCTTCCTTCCTCCCCTAGCATTACCTACCATTTACTCACAAGATAGAGGCTTAGCAAAGAAGGGGTTAATTTTCCAGGACTACTTTTGTTTAAAGCAAGTCAGTCAAATGTAGAAGTAACCTCTGACAGAATCTGGGTAGACTCACAATGCATTAAATTTAAACAGAGAAATTTCTCTTAAAAAACGATCTGGAGTCGAGAGAGGTCATTGTCGGAAACCATGACTAATGCAGCAAAGTGGAAGAGCGCTGCAGAGAGCGAATGGCCCTTGGCAGCAGTTGAATGGTGCTCCTCTGCTGGAGCACTCCAGGCTGACCAGCACTGATTTTGCTCCTGATGTATCACTCCCTTCGGTCTGTCACGACTCAGCCACCGAGTCCCCGAGGCCTGAGGCCCAGCTAATGGGGATTCAGGCACTGCCGCCCAGAAAACAGGCCGCAAAGTTAAATTTGCTTGAAATACTTGGCCTTACCACGGAAAATCCCTTGAGGTCAAGTTCCTCCATTTCAGCCCTTCTCCTTCCCCCTTTCAAAACGAAAGGCACAGAGAAACAGAGCGCTGATTGTGCTGTAGGATCTGAACACGGTTAAATTAGCGGGAGCAGAGCAGTGGGCCCAACCCGCTCACACAACGCCTTCCCCGAGTCCTCAGTCCACCTCCCAGGACAGCGGCCCTGTGGATCCTACCTCTGGAAGGGTGGTCAATGGGATGAAGTTTCTTTTCTCAGGATTCTTCCTTTTCATTCCCATCTTTATAACCCTGTCTAACGTTTCCAGCCCAAGGGTTTCTCAGCCCAGATCCCATGGGCATGATGGAGTGTTTGGTTCTACACACACCAGGTGAACTGCAGCCCCTGAACGCATGAGCACCTCCCTGCTGAGGCTTTGCTTTCTTGGAATAGTTTCCTCCCTAGGTTGTAACACCACCTTTCTTGGATTATTTTTTTTTAAACTCATGAGGAGGACGGCTGAAACACAAGTCCTTTGCCCCCTCCCTGCTCCCGGCCACCAGGTCACAGACCTCCCTTCTCATCTTGCAACAAACAGGCCCCAGTCCCTGAGGGGAAAGGACCTGGTGGGAGAGGGAATAGGTGTTCCTCCACCACTTCTCTCCTCTACTGCCAATCTCAGAGCAAACAAATGGGCCATGTCCTCAGCAAGGTGAAGGAGCTTTTAAACCTGATGGTTCTCACTAGGCAGGCGCCTGTTTAGGTAGATCCATAGCAGGGCTATGGCCCATTTCTGCTGGACGTTCTCACATCCCCATCACCGTGGCACTGGAGGGAAGTAAGATTTTGACAGTGTCTAATTAATTTCTTTTTCCCTGTTTGGACTTCCTCATATATATCCTGGGCTCGATATCACTAATAATCTGTTCAAGACCTTCCTCTTCCCTCTGTATCTCTCCCTCTCTCTCTTTTAACCTTCACCAGAAGCTGCCTTGCCAACCTTCACGCAACGTGAAAAAGTCACAGATCTTATCTAATGAACTGGGTGAGTAAGAGTTAAAGGCTCCAAGGACACTGCAAACTTGTTCCATCCTCTATGGATACTAACAACCACAAGGGTTAATCCTCATGGCCCAAGGAGTTAGGCTGTCAGGACTTTGGGGGTTTAGAAGGGACTGGGTGCCAAAATTCTTCAGGCTCCCTTGAAACAGCGAGTCAGTGTTTAAGCTGCGCATCTTACGGAGCACCATTCAGGCAGGAGACACGGAGCCAGGGGCTATTTGGGTCTGCTTTGCAGGGCTGTCGCCCTTCATTCCTCTCCTCGGCTCCTGTTGGCACAGATGAAGTCAGCCTGTGCACCTGCAACACTGGCAACATCAGAGGTGTTTGGGAGCGCAGGGCAGCTTTCTCAGCCAAAACCAAAATTTGAGCTCACAATGCCTTAGAGGTCAGCCCCAAAATGCCATTTTCCCCTCATCTGTTTTATTAAGGAGGTATTTTAATTTTCTAGTAATATTTTTTTTATATTGCCACATAGAACATGAGAAAAAGGAGTACTTCTAAGCAGCACCTGGTATAAAATGATAGAAATCAACAAAAGTGGGCAGTGAGGCTTCCACCGTGGGCAGAATGGAGGGAATGCAACGGACTGCAAGAACAAAAAGAGAACACAACAAGAAATGCACATGAGAAATTTAAGTTTCCTGCAATGACAACGGAGGAGATCTGAGAGAAATCCATTGCAAGGAGGTGGGGGGATGATGTGGTGTGTTTGGTAGCTGCTGGAAGGCACAAAAAGAGGAGGGGGAACTGGGACAAGTCACTGCTACAGAGTTTGGAGAAAAAGGAGATGCAGCTGCACTGGCTTCCTATTTCCTTCCCAGACTGGAAAAGCAGCCTTCAAAGTTGTTGAGTAAACTTACATTATTAAAAACATCATAAACTTTTCTACTTTTATATTTTCAACTCATTTGATAGAAGATTTTTTCAAAGGCAACAAAGAAAGTTATTAAAGAAATATTTAAAGACAATGAATTAACAGCAGAAGATATTTTCATAAACTGGCCGTGGGAGGTAGTCGAATTTGAATCAGAGCAGCCTTTCAGCTGGGTGTGAATTACAGCCAGGAAGTTCTTATAGCTGCTTTTTGTTAATGCACTTAAAGACTGTCTGTGAATCAGGCATTTGCCAGCTCAGACCTGGGCTTTGCTTTGCAGAAGAGAACAAACCTTGCCAGCACCACTTTTCCAAGGAGTTTGGCAGCGAGCCACATTACAAGAATTGGAGAACAAAATCACTCCTTGGGTACTGTCATATTTTACCTTTTATTGCCACTACAAAAGCTGATGAGTTTAACTACCTTTTATCTGCAAACACCAGTCCTGATCAAGAATTGTACCTTGACCAACAGACTTGGTCATTCTTGTTTGTTGGTGCCTTAATACAAAAGTATCCCACTGAATCCCATATTGGACACCCCCCACATGCTCCTTTACTTACTCTAAGAATTAGTATCTGGTCCTAAATCAAACAGCACACCATAGCACACAAATTGTAACTGCCACTGCTCAGTCAACTGCCTTTATTTCTTTTCATAAATTGTGCTTTAAAACCTAGATACCGTAAGTTATTTTCCTGTCTCCTTTGCTTCAGTGAAACTGAAGTTTCCTACTTGGGAGTGTTAGTTCCACAGTCCTTTGCTCCATTCTTAAGCCTTGCACAACCTCACCAAGTGTGTCAATCTGCTTTGAGGCATGTATCTTTGTGTGTCAGCTCTAGTCTATTCACTTGTTTGTGAAGCTCAGTATAGCTCATTAAACTCCGTGGCACCTCATGTCCATTTCAAACACAATGAGGCATGCTGGTGAAACACAGTTTGTTCAGAGGCCTCCAGGAGCTGGACTGAAGAGGTGACAGCATGGGTTTTGTTGCTAACACTGTCCTGATTCCAATCACAGTGGCAGCGTTGTGCCTCTATCCCTTTTTTAGCAGGCTAAGCCAGAGAGGAGGCTGAAAACCAAACCTGGTGCATGTCTTGACTCAGTTCTTGACTCGGAATCCAAGGTGCAAAAGGGAAGCCAGAGCTTTGCTACTTACAAATCCTAGTTGTTCAGATACCTAGGAAACTTTCCAGAAAAAAAAGGGTGACTTGTTGACTTAACAAACTTTCCAGAAAAAAAAGGGTGGCTTGTTGACTTAACATGATGTTGCCACTAAGACAGAACGGATATGCATAGGATGAGATAGGGTATTAGAGCGAGGTGCTAGTCTCCCCAGACTGGAGTCTCCTCTCACTTGCATAAGCACATGTGTACTTCTACTCAGTGAGGACATGAGAAGAACTGTAGTTTGCTCATGCGCTTAGGCCTGCCTGAAAGGCAGAGCAGCAGCAGCCTCAGAGCCAAGGCTGCCACCTCAGGCACACCTTGTTCAACGAGTGTTGGCAGCCTGCTGCCTTCTTCCATTCCCCAAAAGGAGCATAAAGGCATTGTTTTATCTCCAAGGAGGTGAAATTGCAATAAATACAACATGAGAACGAGGGACATGCCAACAGAGCCTCTTGGGCACTGAGCTATTAGGTGTGTTAGAAGTTTATAAAGGAATATTAATGAGGCCAGTAAGAAAAAAGAAGAGGAAAAAAAAAGCATTTCAATGTCTGTGGCTTAATGAGCCAGAATCAGTGGAGATCTCTGAACCAGAGAGGTACTTGATACCATAGTACTGAGAATACCATGTACACTTACATCCATGCCACAGAATGAAGGTGCCTGTGTCGGGGCTGTTCTGTTCACGCCACAAAGCAGCACGAGCAGCTGCTGGGGCTCTGCAGCCTCTTTAAAGAGCTGGTTTCAGGCTGGCTTCTCAGGAGTGACAGTGGGCATTTCCAAGATGTGAAAAAGTAGAGATTCAACATATCTAAAAAAGTTCTGACAGAATGTAGTTGAACTCCCTTAAGTATCTGAACACACTAAAAATCTGCTATAAAATCTTGTAACTCAGAGACAATGTACCATGAACACAGTGGGTTTTCATGCAAATCCCTAGAACGTTACTTCTCAGTTTATGCATCATTACAGGCAGCTTAAAAAGGTTTTACAGAAATATATCCCAGACTTGAGATGCTAGTAATCAGCTACTCAAAGAATGATGAGATAGGAGAGCTCTTTCCCCCTTCCATACCACTTAGAGGTGACATAAATGACACTGTGAACCTTAGAGGGCTTTGGGAGTTAAATAGTTGGCATTAGCAAGGTAGGGCAGAAATCTGCTGTGGTAAGGGAAACTTTTGCCAACACTTCCTTTATTTCATACAGAAAGGCAGTTCTTGCTATTTCAGATTAGACAGATCTATTTGCACTAAATGCAATAAACTATATTTTTGGGTGGGGAAAAACCCACATAGAAAATTGGGATACTATTTTTAAAAGTCTCAAATACACCCAGATGAAAGGGGTAATCCCAGTTCTCAAGGGTCCACCAAGTAAAGATGGCATTACTGAATGAGATCAAAGGTCCCCCTAGCTCAGTGCCCCAGCGAATGCTAAGATGAATGAGAGCAGATGGGGATACTTTCCCTGGCATTTCCTCTGACCTTCCAGTCCAAGGGAGCAATAACAGTGCTGGTAGCCCACTCCTGCTTTCCCACTGGTGTGTTCTGCTGTAGGAATGGTACCTATAAAAGCATCTGAAGGCACTAGGGACACTGAATCATCTTAGAAAGTAAGGACAGGATTAATGCACTCATAATGGATGAAGTGATTTTCTCTCCTCAGTGGAATTTCAGCAGCACCTGGCAACTGATCTGGAAGTATAGATCATTCTGGTGCCAAAGAGTAGTCTTCTGACATCATTATATTTTTCTTCAAAGCTTATACAGCTTTGTTATTAAAATAAGCACCGGCTTAGAACCAGCTCACTTAAGCGCAGAGTAGGTAGTACATCCTGGCTTGTATAAAAAATAGTGTGACCAGCAGAAGTAGGGAGGTGATTGTCCCCTCATACTCAGCACTGGGGAGGCCACACCTTGAGTCTTGTGTCCAGTTCTGGGCACCTCAACACAAGAGAGATCTGGAGGTGCTGGAGCAAGTGCAGAGGAGGGACATGGAGCTGGTGAAGGGCTTGGAGAATAAATCTTATGAAGAACAATTGAAGAAGCTGGGACTGTTTCGTTTGAGGAAGAGGAAGCTGAGGGGAGACCTCATCACTTCTTGAAAGTACTTTGTAGAGAGGTTGGTGCTGGTCTCTTCTCACAGGCAATAAGCAATAGAACGAGAGGGAATGGCTGCAAGCTGCAGCAGGGTAGGGTTAGGCTGGACATTAGGAAAGAATTCTTCCCAGAAAGAGTGGTCAGTCACTGGAATGGGCTTCCCAGGGAAGTGGTGTAGTCCTCATCCCTGAATGTATTTAAGAATAGATTAGATGTGGTGTTGAGGGATCTGGTGTAGGGGAGAACTTGTAGAGTAGGGCTGATGGTTGGACTCTATGATCCCAAGGGACTCCTCCAACCTAAATGCCTCTGTGATTCTGATTATTTCTTCTCCATTACCTTCTTTACCCACTCTGGATGACAGTGCTATCGGTTCTCTTTTCCCTCCCCAGCAAGGAATACGCTCTTTCTTCATATAATCAACAAATGGCTAAAGTGCTAATGAAGCTCCTGCCTTAGTTATGAGTGGGGGGGTTCATGGTATTTTATTTCCCTGCCCCACTGTCACTACAGCACTTGTCCACTTCATGCTAAATCTTGTTACTGATCTTCTGGAATATGCCCAGCCCACACTCGGTGTTTTACCCATGGCTTCTGGAAAAAAAACCTGATGCAGGATTTTGTTCAACAGAGTTATTAACATACAAAGGTAGATGGAAAGATTGAAAGCCAGCCTGAATTTATCAAAGCAGAAGGGGAAACAGAAAGATTTCCCAGCAAAATACCACTGACATTTATATTAAAGGGGCAACAAAGCCCAGATGTGACATTTAAAAATAATGCCACCTAAAGCTCATTTTTTACAGGCAGTAGGAAAGCTTCAAGGCAACTCCCCTTTTCCCTTTGTTAATTGTGCAGCCTTTCATCATAAAGGATTTACCTTCTTGACTTTTCACGTTCTTTAGAAGTGATACTGAGCAGCGGCCACGCAAAAGGCAGTACAGCAAGAATTAAGTGAGTTGAGATCTCAGCACAGGTAGCAGAGCATCACATTTAATTCCTTTGGTGCTTATTTTAATAACATTTATCACAATGAACTCTTAAGTCATTACAGAGCATGAAATATGCAGTGCCACGCTTTGCCATTTAACACATAATTTATCTCCTCATTGCTGTGACGACCACATTATTACTTTTTTTTAATAACTTCTTATCAGGCAGGTACAGCCACATACAGTTGGGTTTATTTCAAAACTCTGCACAACACTCATAATCAGGAACCGATGCCTACACTTTTTCCTTCGTTACTAAGGAAAAAAACAAGCCAGGCCACATGTCAGAGACACCGATAACCAAGTTACCTGCCGGTGAAAAGCGAGGAAAGGAGATCTCGCTTACCAAAGGCCCGGTTCCTAGGCTTTTTGTCTCTCCTCATCTGGTTGAACACCTCATGTATCCACAGGGTAAGAGAGAAGGGACATTCTTCTAGATGTTAAGGTCAGGAGGGGCGCTCCTCTGCCATATTATATACAAGACAGAGAACTTCACCATGTCACTTCTGTATCAGACCGACCCGTTTGTGACTGAACTACAATGTGTGGTTCCACTAGACATCTCATCTGGATCAGAAGTAACTGGAGAACTTACTTCATCTCTAATTAAATAGCTACTTTCTCTCATTGGGCAAGTGGTGCAAGTACTTTCACTTCACTTCCATTTCCAGCTCCTGGACTTTGTAAACAAAGAGCCCTCGGTCAGAAATCTCCTAATGCTTAGGTGCTCAGGAGCTTCCAGCCTCTAAGCCTACCTTGGAAAGTGACAAAGACTGATGTCCTTTAATGCCTCACTGAAAAGTTTGTTTGAAAGTCCTCTGCAGAGGAGTGTGGAGGGTCCTGCTTAATGTTTCTTAAAACACCGTAATCCCAAGATCACTGTTTTTTAATATTGCTTTTAGCACGACTCACCCAGGGTGAGCACCAAATATGCTAGAAAAAGATCTGTACCTCAGCAGGCTTTCAATCCACTTACACAGGGGGAAACGATGGTGGCAGCAAGAAGCAATCAGACCAGAAAATGAAAGGTGAGCAGGAGTCACAGCTCATCAGCTGCTTAGACTTCAAGCAGTTTCTAGGCATTGTAAGAGAGCTAAGGTTTGAGAAGCGTAACAAATACAAACACAAGTTCAGAGTGTTGCTATTATTATCAGCGTGTTTGTTCACAGATTGCCTCTCGCCTAATTTTGATGATCACCTTTGCAACAAAGTACAGGCTGAAAAGAACATGAACTACACAAGCACATTAACATGTCCAAAAACCATGGTAATGGCTCAGGAAAGTAAGTCAGGCAGCTGGTTCAGCAAAGTGCTCTGTGAGCAGCAGCAATCATAAAAACATACCACACACGTAACAAATAATCAAGGAACAAAAGTCAAAGTTGTCACCGAGCACTTCACCTAATTTAACTGTCCAGCTCCGACTCTGAATGTCTATTCACATGAGGCAAAGTTTGGAAATGCCTTGAGGATAAGGAGCCAGAGCCTGACTGCAGAGCAGGGTGGATTAGGATAACTGAAGCCAGACTAATCCAGACAGAATGGGGTTCCTCTCTACATCCTCAGGAAGTTTTAAGGTATTTTGAAAATAATGAGAAAGCTCTTCTTGATTTCAGCTGCCCTCATTTTAGCTCCAGGTGGCGTAAAAGCATATAGATTCTGATAACTCCAAGTAGACAATCTGTTAGGTAAACCAAAAGACATCCATCACTTTGTTGTTCTCTGTAGCTAATTTGGTTAAATGCAACGTAAAGGGCTTACTCCATGCATTAGTTTTGGATTTGCATCAGAGCTGAACTACAAGGCTACAGAACTTCATTCATCTATTGGTTTACTTGCCCATTTAGGAACTGAGTTATTAATGATCAGTTCACAGATTAATTTGCTGAGAGGGTTGACACAATTAATAGTTATGAATGTAGGGCAACTATTCCACTGCCTGCCTTCTGAGAACCTCTAGCAGGCAAAAGCACAACTGGCCTTACTCTCTCCCTGCCCAAAGCCCACACCAGCAGGGCTCAGCCCTTCCCAGGGCTCTGCAGTGGGGACAGCCCTTTCTGCTCTGCCCCTGTTCCCAGTGCAGGCTGAGATGGGCTGCAAACACGGAGCCCTCTCCCTGCAGCGGGTACCTGGTGGTTCCCACCGCTTCCAGCCCAGGGCTGGCTCTGCAGCAGGGAACAGGAGTGCACTCTCTGGATGGCTTTGTACAAGCCCTGCCCCTGCCTGGCCTGAGACATAGGGACCTGGGAACTCCCACTCAGGGGCCAACAGCTCTTACCAGTATCAGCCCCAAATCCAGCAATCTTAACCCTTCTAGGTAAACCTCAGAAAGCAAGGGAGCCACCAGGAGTGTCAGTGGGAGGGAAAAGCATAAATTCTGGATTGAAACTGGTCCAAAGTAATTTGCCCAAGACAATACAAGTCTTGGACAAAGCCAAGCTGGAGCCAACCAGG
>VZTM01018122.1:0-12487 GCA_013400555.1 Jacana jacana
TGGCCTGGACCATTCTATGATTCCCGGTATAATGGAGGTAAACAGCACTGCCATCTACATAGGAATAAAAGGGGTTAAATATCTTTGAACTACAGTGGCAGATATAACATTAGTTATTGAGACCCTGAAAAGAAATCAGATGGAGCCCTAGAAAGGTCACTAAATATTCATTTGTCTTCACCCTGGAGAAGCAAGGGTTAACCCATTTCCAAATACATTTTTTTCTCAGGAGAATAATGGAATTCAAGTTTGCAGACTGATGCAGAGGTCCTTTTTTATAATTTTATGACTGCCACTGTGGCCACACATAGAATCATACAATTGTCTAGGTCGGAAGGGACCTTTCAGTTCATTGAGTCCAACCATTCAGCTAACACTGACAAAAAAACATCACTAAACCCTCCTGCAGACCCAACCTACGTTTCATCATCTCCAGGAGCTTGGCCTGCATTTATTCTCCCCTTACGCTGACGTTAGCGCAGCTCTGACAGTGCTGCCAAAGGCCACCTTCACTGCCCAGCAGAGCTGTGTACAATGACAAAGCTCTCCCACCAAGGTGAGCGTCCATCCAACTGGGCACACCTGCCACTATATTTATTCCTATTTCTATTTCTTTTGAGATTTAGGTTTATATTCAGATTTAGATCTATATAGATATAGGTGTAAATGTAGATGTAGATGTAAGATGTAGACAGGCCACAAAGATGATCAGCGGGACTGAGCACCTCTGCTGTGAGGACAGGCTGAAAGAGCTGAGGTTGGTCAGCCTGAAGAAGAGAAGGGTCCAGAGTGACCTTATAGACCCTTCCAGTCCCTAAAGGGAAAGATGGGGAGGGGCTCTTGATGAGTGAGTGGAGTGATAGGACAAGGGGTAATGATTTTAAACTGAAAGAGGAGAGTTTTAGATTAGGTATTAGGAAGAAATTCTTTCCTGTGAGGGTGGTGAGACACTGGAAGAGGTTGCCCAGAGAAGCTGTGGCTGCTCCATCCCTGGAGGTGTTCAAAGCCAGTTTGGATGGGGCTTTGAGCAACCTGGTCTGGTGGGAGGTGTCCCTGCCCATGGCAGGGGGATTGGAACTAGGTGATCTTCAAGGCCCCTTCCAAGCCAAACCATTCTATGATTCTATAGTTATGGATATATACATCCATGTCATCAGTATTGACCAGGACCATGCAGCGATGTACCGCCCATGCTCACTGCACCAAAACTATTTGAAACGTCACCCGCAGCATATGCCTTATCTTACAGATCTTGGTGTACTTTATAAAGTACTTTATAAAGAAACTAGATGTAAATTAACTCTCTTCTATACATGACAAAACAGGAGCCAGTAATCCTGGAGACCATGGCCAGATGAAACACAACAGACTTCCCCATCTTTATGGTTACAGCGATGCCCTCCATGAATGACCCTGACTTGGCAAAAAGACATGAATATTTGCAATTTCCTTTAAATTTAGTGGCTGGGAGAAGAAAGGAGCATTGCAACTACACGGGTAGCTATCACAAGCAATGGGGGTTAATATATGTAGAGCTGTTGCTGGCTGTAGAAGATCAATAATGTGGGTACCAGTTGAGTTATGTTATCTACCCGAGCCTCTGGGCATAATAATGATTTGCTCTCCACAAAAGTGCTCTTTCCTATTACCAAGGCAGCATTTTTCCTCCTGTGACTTCAAACCCCTCCACACAACCCCAACGTCACCCTTTCCCACACACAGACAGCCCTCCCAGCAGAGGCGGGGGAAGTCCACACTGCTGTCGGGGTGAGGGAAAGCAATCCCAGGATTTGGGGAATATAAAAGCAAGTGCTCATGGTGAAGCTGGCTCATTCCAGACAAAAGAGCCCTTGGGTTTGCAAGCCAGCTCCGGGGATGACTCAGAGCTGGGCTAGAGGCGAGCGGCATCAGGGCGGTGCGGGAAGCCACAGCGAGCTGCTGTGGAGGAGGCTTCCTACAAAAGGAAGCCCTTCCCTTGCCTTCATCCTCTGCCCACACACAAACCTCTGTCCTTTCACACTCGAACAAAAGGCAAGAAGAAAAACAAAGAAAAAAATCCACAAAGACACAAACAAACATATAAGCCCTCCACCAAAAAACAACAAAAACCCTCCACCCCAACCAATCAAGCAGAAAACCCATCTAATGACTACAAAATCCTCTGCTCGGGTGCCGATACAGGCAGCTGCAGTTTCCAGCTACATCAGCAGAGATGGGGAAAGGGATTGCTAAGGAAAATACACGATGCTGAAGTTGCTTGAGCAATTTAGGAAATGGCAGGTTCCCTCCCCCAAAACTGGAATGTATAGATTTATTCTTTATATAGATTTGGTCTTTTCTTATTTTTCTCCTTTTGTAGAATGAGGGGCTGCACCATATTGGAAGCTCACATCTCTCATCTCTGTAAATTACCTCCTTTACAGATATAGTAGGATCTGGGGGGGTTCTTACTTGCTTTTCCATGCAACACTGATGTCCTTTGTACTCCCATTGCCCTACAAAAACCCATGTGTAGGCACAAGCTGCCAGATGAATACTGGCATTTTAAATACAGTATAAATATATGTATTCTATATACAGAATATATAGAATAAATATGGAATAATGGATATGGATATGGAATATGGAGAGCTGGGGTTGTTCAGCCTGCAGAAGAGAAGGCTCTGGGGAGACCTTATAGCAGCCTTCCAGTATCTGAAGGGAGCTACAGGAGAACTGGAGAGGGACTCTTTGTCAGGCAGTGGAGTGACAGCACAAGGGCTAATGGCTTTAAATTAGAAGAAGGGAGATTTAGATTAAATACCAGAAAGAAATTCTTTCCTGTGAGGGTGGCGAGAAACTGGAAATGGTTGCCCAGAGAAGCTGTGGCTGCCCCATCCCTGGAGGAGTTCAAGGCCAGGCTGGATGGAGCTTTGAGCAACCTGGTCAACCAGGGCAGGGGGTTTGGAACTTGATGATCTTTAAGGTTCTGTCCCACCTGAACCATTCTATGATTCTATGATTCAGTGAATAAAGGGCTGTGGTGCAGACTTTATTGCCCTTGAGGATGCAGGATTCTTCATTTTAACTCTTTCAATTGCAAAGTGCTGCATCCCTGAAATATCTGAGATGGAGTTTAACGATTAGTTAGTGAAGTACCATGTCTTATAAAACTCACTGGCACTTATTTTGCAAGATCATGGGCAGGCGGAGGAGAAAAGCAGACCCATTGGAAGCAGTGCAAGGGCTATACTTTAGGCCATTCAGAATATATTCCATCTCTCTTGGGAATATAGAGGGCAAAGAAAGAAGTTCACATATGAATCTGGTACCATCCACACATTAAATCCCTGAATCAGAATCTATTTCCCTGCCCTCCTCCTCTCCCCACCCTCCCCCAAGAAAAAGAAAGAGTTCTTAAGAAAACTGCTATAATGACTGCCTTAAAACAAACCAAAACAAACAAAAGCCCACACTTAAAAGTCAAGGAGAAAATAGCCATGTGATTGAAATGCTCCATATTGACAGCCCTAGGAAGAGAGGAGTGGGTTGAGTAGAATATGGCTCTTAATGGATGCTCGGCCATCTAAAACAAAGTTGCCATGACTGAACTAACACTTTTTACAAAAGTAGCTGCCTACCAAACGACCTTGAAAAGACACAGCAATTACTACCGCGCACGCAAGATATATTATCGCCGAAGCTACGGCTTGATTTCCTGAGATAGACCAGCCAGACTGGAACATTAGGAACTGGGATGAGTTCTAAGATAAGACGTTAGAGTCAATAAGATAAATGCATAAATAAAAAGCTCCATTTGTCAGGGCAAAAGCCGTTACTTTGATTGTGAGAAATTCAATTTTGCATTCAAGAAAATCATGCAGCACAACCCTTCCCAAACGTTGAAGCCAGTTTCAAACTGAGCTTTGGACTTCCAGCACGAAGAGCACCTACTGCATTAAAAACTCATCGTTAATTATTGTTCCAAATGGCCTGTTGGCAACTGCTTAGTCTGCAAGATCCTCAGGGTGGCACAATCTAATAGCTGTGCTTATACAGCGTCTACCATGATGATAAGGACGCTGTAAAAATAGAAGCCCAAGTAACTAGAGTCATTAGACGCACACATACACATATGCAGTTTATGCAGATATTATTGCCAAGAAATTATTCTCCCATAAAGACAAGGATTGGCTCTTCGCTGCCCCAAAATGAGAATTTTACTCTAATCATATAAAAAGAACAACTTCATAAACACAGGAAGAAAGACCGAAATGATGCTTCCTGTGAGAAGGAAGTCCATTTAAAGCACGAGTAAATTGATGCAGTCAGGAGAAAGAAGCTTGTATATGCAAATAGAGGTTTATTACCTATTTTTGTGCTCCTAAGAAACATAATTTACTGACCTTTGAGAGGAGGGTCAAGTAGGCTTACAGAATAAGAAACAAAGGCATCTCTTTTGGCAACTGCCACGTTCCAGGGCTGTAATTATCCTTCCCTCTCCCCGTGAGCAGCAGGAAATGAAGAGGGGTGCCATTACACTATGTCAATTACTGTAATTTTAATTTCTAAAAAATGCCAGGAAAGTTTCCTCTAAAAAAAGCCAAACCAAATCAAACCAAACCAAACCCAAAAAACTGTTCTGATTTTTTTGGTGTGGTTTCCGTTTAAAAATCATTCGTTAGCTAAAACAAAGCTGTGCTTCCCCTACTCCCCATCCCTTTGGGGAATGACCCACGAAGTCTACATGGTGAGGAAGCCCACCTTTCCTCCTCATCAGGCTGAGAAGACAGATGGCTAAGCATGGTCAGTGAGGACCTGGGAAAGATGGAGGTGGCCTGAAGACCTGTCACAATTGCAATAAGGATGCAGAATCTGGGATGTTCCTGCTGGGCACTGCCAAGGATGGATCCTCAGGAGTCCTCAGCTTCTTGGTCTAGTCTGTTGTTGGGTTTAATATCATTCAAACTTATTCAATCATGGGCATATTAATATATTATTCTTTCTATGGGCAGTAGACGCATGATAATTAAAAAGAATTAAAAAGAAGGATTCCTTTCATCTTCTGTGTTCAGAGAGATTATTGGCTATTTCATGGCTTTTCTGCAGGCTACCTTTTATTATTTTAATATTATGGATAATCTATTCTGAGATATTAGAACATATTTTATTATACCCAGCTGTTGCACCATGGGATGGACTCAGTCCAAGAGGACAGGTCTCTGTCCTACCTGTCCTACCTCTCCTACCACTGATCCACATTGTTCCAGGCTCTGCATCTCTGCAGCGGGGGGCACCTAAAATAACCCCTCTCCTACAGCAGACTCTCCACCTGGAAGGAGGAACAGTTGCTTTGCACCAATGTGTGTTTCTGCAGGGGCAGAAGGTGGGATTTGAGGCATGTCTGCCCTATACCTAAGCAGGAACCAGAGGCGACCATACCCCCTAACACATTCTTGTCTTTGCTCATGCTGCAACAGCATTTCTCCTAAGTGGAAAGCTGCTCTCCAGGATTCCCCTGAGCACTCCCTTAATGAGACTTCTGAGGTCTCACTTTGGCCACTGGCTGAATATTTAAAATTGCTTTCACAGATCGAAAGGAAAGGGCTTTTCTTATTTGTTTTTTTTTTTTTCTTTTTTTTTTTTAAATAGTTGCCACAACTCACCTTCAGCAATGATCATTCAGCGTAGTAAAAATTTGTGTCTTTCAATGTGCACAGTTAATACATCTATAGAACTACATCGATTTGTCTACACACAAATACATTCCTACCAACCCATATTTGATTAAGAATTTATATAACTTCAGGCTTCACGGAATTTTGGATCAATGCCTTTAGTTTGCTTTTATAAATAAACTCAATTAAACAGTACTTACAGCAAACCACGACAGGCAGGAGAATAATTTTCCCTAAGCTTCACTTTCCAATTTTTACCTGTTGTATGGGTCTAGGGAATCAATTACTCCTTAAAGCGAACTTATTAAAGCTTGTGTTACCAAACATCTTACTTTTCCCATCCACCTATGAAAGAGAAGAACGATAAGGGCATGCATCTAGTAAAACTAGCATTCTTCAAACCTTTTATAATGTGCTGTAATAAATTCAGGCAGAAATAGAATAAAACAAAGCCCTGCAGGCAAGCGGCGTTCGAATCAAGACTGGATCCGCACCAAGTCAAGGAGTTGACCGTGCGGTCCCACAGGACACATAAATCAGGTCCGCCTGAACATACCTAGTATTTTGCATTGCTGTAGAGGGTGTTAACTTTAATGCCTTGATATATGCACATGGTGCTCAGGTTAAGGTTGCTGTGGGACCTGTAATTTTGCATGTCCTGACCAATCTGCAGCTGGAAAAAATACGGTCAGAAACAATCACACCACTGCATTCCCTTCAGCAGGTTACACACATTGAATTCCTCCCTTTTCATATTTGAAAGAGGAAGAAAATGAGACACGTGTAAAGCTGAAAATACAGGGGAAAGCTGAAACAGATGTGGATTAACTTTCTTCCTTTTCAGGCAGTTTACACAAAACCTCATGTGTCCCCAACCCAAGGAAGCATCGCTGCATGAAAAGTACATGCTCTTGGGTGTGATCAAGCCTGCTTCTGAGTCAGAAGCATCTCACTGAGGACATACTACAGCCCCCGTCTTTTTCATAAAGCACTGAGTGACACTGTCAAGTGACAGTGACAAGGAGCAACGATCTGCAGCTGATCCAGTTCAACACAATTTCTGCTGATGCTGCCTGACTCACAGCAAATTGTGACAGCCACAGCACCCTAACTGTTGGATTATAACCTGTTTTAAGGCAAAGGAGTTTGTCTCTATCCCATTCTTCTTCCAGTCTCCCTTTATCTCCAACCACTACACTTGCCTTCAAGATTTGAGTACTTCTCATAGAATCATAGAATGGTTTGGGTTGGAAGGGACCTTAAAGATCATCGAGTTCCAAACCCCTGCCACGGGTAGGGATACCTCCCACCAGACCAGGTTGCTCAAAGCCCCATCCAACCTGGTCTTGAATACCTCCATCGATGGGGCATCCACAGCTTCTCTTGGCAATTTGGGCCAGTGTCTCACCACCTTCACAGTAAGGAATTTCTTCCTGAGATCTAATCTAAATCTCCCCTCTTTCAGTTTAAAGCCATTACCCTCAATCTTATTGCTACAATTGGTGATAAATTTGTTTCCTTCTCTAAAGATATACAAAACCTGCCTGGACGCATTCCTGTGTGACCTGCTCTAGGTGTTCCTGCTCCGGCAGGGGGATTGGATTTAGATGATCTTTCAAGGTCCCTTCCAATCCCGGATATTCTGTGATTCTGTGAAAGAGTCCTTGCCCATCTCTCCTGTAAACCCCCTTTAGGGACTGGAAGGGGCTATAAGGTCCCTTACACAGACTTACAGAACAATATGGGGTGGGAAGGTTTTTTCCTTATGTTCAGCCTAAACTTACCCTTTTGCAGCTTGAAGCCATTCCCTCTTGTTCTATTGCTAATTGCCCTTGAGAAGAGACCAGCACCAACCTCTCTACAGTGTCCTTTCAAGCAGTTGTAGAGAGGGATGAAGTCTCCCCTCAGCCTCCTCTTCCTCAAACTAAGCAGTCCCAGCTCCCTCAATTGATCCTCATAAGATTTATTCTCCAGGCCTTCCACCAGCTTCGTTGCCCTCCTCTGCCCTCGCTCCAGCACCTCCAGATCTCTCTTGTGTTGAGGTGCCCAGAACTGGACACAAGACTCAAGGTGTGGCCTCAACAGTGCTGAGTACAAGGGGGACAATCACCTCCCTACTTCTGCTGGTCACACTATTTCTAATACAAGCCAGGATGCCATTGGCCTTCTTGGCCACCTGGGCATACTGCTGGCTCATGGTCAGCCTCTTGTCACTTAGAAGCCCCAGGTCCTTTTCCACCAGGCAGCTCCAGCCACACTTCCCCAAGCCTGTAGCCATCCATGGGGTTGTTGTGGCCCTAGTGCAGGACCTGGCATTTGGCCTTGTTGAAGCCCATGCCATTAACATTGGCCCATTGATTCAATCTATCCAAGTCCCTCTGCAGAGTCTCCCTGCCCTCATGCAGATCAATACTCCTCCCTAACAGTGTCATCTGCAAACTTACTGATGGTGCTCTCTATATCCTTATCAACATCATCAATAAAGACATTAAACAGAAATGGCCACAATACTGAGCCCTGAGGAACACCACTTGTGATCAGCCACCAGCTGGATTTAACTCCATTGAGCACCACTCTTTGGGACCATCCTTCCAGCCAGTGCTCAATCCAGTCCATGAGCAGCCAGCTTCTCCAAATATATGCACAAAACTATAACGTATATGGTCTGATTACATATAATATTTATTCATTGTATTATTCATAGTATTTATTCATAGTATTTACTCAGTTATTCATATTTATTCATTAAATTCTTAATATGGGTAAAACAAGGAAAAAAAAAAAGACACTATTTGCATATGTCTGTAATAGTTGACCACAGTGTAATAGTGCAGCCAAAGAAGGCAGAACTCACAGTCCCTCTTAAAACTGAGGACGAAGATTTGATAAAACCTCCTCTCACTTCCTTCCACCAAATTGCCCTTGGGAGTGGGATTCACTGAGCGTAAGAGCCCAGCTCTCAGGGAAAAGGGGGTACAGGACCATTCCTTGATCTGTTTCAGAGCAGACAAAACTCCCATCAAGGAAAGGAAAAACAGCCCCAGGAGAACAGAACAGCAGAGACTAATTAAATTGGTCTTAATTTTTTTTTTTTTCTCCTGGGTCCTCTGTCTTCCCCTCCCAAGGATGTCACCCATTTCTAGCTGAAAACCACCCCACTGGTTTCAATGCAGGGAGTAGGAGAACATCATCCTCTTCAGCATCATTAGTGGAAGTAGGAAACAGTCTTTTTTAACTGATGTCCTTACTGTTAAACAGAGAGACACGTGAACTTACCTGCTTGGTACTTCTCTGCCCAGTAGGAAGCAAAGCTTTGGATTTCTCTGCTATTTTCTGTAAAACAAAAGAGGGGGGTAAAAAATACGTAAAAGGGCTGGGAAAAGGGTGTCCAAATATTTAGAGAAGGAATCACACAAAGCTATTTATTCTGATTTTTAAAGTAAAGGAGAGAGAAAAACAAGCCTCTCATCATTTAGAAAAAGGCAGTAGAAACTCATGGAAAAGTTTGGTCTGGCAGGAATTAAAAGTCTTCAAAGCTTTCAGAATGACAAGGTTATCAGAACTAAAGCAGGCATTTAAGGAATGACAGATAGGACGTGGATAAGTAGCAATTTACCACTCAGATTGGTTTCCTGACGCAACCGGGCATTCACAAACGGCAGGGGCTAATTTTGGCACTTCTGAATTAATGACAGGTTGGGTTTTTTTTAAAAAATATAGAGCCCTACATGTACAGTTCAGATGGATTGTACTCACAAACATTAAAAGAAAAAAAAAAGGCATAAAATTGTTTTGTGTATAGCGGGGTGGAGCCCTTTACCTGAATCCTTCCATCTTCTCATTTAATGGGATAAAGTCATCTTCATTTAAAAGCCCCACACTTCGTTTTTTGAATAGGACAGCGAAATAATTAAAAACACGAGACAGCTCTAGACATAATGCGACGCGATTATATAATACACATGCTGTTGAAGTGCCATTTTCTGTACTTTTTTTATTTAATTATTTATTTATTTTTAAGCCACGGGCAGCCAGTGCTGCAAAATCAATCAGTGCGGCGTGTTTCTAATAGAGATCCATTCTTACATGCGCGTTGCCAGCCAAATATCATTACACTCGTATAATTAACCATATATTCTTCTTGTGGCTGGCAGCCGTGGGCCAAACTCGCTCAAGTCATGTAAGAAAGGGACCAGAGTCTGTCCAGGTTGTATTTGCAGAGGACTTAATTAATCCACATATATATTCAAACGTGCTACTGCCGGGGAGAAAAGCATTTTCGGGACAGTAAATTTAAATCATTAGTACAGTGTTTAAAAGCAAAGCAAATCTGCTCATCAGCTGAGCCTCCCCAGGGTAAAGTGGGAGAGCAGGAAGCAAATTAAAGAGCTGGAGCTCAGGTTTTGTTTGTTTTATTAAACAGCTTGATCTCGGTGACGGGGCCAAACCGCAAGATGTGTTTGGGAAACCATTCAGCACGGCACAGCCATAAGGTGGGTTCACATTTTAAAGTAATGACATTGCCCGTGCACTTTCTGTAAGTATAGAAGGTGGAAGAGGCACCGTGCAATCCCTCCTTCTCCTCCCCTGAAGGTGGAGACACACCAAAATAATGTCACAGCTAAAACAGGGCCACCGTTGAAGGTCCACCAGATACACAGCTGTCCTATGAGGATAGACTGAAGGAGTTGGGGTTTTTCAACCTGCAAGAGAGACTCTCACCTTCTGCACGGCTCCGTATCTCTGGATGGCATCAGACAGCTGATTCTTCAGCCTGTCCAGCTGAAGTCGCTNGGTGGGGAGGGACTTTCAGTCAGGGAATGGAACCACAGGATGAGGGGGAGCACTTTTAAACTGAAAGAGGGGAGATTTAGATTAGAAATTGAACATAAATGTCCATTAGACATTTGGGAGTTTCCAAACTCACAGTGGAAGCAAGAGAGACCCTCACCTTCTGCACGGCTCCGTATCTCTGGATGGCATCAGACAGCTGATTCTTCAGCCTGTCCAGCTGAAGTCGCTCTTGCTGTTTCGGAAAAACAGAGGCCTGGTTAGGAGATCTGAGGACATAAATCAAGTAGTAGATTCTGTCTGTGTTCATGAGAACCAGTCCTGGTGGGAGACACCAGGTAAACAAAGTGGGCACAAATAGTATTCTGAAATTTCAATGCCTGGATGCTATGAGGATTTATTTTAGGAAGGGAGAACAAGATGCTTTGATCTTTCAGACCAAAGCAATTAAAAAAAATGTCACCTTGGATATTCAAGACAGCACCAAAGTCATGACTATTGTGTAGACCTCTGAGCTGGACACCTATGGGTGTCGGACATTCTGCTCTCCTGCTTGCTGCATGAAGGGAGCCTCACTAGTTTTTAGAAACTATGAAACACAAGCAAATAAATGCCCTACTGTCATCAAAAGAACAGAATAGTTGTAGCATGACATCTTCCTGCTTCAACTTGCTGAAATCAACTTGCTAAAAGCCGAACACGCTAACCCAAGGGGTCCTCCTAGAAAAAGCCCTTATATGGATGATACCCCATGACAGAGTTCATCTCCTCACTTGATGGCAGTGGGTGATCTACCAGGCTTGAGTGTGTCCATCAGCCACAACATTCCTTTTGCCTGATTGTCAGAAACTGACTGATCTCCTCTTTTTTTTCCAAAAATACGTACCCAAATGTCAAGCTCCTTCCTGTTTGGAGCTTGCCCCAGCAAGATACCAATCAATGTTTTAAACCAAAGCGTTCTCAGAAAGACAGACCCCAGTTTCATTTAGATATAACTATCCAACATGCTGCAAAATCACTGCTCTCGGAGATGAAGTGACCCAGTGTGTGTCAGGCTAATCCCTGGAACTAATTCTCCTGGAATTATTCTCCTCCTCTAGATCTCCAACTTCAGGTGTGCAGGAGCTCCTGTGTCCAGGCCTTCCAGAGGGGAAGGAGCTGCGAGGAAGTGAGGCGCCACCTTAATAACCGAGGAAACAAATAAAACCCAATCCACACCGAAGCTGCTAAGCGGAACTCTTAATTTTCCACCAATTTCAGCTGTTTCTGGCAAGCACTTAAGAATACGTAAGTAAATTGTAAAAAGCATGGGATAAACATCTTTAATTTTTAATGGCTGCATTTTCATACACAGAAGAGTGTCCCAGTCTTACAGTTCTTCATCCAAAGATTTAAAACTGTCTTCAGAACAGGGCAAATATGATTATTCCCATTCTACAGAAGAAACTCTGTAAACCTTACGTTTGTTACATGTGCGAAACAGGGTAAGTTTGCCACCCTGGAGAGCTGATCTAGCGGTCCAGCACTCCTCCTACAAATCTGGCATTCCAGATAGGCCTCTCTATTTAAGTCACAGAAAGAATCTTCATAGTTTGAGGGGACCTTTGAGATCAAGTCCAACCATAAGTCCCTTGAGGTTAGTTTGAAAGGAAGCCCTAAAAATAGCCATGTGCTATTTTACATCATCTGTATGTACCTGCATCGTATCACATTGATCCCCTTCCATCAGTACCTTTGCTCCTGAACTATTATCAATTTGCTCAGTTGGACATCCTGACTCCAATACCTCCAGCAGCACTTGGAGATCCCAGGGAAGTCAGAGAAACTCCCCCTCTCTCCAGTGCACCTCATTGGTGGTGTGTTACTGCTAGAAAATGTGCACCATCAGCAAGTTTGCAGATGACACCAAGCTGTGTGGTGTTGTCGATACACCATATGGAGAGATGTCATCCAGAGAGACCTGAAAAGGCTGTAGAGGTGGGCCCAGGTGAACCTCATGAGGTTCAACAAGAGCAAGGGCAGAGTTCTGCACCTGGGCC
>VZTM01018122.1:12687-31153 GCA_013400555.1 Jacana jacana
CACTGGAACAGGTTGCCCAGGGAGGTGGTTGAGGCCTCTTCCCTGGAGATATTCAAGGGTAGGCTTGATGAGGCCCTGGGCAACCTGGTCTAGTTGGGGGTGTCCCTGCTGACTGCGGGGAGGTTGGACTAGATGACCTGTGGAGGTCCCTTCTGGCCCTGACCATTCTATGATTCAATAAAAGAAGGAAGAAATACCCCCAAAAAGTATTTTCTTCTGTCGGTGTGTGCATGCAGAGAAATATACAGAGTAACGGATGGGAAAGGATGGGCTATAAAGCTCTAAATTAATGGAAGGCTTTTCATGCTGTGAGAAATTTTATGGGAGGAAGGTTTGCAATGCTACCCAGATCCCCAAGAGGAACTTACCAACCATCAGCCAATCCCCACCAGAACTATTTATTCTATATATGGGAGGAGGGCTACAGGCTTTATATCAAAATTGGTAGGTTTAATTATTTAAACTGCACACTGTTAGAAAAGAAGAGTTAAAAAAAAATAAAAGCTGTTAAATTAATTGACCAGGGAGCAGAAAAAGTTATTATGTGATGCCAACAGAGAGCAGCAAGTTTATCCCTCATATTACCATAATTGTTCGTTTGCCTATTTCCTTCAGCCCTTAAATATTTTCCCTTTAACTTAGCAATTTTTCTCCCCATGACAGTAAAAACTATTCTGCTGAGAGGCCCCAGTGGACACTACATGGCCTTCAAGGGCAAAAAATGACATTCTTGTGTGCCACTATAATTGGGTTTAGCATGACCTTCCCTGATTTCCCTCAGGACTCAATTTATGTCACAAAGGGGAGCGCAAAATAGACCAGAACCCCATATCTTCCAGGAAGCATCTTCTGTTTCATCAAGATTTCATGTAGTTATCCTCAGAGTATGGAAAAGGAAAGAAAAAAAAAAACAACAAAAAGAAGTCCTTGTAGCCCAACACTGATAACAGCAATACGTTAACAAAGATCAAGTATTAAGGTCGATGACCACATGAGGTCAATGTCTACGTATGATCAATGTCCACATATGGAGAAGAGTCATTCCAGGTTTCCTTCCCCATCCCCTGGAGTAGGTCATCACTCATTCTTTTTTTTTTTTTTAAGGTGGGGTGAATCGCACATGGTCTTCCACTGGTCACAAAGGTTATCTGGAGTGATTCAGCTCTAAAATTCTTGTCTCTGATGCCTGTTCACAAGCGACATAAATCCAGGCTGTAAAAATGTCTTGGACAGAGATGAGTTGTGTGCTTGGAGCAGTGTTTTGTTCTAAGTGGAAGAACACTGTGAACAGAGTTAAGTAACACAGGACTTTGCAAGATGAGTGAGGGTAAAACACCAATTCAGGTAAGTTCCTGACACAGAAACTATATGGATGCTAGAAGTAAGAACATAACAGACAACTGCTAGGCAGAATCAGATAGAAAAAACCCTGTTATGTGGGTGAAACACCTCCACTCTCACACCAGCTGGAGTTTGCCCCTCACAGGAACTTTCTGTTTCTTCCCCACAATGTACACCACAAGCCAATGTCTGCAGGAACATTTAGGGTAGAAGGTCTTTGTGGAAACTAGGCATGTTTAGTCTGGAAAAGAGGAGGCTGAGGGGAGACCTCATTTCCCTTTACAAGTACCAGAAAGGAGAGATGTGGGTGTTGGCCTCTTCTCCAAGGGAATAATTACCGGACCAGAAAGAATGGTCTGAAGTTCCACCAGGGAAGGTTAGATTAGATATAAGGAAGAATTACTTTTTCTAAGAGGGTAGCCAGGCATTGGAACAGCCTGCCCAGAGAGGTTGTGGAGTCACCATTCCTAAAGGTGTTGAAGAGACATGTACATGTGGCCCTTCAGGGAATGCTCTAGTGCCTGAGATTGTTGGGTGTGGTGGTTGTTGTTATGGTGGGGCTTCTTGAGTGTGGCGTCATCAGTGAGTGGCGGTGCTGGTGGTTTTTGGTTTGGTTAGGTATTTTTTTGTTTGTTTGTGGGTTTGTTTTGGTTTTTTTTGTTATGGTTGGACTTGATGTTCTCAAAGGTCCCTTCCAACCATGAAGATTCTGTGATTCTGTGAAAGGTCAGAAACCTTCTGTTGGTTCAGTCATTTCACTGGGGAACTGGGGATGGGGATCATTCTTACCCCTCTGGAAATGATGTTCATATGAGTTGAACCTACCCACCCGCTGCACAACCGAGTCTTTAACCAGTGCCAAACCCATGTGGAGCCAGGTGATTCTTGTAGCGCTTTCACCCAAATCGAGTGAGACTCTGAGACAGGTGTGAACTACAGTCGAGGCTTTTTTTGCCAAGTTCTTGATTTCCAGTTCCACAAGATCCAGTTTTGGGAGAAGAACTGTTTTCTGCACCTGTTTTCTTGTTGGTAATTTCTAAATGCAAGCTACACTTATTGGGTAACAGGAAAAGAAGTTATAACATGACATGGAGCTCAACAGCTTCAAAGCATCCACTATCCCCCAAACAGCATCTTGAATGACACATACCCTGGATGAGCCTCTGACAACCTCAGAGAGCTGCTTGATGGCTTTGGTGCTAGTCGTGATGGTTTTATTAGTCTCCTGCTGGGTTGCATGCCTGCAGAAGAGGAAAGATGATGTGAATTGCAATTGAAATTAATTGCATAATGACACGCTTACAGAACCTTTTTAAGCTGCAGAGAAATTGAGACAACACTACACATGGAGACACAATAGTACTATGCAAGTCCAAGGCCTTGACCACCAATGGCAGCCAGGAAGCTGGAGGAAATACAAAGAGCTGCCCGAAATGTTCCTCCTGTCATCAACACAAAGACAAAGGGTGAAGGAAGTCACTGGGGGAAGGAAGATAAGGTAAAAATAGTGGGAGGGCAGGTAACAAAGCTATTGCAGATGGTTGGTATTGCGATCAAAATAGTCAAAAGAGGATTTGTAGAGCAAAAAAGAGATGAGACTGGGGAGGTACCCAATGACTTAACCAGGAAAATTTTGTATTCAGGAGAGAAATTTGAAGGGACAGTAATTAAGCAGGATGAATTCACTTCACTAGAATCATTCAGGTTGGAAAAGACCCTTGGGATCATCGAGTCCAACTATCAACCCCACTCTACAAAGTTCCCCCCTCCACCATATCCCCCAACACCACATCTAAACGACTCTTAATGATCATACCGTGAACATTCACCTGCTAATGACACAGTAACCCTGGTAAAGCACAGAGAACACAAAGGTGCAGAGCTACTTTACGATCCCAGAAACAGGCAGGCAGGGACCCAAACCAGTACCCTCTCCAGTCATGGTTGTCCCCCTCCTTTACACCCTAAACTCCAATACCATTATTTCTTGTAAGCACTGATTGCTGGCCTCGCTGTTTGGGATCACACCAAGTAGGGGAAGAGACATAAACACTGCCCAAAGGTATTTGTTAGCTCAGTCGAGTAGTCCTCACACTTTATAAGGTCAAAGAGGTATTTTCAGCCTCAAAGCTTCCCCAGGGAGCACTTCACATCTTTTTAGTCAGAAAGGGGCGGTTTTCATAATGCTTCAGTCAAAAACTCTACAAAGACTCCAAAAAGACTTGGGAAAAAAAAAAATCTTTTTTCTCCCTTAGAGGACACATTGGAGCCATGGTTGTATTGAAAATGCTCATTTGTCAGTGCTCTTTTTTCAGGGTGGGCGGAATGCGCACTGAATGGAAGCCCTTTGATTAAAAAATGTTAAGGTGGCTATTTCTGGCCTCTCTGTCCTGAAGACTTATAGCTCATCCTGGTGCTTCAGCTCCTTTCTGCTCCCTGTTAGCACTGATGGAGGCCAACTCTTTCAAGACTTATGTCAGCTCTTTCTTTATACCCCCAAAGCAGCTTTTAACAAATACAATCTTAACTATAAATAAATCGAAGCCTCTCAACAAGTGCTCCACTCCATCATTTCCATGTGGTCAGGGTAGATGGACACGCACCACGAACTGGCGATATTCACCCCAGCAAAGTTTTGAAGCCTTTACCAACTTAAGCAATATCTCTGTGCAGTCAGCTCAGGTGAGAAAACTGTCTAGGACAAAAGTACACTTAATTTTATGCATTGCATCCACCAGGTATATGAGTGAAAGCTGAGTGCAACATGAAGATAACATCTCTTAGCAGCAGAAAGGTAATTCAGGTGTACTTTAGGAGATGAACAACTGCCCAGAAGGTATGGACTCCTTTGACACCACACAGGAATCATGGAATCATAGAATTTCAGAGTTGGAAGGGACCTCTAGAGATCATCTAGTCCAATTTCCCTGCTAAAGTAGGATTGCCCAGAGCACATAACTCAGGACTGCATCCAGGCAGGGCTTGAAAACCTCCAGGGAAGGAGATTCCACAACCTCCCTGAGCAGTCTGTTCCAGGCCTCTGTCACTCTCATCAGAAAGAAGTATTTCCTCATATTTGAATGGAACTTCCTATGTTTCAGCTTGTACCTGTTGCCACTCATCCTATTGCTGAAAACCACTGAAAAGAGTCTGGCTCCACCCCCCTTCAACCCACCCTGTACTTGTAAACTTAGATGAGTTCTCCCCTCAGCCTTCCCTTCTCCAGGCTAAAGATCCCCAGCTCTTTGAGCCTTTCCTCATCCCTTAATCATCCTCCAGTCCCTTAATCATTTTTGTTGCCCTATATTGGACTCTCTCCAGTAGTTCCCAGTCTCTCTTGAACTGGGGAGCCCAGAACTGGAGGCAGTATTCCAGTTGTGGTCTGCCCAATGCAGAGGAGAGGAGGAGAATGACCTCCCTTGACCTACTGGGCACACTCTTCACTATGCAGCCCAGGATTCCATTGGCCCTCTTGGAAGCAAGGGCACTGTTGGCTCATGGAAAGTTTGCTGGCCACTGGGACTACGAGGTCCTTCTCCTCAGAACTGTTTTTCAGGAGATCCACCCCCAACCTATATTGGTGACTGGAAAAGAGAAATATTCTCACATGAAGACAAGACTAGATCTGATAACCAGTTATTCTGAGTTAAATTAAGATACCAGTTCTATATCCATTCATCAAAGTGCACTTCATTTATTTATGATCCCGGGCCCCACCGCACCAGCTGACTAATTACATCACTTGTAATTTGAGGTGGAAGAGGTCATCTCCTCCTGACAGGTATTCCACGCTGGCATCGCAAGAGAGGCAGCTGGGAATTCAATTCCGTCACATTGCCTACCTTGAGGAGTACACAGTTAGCCCCATCCCCAGTCTTTTAATCAAGGAAATCTTGCCTTCAAGTGCATGAATTTCATAAGCAGTGGTTTCAAGACCAAGACTTTCACAACTAATCCCTCTTAATGCAATGCAAGATGCTGCAGTTGATGTCCGGTCATTTTGCAGCCCTCATTTAATTATCTGCCCACAGAACGAGTCAGGAATTTACAATTCCCCATCCCTGGAGTAAAATGGCTTGTTAGGCTCATGCATCTGATCCTTCCCAATCTCTAAAGTTAAATAAAGTCTCCTTCATTTGCATACTAATGTAAATTTTATGTTAGATATTTTATGCAATAAATCCACGCCGCGCACAAACCTTGCACTGAACTGCTGCAAAATAACTGGGAGCGGGAGTATGAAAAACAAAAAGTCCTTCCTTCCACCTCTTAATTCAAAATGCACTTTAACCAACATGCTGGTGCTTGATTTGGGCACTTCCCACTATGTTGTCAGCACAATTAACTTCTTATTCTTCAGCCTCAGAGATACGCTCAGGAATCAGACAGTGATTATATTTAATTTACATTAAATGCTATTAAGATCTTCATTAAAGAAGAAGCCTTGAAACTCCGCTCCCTGCAGCATTTTATTTTAATATGTAATGGTAACCAGATATGTCACTATTATTATTATTATTATTATTAGCTTCCTTTATATTCCTCTCCCCATGGATGTGTGGAAGTTAATTAAAGGGGTGTCTCTGATGAATAAAATTTGATTCTGAAAAAGTCCTCCCCACAACAGCCAGTCCAATACCCAGCCTATGGCGACAGTGAGTACATAAAATACAAAGGTTGTTAGAAGATTTATCTGCCCACAGCGCTACTCTGAAAAATAAGCACTGTAGGAGTAAAAACAAAAAGGCCATCTCTTCGGGGGGATAACATCGCTCACCCAGCGTTTCTGTAGGCACAAAGATAGGGAAGACAACGCACTAAATAAAACAAGAGCTGCCACGATGCTGCCTCAGAGCTTCCTCTGGCTGCTGTCTTCTTCATCGGAGAAGAACGGTCCGCCGACTCTGCACTCCCCAGCGCGCAGCCGCTTACGGTTTGTTCTTCGAACGAGAGCATCTCTAGTTTATCTGTCCACTTGCAAAACCAGCACGGCAAAGACACAGCTGCAGTGGTGGCTGCTTCCCTTCCCCGCGGGGACAGAAGGAAGGAGCTCAACTGCTGGTTGCACCCGTTCTTTGAGACTCCCGACGAATGACTGAGTCAAAAACAAGTAATCAGGCCCCAAATGCAACAGGAAAGATTGACAAGGGAAAGACTTCTCCCTGCCTCACCATCACTGCTGCCACTCAATAATCCCAAAGAGCTCTCTTTTTTCGTTCCAGCAGGAAAAAGGCATTTCCATTTATAAGACAGGAGGTGGCTTATTTTACTTTCAACTGATCCCAAATATAAGAGCAATAATAAGTTTTTCAGGTGCAGATCAAGGATATCTTTACTGTACTGGCTTAAATTTCATTAATTTTGTATCTCCTTTGTGTGCATGGCAATGGAGTGGCTTAATTCATTTAGGAGCTGGGTGGTCAAGTAGGTCTGTCTAGTTAAGCCAGGTGGTAGCGGATAACTTAAGCCATACACTTGTCTTCTGCACAGCAGCTGTAATGCTTACTCCTCTCTACAGTTTTCTTGTACAAAAAGAGGGGAAAATTATAGTATGCAGAGCAGAGCACTGAGTTGCACAGTCTGGGGCTCCTGCCAGCAGGAGCAGGCAAGTGATGGTGCCTCCTTACTGGGCACTGGTGAGGCTGCACCTTAAGTACTGTGTTCAGTTCTGGGCCCCTCACTACAAGAAGGACACTGAGGTACTGGAGCAAGTCCAGAGGAGAGGTAGTGAGCTAGTGAGGGGTCTAGAGAACAAGTCCTATGAGTAGAAGCTGAGGGAACTGGACATGTTTAGTTTGGAGAAGAGGAGGCTGAGGGGAGACCTCCTTGCCCTCTACAACTACCTGAAAGGAGGGTGTAGAGAGGTGAGTGTTGGCCTCTTCTCCTAAGCAAATAATGACAGGACCAGAGTAAATGGTTTGAAGTTGCGGCAGGGGAGGTTTAGATTAGATACAAGGAAGAATTACTTACTGAGAGGGTGGTCAGACACTGTAACAGCTTGCCCAGGGAGGTGGTTGAGTCACCAACCCTGGAGGTATTTAAGACATGTGTAGATGTGGCACTTCAGGGCATGAGCTAGTGCCTGAGATTGTTGGGTTAGGTGATTTGTTTCGTAGGTTGGGGTTTTTTTGATTGTTTTTGGGGGGTGTTTTGGGAAGGGTTTTTTTAGATTTTTTTTGGTGTGTATGTATGGTTGGACTCGATGATCTCAGCGGTCCCTTCTGACCATGAAGATTCTGTGATTCTGTGATTAAGCAGAAATAGGTTGAGAGCCTGCACTTATAGATACTCCATTGTTGTTGGAGAAATAAATATATGAGGATAGAATCATAGAATCATGTAATTGTGTAGGTTAGAAGGGAACTTAAAGATCATCTAGTCCAACCACCAACCTTACCCTGACAAAAAAAAACATCACTAAACCATGTCTTTTAAGTACCTCCAGGGATGGTGCCTCAACCACTGCCCTGGGCAGCCTGTTCCAATCCTTAAACATGCAACAATCATGAATAGGGGAATTGTTCACACCGTAAGACCTTAGCCAACCTCTTCCCTGTCTTTGAGCTGGGCTTTGTGAAGGACTAACGTCTGTGGGAGCTGATGATAGGCCTTACAAACTCTTAATACATGGATATAAAACTTCATGCATTGGCCATAGGCAGAGCCATAGAATAGCAGGGGGTACTTAGTTCTTGAAGCTCCATTCCCCTTTCACCACCTAATCAAAGAGTTTAACCTCAGCACAAAACCAATGGAAATCGTTCATGGTCTGTGGAGAGGGGCACCTCCAACAGTTCTGTGGAGAAGTCCACCCTTTAGTGGTACCACACCACTTTTGGGTGTCTCTTATGCAGTCAGGTTGATCCTACTATCAGACCTAAGGATATTTCCAGAAACGGGTGATCTAGGCTGACGCATTCAACAGATGTATTAGCAAACACTTACCTATAGGATGGAAACTGGTGCTGAATTAGACCAGTACAATTTACTGCCCGTAGACAGCCCCCAAATCAAGGTCCTCCAGGGAACCTTGATCTGCTTCCATATAGAGGGAGCATCCTGTCTCTCCTCTCTTAAGTATTTCTCACTGATGCAAACAAAGCAGCAAGAAAGGTCTTTCCACCAAGCCCTAAAGTATCTTCATTGCATCATTACAGTCACCAAAGGAAGAAAGGATCACTCAGTTCACACCTCCTGCCATGGGCCGGGACACCTCCCACTACACCAGATTGCTCAAAGCCCCGTCCAACCTGGCCTTGAACACCTCCAGTGTTGGGGCAGCCACAGCTTCATTGGGCAACCTGTTCCAGCCTCTCACCACCCTCACAGCAAAGAATTTCTTCCTGAGCTCTCAGTTATATCCACTTGGTCTGGCTACAAACAAACACTCACAACTCTCCATTTTCTCTTTTAGGACCTGATTGTTCACATTGAAAAACCATTTACAACAGAGCAAAGTAAGAGCTCTAATTCTGGTCTGTCAGCAGATCCCTTTGCATACCTGTAAATCATCCAGCAGAGTAAAAGTCAGGAGAAAAACAGGACTGCTATTTCCCAGTTTCAAGCTGTATGATATTCTATAATAAAAGCATCATGGATTTCCAATTTGCCCGTCACTTGGAAGGATTAGGAGATGTGACGCTATTTTTCTTTAGGGAGCTTAGGGGATGGCCTGCAGCCGTGTGGGAAGAGAAGGGGAGGTATTTCAAACCCACCTGGTGCTGTGTCATCTCTGGAAACGAACACGGCTATAAGCTAGCAGCTATTTTTTGCTCAGCGGTTCTGGATTATAACGTATGACTTGTAGTCAGCTAGCAGTCCTCACAAATTTCATCCCCAAAAATGCAATATAGAACAATGCAAACCCTAGCAAATTTTTCCGCTGCCTTCTTGCATTTCCTCTTAAAAATTAATAATAAAAAATGAAGACGCAGTTATTACTAAAATAAGGAGAGCATTTGGCTCACCTACAGCATTTGACCAGTCTTTGCAAGCAGCTAGTTACTCACTGACCCATTACCAAAAAAACTCAGGTTTGTGTTTTTCTGGGACAATATATAAGACACCCCCCACCCCACTTCCTTACCCTGACATCACCTACTGATTAGCCCAGCATCGCCTCAGATTCTGTCATTGACAGCTCAGGGAGCACTCAAAGCAAGAGCCCCCCCCGGAAGCAGCTTAACAACATCACGGCCATTAGTCACCCCCCGAGTTATTTTTCCTTCTGCCATCCATGCTACTCCCGAGTAAGTTTTAATTTTACAAGTTTCACTTTATTTCCTAATAAAAGAGCCCCTTGGATCCTTTGTAAACGCCTTGCTAGCACTGAGCTATATTACACCTCCCTCCCTCTCATTATCCTGTAAGCCTCTTAGCTTATCTGAGAAAGAAATTAATTTAATTCACCATAATTTCATTTTGATGAACCCTGGTGCCAACTGATCATGATAGTAATTTTTCTTTTTTTCAATTTTTCTCCCTCCAGGTGCCGATCATCTACTTACTTCTTTATGACTGTCCTTGCAACTTAGGTTGTACCGAAGCAACTCACCTTCCTGCACTGCATTCCTCAAAAAAGCCACCAGGTCCATCCCTTTCCAGCCCCAGGACCTCAGCTGCCCTCCCTGAGCTCTCAATGTTCACCAGCATTTCCAGTGCCCCGATAATCCTTTTAGCGCCCTATGATAAATGGCATCAAACCATGACTATTCTGATTGCTTCGCCTGGGCTTTTTAATTCTGTTGTGCCTTTCACATTTCCGCATTAACGAACGGACCACAGCTTAACATCTGTCATGGAAAGGTTAATGGGACATATCCCTGCTGCAGTTCTCAGTGGTACAGCCAAAGGAGCCTGGAACAGCACCAGAAACAACTAAGTGATATATGAAATCATAGAATGAGAGAATGATTGGAGTTGGAAGGGACCTTAAAGATCACCCAGTTCCTAATCCCCCTGCCATCAGCGGGGACACCTCCCACTAGACCAGGCTGATCAAAGCTCCATCCAACCTGGCCTTGAAAACCTCCAGGGATGGGGCATCCACAGCTTCTCTGGGCAACTTCTTCCAGTGTCTCGCCACACTCACAATGAAGAATTTCTTCTGAGATTTCATTGAAATCTCCCTTCTTTCAGTTTAAAACCATTGCTCCTCATTCTATTACTCCAGTCCATGATAAAGAGTCCCTACCCATCCTTCCTGTAGCCCCTTTAGGTACTGGAAGTTACCAGTCAGAAAAGATTTGATGAACAGAGATATAGAGCTTGTGAGGCTTTAAAAGTTGCTTTTGCAGTTTCATGCATTTTCTTGCCACCAAATTTTTCGGTGGAAGAACATCCAGAGCAAACATATGCAAAAAGGGAATAAATCACACAAATTCCTGAGATGTAGGCATTTTCACCCCAGAATATACATGTTTCATTCGTTAAAAAAAAGCCAACTTTGCTTAAAACCAGGCAATTTTAATTGAAAAATGGATCCATTTCACTCAAACGACTGCAAGGTGTTTCGTTATTTTGTGAAGTGAGCAAGAAATCAACAGCAAACAAAGAGCTTGAGACACCTTGCAGCTTGCTGTAATTATTTGTGGATTTCTAGTTAGGGGTATTCAAGGAAGAGTGCTCCTATGTGTATACTTAAATAAAGCAATGTGCCTAAATCCAGTTCCTCAATCAGGATTTAAATGAGAAAGAAAAGGCATTAGCAGTGATTGCACCACTGAAATTGTCAATGTGTGGCGAACAGGGTGTCCTATAAACCTATGAAAAATGCTCACCCTTGACTAGCGAGAAATTTAAAATAAAGGCAGTGACCCAGCGATCTTCCGTAATCTGAAGTGTAAAATCTGGAGGTTTATCACCTCCCAGAAGCTCCCAGATGTAAGAATCAACTACCAAACATCTAGGAAGCATCGCGGCAGTGCACAAACCTGAAGGTTCTGTGTTCAATCAATGGAGAGAATCAACTGCTACTCGTTTCAGAAGGAAGGAGGTCAGCTAAGGAGACACATCTGATGAAGTTACACTGTCCCCTCGCCTCATCACAGAAGACAAATGAAGGAAATGCAACCATAAATGTGAGCCAGCGGTGTGCCCAGGTGGCCCAGAAGGCCAACAGCATCCTGGCCTGTATTAGGAATAGTGTGACCAGCAGAAATAGGGCAGTGATCATCCCCCTGTACTCGGCACTGGTGAGGCCCCACCTCGAGTACTGTGCTCAGTTTTGGGCCCCTTACTACAAGAAAGACTTTGAGGTGCTGAAGTGTGTCCAGAGAAGGGTAACAAAGCTGGAGAGGGTTCTGGAGCACAAGTCTTATAAGAAGCAGCTGAGGGAGCTGGGGTTGTTCAGCCTGCAGAAAAGAAGGATGAGGGGAGACCTTCATGCTCTCTACAACAGCCTGAAAGGAGGGTGTAGAGAGGAAGGGATAGATCTCTTCTCCCAAGTCAAAGGTGATAGGAAAAGGGGAAATGGCCTCAGGTTGCACCAGGGGATGTTTAGATTGGATATTAAGAAACAAATTTCTTCACTGAAACGTTTATCAAACACTGGAAGATGCTGCCCAGGGAAGTGGTGGAGTCACCGTCCCTGGAGGTATTTAAAAGATGGGTAGAGAGTAGACATGGTGCTGAAGGACATGGTTTTGTAGTAACTTGACAGTATTAGGTTAATGGTTGGACTCAATCTTAAAGATCTTTTCCAACATAAATTATTTCATTCTATAATTCATAAAGCTCAGAGAGCAGCTTGGAGGAAGGCTGAAAAACAGAGAGACATCAGGTTTGTTAGACATCCACCTTTTAGGCACTGATGAAAGCCTTCATGAACCTTCATATTGAGGTTGAACTGTAAATATCAATTAGTTAAGCTGTCTGGAACGAATGCAAAGGGCTTAGCATTTACAACAGTTGTTGAAGATGGATGCAAAATCCACTCTCAGGGACGTATCGCGGAAAGGAAACGAGCTTTTAGCAAACTCCTCATCTAATTTGTTTCAGCACCATCGCTGGCAGAGTTGGTGGCAGAGCTTTTGGCTTCTGGGCCAGATGTGTACAGATCCCACAACCTGGATTTTTCTTGAGAGGGGAGGTTTAGATTGATTATTTGGAAAAAATTGTTACACTGAAAGAGTTGTTACGTGTTGGAAGAAGCTGCCCAGGGAAGTGGTAGCATCACCATCCCTGGTGGTATTTACAAAACGAGTAGACATAATGCTTAGAGATATGTCTAGTTATGTTTTTTGTCAGTGCCAGGCTTAGATGATCTGAAAGGCCCCTTCCAACCTAGACAATTCGATGATTCCATGATTCTATCTGGCTACTTCAGATACCATAGGTTGGGAACCTCTGCTCTAATGAATGGCATTTCTGCTGCTACTGGGCATGTTTTCACCTTTGTGACCGGCTCAATTAACTCCCTTGCAAGAGCAAACCCAGAAGTTCTGCACAACTCAGTCTTGTTTTCCCTCTCTCCTCCTCCTCTTCCTCTTCTATAAGGGATTTTGAAGCACCACGGTGCGCAGACAGGGGAGCCAGCTGGAAGAAAGAGCCGTTTTAAAGTATGAAGTGAAGCGTAAAAGTTGAAGTTGGTAACAGCGTTGGCGCCTTCTGAACACACTCCCTTGAGGCACTTGTGCCAAGATATGAGTTTTGGGTTTTTTTTTTTTCCAGATTTTTTAAAGTAAGAGAGCAGAGGAAAGAAAAAAATGAGAATAATATATGGCAGAAAACAGCTTTAAAATTATGTTTGTCAAGAGCAGGGTTGTTTGTTGTGGCTTTATTTGTTTTCATATTGCACTTCGTTTGCCAAAAGCACAGAGAGGACTAAAAGGAATTGTGTGGATCTCAGCAGCCTCCTTACCACCTATTGCTCCATCCCATATCCTTCATATGCCTCTTTAAAGCTGACATCTCTGTAACTTTCAGAACATAAGGGCAAGCTGTGAAGTGGAAGGGAAATTAATATATTTACCCTGTGCAGAGCTTAATGCACTCAAAATAAAGAGTTCTTGATCTCTAAATACTTTTCTTCCGATCTCCTTCATTGTCCTTTCCACTCAACTTATGTTCCACTCTGGCTCACATCGCCTTTCTAGCAACACTTTAATTTAGCAGGCATAAAGATGACTGTATGTCTTTTTCGGAATTTTTAAGTTTCAAAAAAAGAGAAAAAAGAAACACTACTGGTGAGGCTTCTCTGTTCATCAGCCCCACATTTAATCATTTTAAAGATTCTTCAAACTCTCAGGTGACAACAATGCGTAATTCCTAAAGTACCACAAGTCGCTCTTCGCCACCAACCTCCAGCTGACATCACATCATAAAGCAGCCCAGCAGCTGGATTACAAAAAACACGAGGCCCTTTATTGGCCAATAAAACACCCGCAAGAGCAGCCATGTGAATGAAGACTCCGTTTTGTGGGGTGATAAATTGTGCACTAGCACCCAAAAGGCATCGCAATTACAGGAATGGTGCAAATCACCACCCATGGTCTATGACTAAACATCTTCTGCTGTGGCCAGAAGGACAAGCGCTTCCAGAGGGAGAACAACCATTAAAATGCACTGCTGGTGGTCCAAAAATTAAACCTCAAAGAGATATTTCCCTACTATTTTCTTTGGTTTATTATCAGGACTCTGCCCAGCTGTCCGATACACAAACACTAGATGAGATCCAGATTCATAACCACTAATGTATGTGACCTCCAAGCCAGCCACCTAATCACCTGTCCCCCAGGACTGCGTCATGCTATAGGTACCAAAATACAGAGTGTGACTCTCTACCTACTTAAAGACCTGTAGGAACTTATGTCTGTTTTCTCCATAGATTTAGGAATACCTGCTCATTGGAGACAGGCAGATCTCCTGATCTTAAAGCTCTCTTTCTATCTAGGCTTTCTGGTTCCTGCAAAGAGAACCCACAAAACAAGTTCTGCTGGATGGAGCATTCACCTAGATCTCTTCCCCCTATCACAAAGTTATTGAAAAGATATGAAGATAAGCCAGCTGAAGGCATAAAGCCAGCACGGGTAAGATATAAGACATTATGAACTCCGCTGTTTTCCTTAACTGAGGTCTATGTCACACCATGAAGCCCCCAGAAGCCAGGCCTTACTCTTGAACAGGGGCTTGGACCGGATGACATCCAGAAGATCAACCCATTGAACACTATCTCTGCTTAGTTCAGTGCACTGAGGCTTTTCCCAGAAGCTATCACATTTTCCCAACTGCTTTAGTCCAAGGGGAACTTCCAGTCTCTGAGGGCTGTCTCTGGTCAGTCAACACAGTTTATCAAGATGTTTGGAAAATCCTGAAGCAATCATGAAATTTGAAAATAAAAAGATATATCTAAAAAAATCACTGCTTCCTGATTATCTACTTTCCAGTATTAATGACAAAATAAAGAAAAATAAGTGAAGTCATCGCTACATGGAACAGCTAAGAGAACTGATGATATTTTCAGCAGCGTTTGCCACACAGAAGTGCTCTGCCCAATACATTCCATCCCGTTAGCCAAACATTAGCTGGATATTTTGTGGCCGTAGGCTCATTGAAGCAACTGCATGATTCCATGGGCTTATGCTTTTACTAGATCAAACGTGCTGCTAGACCTGAGGCTTTTACTCCTGCACTAAAGGGGGTCCTGAGCGCAGCTGCAGCCATCCACAACCCAGCATGTTACTGGGACTTTGCAGCCACAGGCAATTTCCATTTCAGCTCAGCGGGGTTTTGGCAAATTTTACACCCTTGGCGGGATATAATTTTCTGCCGCAGAGGTGCTTCATAGTCTGTGCTTCTACTTGTCACCCAGATGGGTCCTTATCACCTGCTTCTCATCCATCTGCAGACACGGTGCAGCGTGATGATTTATCTCGTCTTCCTCTTCTCTCCAGCAATGAGGACACTTTTTGTTTGGTGGCTGTTGAAGAGAGCCCTTGGCCAACAGCTCAAAGAGCCTCACGCAACCAGTGTCAACTCACTCACAGTGTGATGGCTGGATATGTCTCTCCAATACAAGATCTCCTCTCTTGTACTGGTAGGATCTCATTTTTAATTCTAAAACACATCCCCTACCACTCAGACTTCAAGAAAGGGACGCTTTTGTGCAATGATACAAAATCAACTTGTCTGGATGTGTACCAGGGAATTCGACAGGGAAGGAGATTTCAATCTCATTTTCCCAACCAGTCATTATGCCATTTTAGGGACATTTTTTTTTGTTTAATGAAGATAAAAATATTATGGAAATATTTATTTTCCTCTTTGTCTCCGTTTCCCCAGATAGTTGCATTTTAACACTCACGGTGTTGGCGCTGTAGCTCTCCAAATGCAAAGTGGTTGAGGAAACAGCAAGTGAAATTACTTGAAAAGAAAAAAATCAATTAATCTACCTACTTCCTCTCTCACAAACCAAAATATAACAAGTCTCTAAAACAGACAATCCAGTAATTTATCAACTCCCTTTTTAATATCAAAGGCAGCATGTCTTCAACTCCCCTTGGCTCATGATTCCAGCTCCACTACCAGGCACGGCAAGCCCAGACTTGCCCAAATTTTCATCTGTTCAGCTACACCTACTGTTCCTCACCATTAGGCTTCGGTCCAATGCTGTAAGAGCTGCTACCTCTAGGTAGATGGGAATTAACCATCAGGAAATAGTCATGCAGTGCTAAGGGAAGTCCATAATTTTATTATTAAATCAGACTGAAATATCACGTTATGTTTCCTGTGTCTCGTTGACAGTCCTAATAGTCTTTTAAGTCAAAACAACTCTTTTCCAACTCCCTGACTGTTCCCCAACCAGCCCGGTACCGTCCAGGACAGCAAACTGGAGATTATAAAAAGTTACAAACTAGAGTTTAGGCATCACTCTCCACTAAGGAGAGCCCAACAGCTCAGTAACAGATGTTGTGGGCTCTTGAGAAAGCTCACCAGAGGTCACCAAAGCCTTCTGCCTTCCAGCCACACATCCAACTGATTTGTATCGGATGCTCCCTTCTACACCCTTTTTTGTTTTGTTTTCTATTTCATAATTGACTCCAAGGAAAAGCTCTCCTCCACAATGATATCACTGGCCAGGTGCATGCTGCTCCCACAGAGAGCAATTTGCTTTCCCTTTTAAAATACCATTTTTAAATGCATTAATGAGCCAGGTTGCTTCTGAATTATCATTTTGGCTTCTTTCCTGCCTCAGTTCCCCATCCTCTTACACAAAGAACTGATTTCAGCTTCTTTTCTCTTATTTTGAGCACCTATTGGGACTGGAGGTTCTTGGGAGCATCCAGTAGAGCAAAACGATGCTCTTATTTGGGCTCCCACTGCAATACAAATACCAGCAAACAATATCGAAATCTCATTTCAGGACCAAGATGTAATTGGGTCTGAACTTACCTCCGGTCTTACGCTGACGTAATTCCATTAGCTTTAATGGAATTACTCTTGATTTGCACTGGTGTCTTGAATTGAGCTTCTGCTTTTCAGGATTTATATATTTTGTTTTCCTACCATTAAAACAAGAAGCCAGCCAAAGTCATTTCCAAGTCATTCTTTTTTTTTTTTTCCCCCAATAAATTCAAGCATTATTTTAGTTTATCTGTGTGACCTCCACTTGCTCTTGTACATCAGCCATCTAATTATTCACGGCTCCTGCAGGATGCTGCATTCCATTATCTTCTATTTATAATACAAGATGTCTGAGAACAAAAGGGGACAGGGCTCTCCAGTATATACCTTTCTGGCCTCGTTACAATTTTTCTTACTCGCTTCCAGGTGCTCTCTGCATATGGCCTCTCCTTTAACCCCCTGAAATTTGTGTCCTCTCTTTTAATGATAGCTTCCAGGACTCACCTTGTGGCTATTAAAAGGAAGACACAAAGAGGTACCACAGAAAATGTGTGGCTTCTCAGAAACATAAAAAACAATTTCACATCATCCAGTTTTAATTCCATCCAGCTGAGAAACCTTAACCAATGATCTGGCGGGTCATCAGAAAGCAAGAGGTGGGAGATGTGCTTCCAGTTCAGTCCAGTAGTGCAAACCATTATCAGACCCTTTAAATAATACTAAAATATTTACTGCCTGGCAACATAGTAGAGGATTAATTCTGTGAAATAAAAAGGGGAAGGATAAAATAAAGGACTAACCATGCCTGGATACAGTCACCAAAGGGGAATAATCCAATCAAATATGCCCTGGAAGTGTCTTTTTCTCTTAGTTGACTAAAGAGCATTTATGCGTGACCAGCTCAGTGAAAACACCTCTCCTGAAAGGTGTGAATCCCTCACGGTGGGAGGGGAGACCTGCTCACCTCCAGCATCTGCCCATCTCTGCAGGGTTGGACTATTCCCTTATGTTCTGCGAACATCTCCTTGGCAGAAGCAGTTCAAAAGCCTTTCAGATACCTGCTCAACCTCTCCTTCATTTCACAAGTGGAGTCAAATGTAGCACGTCAAAGCCTCGGGAGGGGGTAGTTTCCCTGGTTAAGCACACTCAAGACAATTTTTTAATTGCTTCATTTTCCTTTTTTTTTTAATTTTTCTGGTGTTGACTTCTTATCATCTCTTCTGAACACTCCTCTTCTTGTTAGATTTAAGAGCTCTTTAGATGCCACTACTTTTCCCCCTTGAATATGCTTGTACTCTGTAATCAAGTCACTTCTCAGTCTCATTCCTGATAAACCACACAGACTGTGCTACAAGGCTCAGTGAGAAACATGGGGTTATTTTTCCTAGCTATCAATTATTTCTTGTGTTTCCTTGGGTTCCTTTCTTTTCCGTTTTGTCACAATCCTTGAAAATTGCAACCACTGAAAACATCACATCGGGTCTCAGTGCACATTCCTTAGTTATACCAAGTTATACAACACACACACCAAACAACCTAAAATCTTCCTGCTCCAAACCCACCATTCCAAGGTTCACGCGCTTGTGAACAACTCCTGCCTAATTCCTTGACCCACTTTAGGTGACTGCTTTGCAACACATATCCCTGCTTTATGAGCACGGGTCATATTGCTGTCTCTGAGCAATACCTTTGTGTTTGGCTCCACAGAAATATACTTCTAGAAGGGACTCAGCCTAACACTGACTTCAGCTCCTCCAGCCTCCACAGTGGCTTCACTGATCTA
>VZTM01018122.1:31890-58452 GCA_013400555.1 Jacana jacana
GAGAGGAGAGGAGAGGAGAGGAGAGGAGAGGAGAGGAGAGGGCTCCAGGGAGACCTTATAACCCCTAAATGGGGCCTACAGGAGAGATGGGATGGAGCGGTAGGATGAGGGGGAACGTTTTAAAGTAAAAGAAGGGAGATTTAGAAGAGATATTGGGAATAAATTCTTGACTGTGAGGGTGGTGAGGCACTGGAACAGGCTGGTCGGAGAAGCTGTGGTGGCCCCATCCCTGGAGGTGTTCAAGGCCAGGCTAGATGGAGGTTTGAGTAATCTGGTTTAGTGGGAGGTGTCCCTGCCCATGAAAGGTAATTCTCCCTGAGCATGAGAGGATTCAGAGAAGGGAAACAAAGCTGGTGAGGGGTCTGGAGCACAAGTCTTACGAGGAGCAACTGAGGGAGCTGGGGTTGTTCAGCCTGGAGAAAAGAAGGATGAGGGGAGACCTTCTCGCTCTCTACAACTACCAGAAGGGAGAGAGCTGGAGGTTGGTCTCTTATCCCAAGTAACAAGTGATAGGACAAGAGGAAATGGCCTCAAGTTGCAACAGGGGAGGTTTAGACTGGGTATTAGGAAAAAAAATTCTTCACTGAAAGGTTTATCAAACACTGGAACAGGCTGCCCAGGGAAGTGGTTGACTCACTGTCCCTGGAGGTATTTAAAAGATGGGTAGACATGGTGCTGAGGGACACAATTTAGTGGTGGACTTGGCAGTGGTAGGTTAATGGTTGGACTTGATGATCTTAAAGGTCTCTTCCAACCAAAATGATCCTATAATTCTATGACTCTCTGATCCTAGGAGTATGACAGGGCGCTACACTTGCTGCACAGGCCACACAGGACTTCTGATGTACATTCACAAAGAGCTTACACCACAAGGGCCAAATACCCTCACAGCCCCCAAATGATTTTTCCGAGGTGTGTGAGTGGCTGAACATCTTCCACGAGTGCTCAGAAATTACCTCCTGCCTCCAACAGTGTCAGGTATCTTACACCTGCAGCAGGCCGAGAGGGCCATACGATACTTCATCCCACACACACACCATGAGTGTCATTCCTGGTACTAATGAGGTAAGTGGAAGCGTCTCCTGTTGGCAACCATAGGACATTGGAAAAACAACACATCTCATTGTGCACAACACACTGTTAAAAAGCGCTATTGTTATGGACAACCAGCCCAGCCCACAGATACAGCTTAATTAAAGGAATTTAAGAGTCTTAATTAACGTCACTCAAAACCTCAGGTATTAAAATCCATTTGCAGAACCACAAGGGGTGAAAAATCTTTATTTATTCCGTCTTTCTTGCTAAACCTTTCTGAGCTCAGCTTCCTCTTGGATGAGAGCATCCATCCTTGGCAACTTTGCTACGCTTCTCCACCAGCCTCAGCCTAAATTGGTGTGCCCTGAGGAAAAAAACCCACCACTTTTCAATGTGCGTGTTTCCCTGAATTTTGCGAGGACAGGGAGAGGTTCTCCTTCCTTCTGCCTACTGAAAAGGAATTGTTTTAAGAGCTGGGATGCTGCTGATGCAACCCTGTTTCTTTAGAAAGAGCATGCACAAAGACCTGTTGCTCAAGTGCAATAGAATGAGAAGGAATTAAAAAAAATATAATAAGAAGAAAAAACCAAACCACAACAAAACACCAACCAAAACCAATAAACCAGCCATTGGTTTCTTTTCCAACTGCCTCTCTGACAAGCTCTGTGGCCCAAAGCCTCCTGTCCGTCTGAGCACTGCCACGGTCACCCTTCCAGTTGCTTTTCTTTTCCATTCTGCGGAACGGAGCTTAACCGTTCCTTCTGGTTAGCCTGGAGGAAAGGCAGCCCGCACACCCATCAGCTTTGGGAAAGGGAGGATATCACCAGCAGGAGCCAGCCAGCAGATTTCTAAATACTTTGGCAAATAAAGAGTCTTACTCCCCAAACCTTTGCTGGCTCTTTCTTACTGCAATTACTGACTGCAGAAATGAAGGTGCTGGTAACGCCGGGGTAAGGTGTGATTCCACTTCTTACTGACTTCATGTTTCTGAGTTTTCTTTTTTTTTTCTAATGTTCTCCCTTATGCAAGACCTCGAGTATTTATTTTGACAGCTTACATTATTCAGCAAGCAATTAAACTTTCAAATGTATTGTGTTCTCATAGCTTAAAATAGCTTTGGCAACATCAGTAGGGTTTCTCAATCCCCCACGGGATGAAGATAAAGAACATCTCTCTTGGATTAATATTTTTTTTTTAATTTTTGTTTTGGGCAGGTTGCTTTTTTTAAGCAAATAGAGTATTTTAGAGAGTCTTCGTGTTTTGACATCCTTACGCAAACCAAGCAAATGCAACCCGTGGAATTTTCCAAAGAGTTAAAATGGCAGCAGGTAAACAGAATGTGAAATAGGATAATGGAAGGAAACAGGAGGAGCCTGATGAACAGAATAGACTGACCGAGTCCTTAAGTTTGTCTTGCTCCTGGTACTACCTGTCCCCTGCACACTCCTGTGGAAGGTCACCAGTGGTGGGAAAGAGAAAAGTATCTCCAGGATTCAGTTAAAAGACAGAATTAAACTAACTGTGTTCCTGCTAAAAAGCCACATAGTGATACCACCACAGCTGGTTGGAAGCGAATGCAGAACAGAGCCCTGATCCTTTTCTGAATTGGCCCCAGCAACTTCAAAACCTTTGTTTGAAGAAGCCTTTTCAGGAGGACACGGAAACAAAAGGTACCACAACCAAATGCTTGCATTTCCTCCAGGATTCCAAACACAATTCCAGTGCCATTTGCCACCTTTTACTGCCTTCCTAAACCTCCAAGTCTTGCCAGCTGCAAAAAGAGCTCTCATGTCACCTGCTCTTCCTTTTATGCTGGTAATCACCACCTACATAAGTGCCACCTCTGCCTCATTGCTGGGGCAGATGCACATTAGCACTAATGCCACAGACCTTCTAATCCCCAGAGAGAGCCTGTAGCTGGCAATTTGCTTCTAAATGCAAGGACAACATTAAGGTTATTAATTTGCTTTTCCCATCAGATGGTGGTTAAGTAGAGCTAGGACAGCTTTTAGACATTCCTGCTAGCTTTAAAATGAGATGGAAGGCATTGGGACAAGTCCTACACCAGAGGTTTTGGGTTTTGTTTTCAGGTCCTCGGGAAGGGAAGGGAAGGGAAGGGAAGGGAAGGGTGCTGCATGAGATTCACATGATGACGTTCTATGGTTAATATTATTTCTTCTACCACTTAATATCCCAGTGACGTTAGACTGAGGGACTCATACCTGGGAGTGAGCTGTAACTGGTTATTATACCTGTCACCTCTCCCTGTAAACACACCTTAGCTGTCTCTGCTCAATAGAGAAAGGATTAGCTGTTATTTTTCCCCCCTGCCATTTAACGTGAGACAATTTCCTTTCCTCCCTCAGGTATTCTATGCACCCCTGTAATTTATTGTCCTACTCCTCCTCTTGCCGTCAACCACCCAGTCCCAGGGAAGAGAGGGCCACAATACTTGAGCTGACAGCCTTAAAAACTAAAGCTTGCCTTAGATTTTCCATCCTATAAGTTGTATTTCATATGAAGGGTGTATTTGCAGAGCACTTTGCAAGCAGAGGTTTCCCCAAAGGATCTTATGCAGCCCCAGCAGCACAGCAATACATTCCCAACCCAGGAAACACACAACAGCCCCAACCACCTGCAGAAGAAAGGAGATTTTTCTCCTAGAATACCCTGGACAATCTCCCTCCTTTCCCAAGGTAACGAGAAGTAATTTGCTATAGTTGTGATGGTCTGAGAACATGTGTAAGACAACATTTTTAGCCAGAGGTAATATTTTTTATCAAAGCAAGTGGTAGAGCTGGAAAAAGCTTTAGGCCTACAAGAACAGGTCTTGTACATCTAAAGAAAACTCATCTATTTTTCCAACGCTTGGTCTAATAAAAGATGCTAACTCTACCTACAAGCCCAATGAAAGCAACACAAGCTCTTTAATACCCAGTCTGAGCTAGACCAGTTGCCGCTGAACAGCACAATACCTGACTTTACAGGCAAAGCCTCAGCTTGCTCTGCTACCATCATCTTCCTCCTCCTCATTCCATACCCACACACGCTCAGCACAAAGTACTGCTTTTATGACTAACTTTGCAAATCCAGCATTAAGGCTGCTAATGCACTCAGCCACTACCGTTCTTTTCCTTTCCATTAATACAAGAAAATGAATGTAAAAGAAAAAAAAAAAGCCATCTCTAATTTGAGGCTCTGCAGAGGAAGCTCTTTCGCAAAACTGGCATGTCCCCCTCACTGCCTTCTCCCTTATTTAACTTGAGCAGGAGGTGGGAAGGTGGGGAGCATGGATTTCAACACAACTCAGCCATTCAGGAAGGGGAGAAAAGGGACACAGAGTGCTAAAGGCATCAACCTTGGTCTCGGAAAGGCAGCTGAGGTCCTAAAACCTTGGCATTTCAGATGAGCCACAAAATTTATGGCTTCCTGTCCACCTATGACATCTCTCAACCTTCGAGGAAGTGGAAGATGGTAAGAGATGGTGAATGAGGGAGCAAGGAACTGTCTTGTCACTCAGGCAGGCATGGTTGGTTGCTATATCCCATTGAGTTTTCTTTCTGTACCCACCATTCTGAACACATTAAATCCTCAGAAGCTGGATCCTCATCATCCCCTCTCAAATCAAAGCAGCTTTACTCCAGGAAGAGCTGCAGCCAGCCTACAAGGCTTGTTTCAGGTGCAACTCAACATTTGCAAGGCTGGAGCCGGCTCTTATCACTATCTGTGGTTTCAGTAAGAGACATTTCTTCATAGAAAAATCCACAGTGACTAACTGGGTTGCAGGTCACCCTCCACCCTCCTCCTCAGAGATCAGCGCCATCCTCTTGGTCTTTTGTGAATACACACCAGGGCTCCTATTCTGGCACCGTATCAGCTCACACTTGGCTTTCATGTAGCCCCTGGAGAGGAAAAGCCTTCTCTTCCCATATCCCTCAAAGATTGTATCACGGAGGTCAGTCATCACAAACCCATTTGCATCCCAAAGTGATTGATCGCCACCCGGACTGTCCTCAGTCGAGTAATGAGCTGTAACCATTATTCTAATGTACGTGACAGAGAAAGTCTAATTAACAAATTATATTTTTATATGAAATTTAAGATTCAGTGTCTGCAGATGATTATACAGAACTTGAATACCACCCTTCCAGGCAGAGAAAGACAAAATGTTTTAACTCCCATTAGTTTAATAACTTCCTAATAGTTTAGTTCAGTGCCAGGGCAATCAAAAGTCCCAGGGGAGAACACTGAAAGATCCTTTGGAGTAAATCAAGGAACACAGCAGGAACTGCAAGAAGCATCAGAAAATGAAGGGAATTCCCAGAAGGAAAAAAAGAACAAAACCAAAAAGCAAACTCTAACCCTCTCCAAACCGTACCTTGAATCAACCCCAATGCTCCATCTCCTCAGCGTACCTGCACCCCCAGGGAGCATTTACCAGTTGTAGGACTCAATACTCCACAAACCAGGGTGTGAGCATCCCTGGCAAACACTGTCCATCAAGATCCCACACACAGTGGTGAAAAGGTCAGTTTTAACAGAGAAAGACGTGATTTTTTTTTTTACCAGCAGCCTAAGGGGATGGGAATGTCAGTCTCCAGGCCATGAGCATCAGCTGGTTGTGAAAGCCGGGACATGACTGAATAATAAAAATCTTTGGTTTAGAAAGTATTTTCTTATGGTGGCCTCATGGAATTTTCATGTGACAGAGCATCTCTGCCACACAGTTGTATATGTGAATGGCCAACAGAGACGAGACCTCCGAGGAAAATATCAGTATTTGATACCATATTTTAGAACCATGGAATAAATCATGTTGTATGGGACCACTGGTGGTCATTTGGTCAAACACTCAGTTTGATGAAAGACACATGAGGTTGTTGAGGGCTCTGCAACTATCCCTGTGCATTACGCAGAAGAGGAGATGGGCCTGGCTGCTACACCACAAGCAACTACTGAATAACCTGGTGCAACTCATTTGTGAAGACCTGGCTCTCGTGCAGAAAACCCAACACACAGAAACTCCTAAACACTATAAACAATGTAAACAGAACACAGATAATTCTAGCTGAAGCTGGGCTCTGTAACCACCAGTACACACCACGGTTTATATCCAAACCTCCTTGCAGCTTTGAACCATTTCCATGCACCCTATCACTGGATCCCAGGGAGAAGAGCTCAGCATCTCCTTCTGCATTTCCCCTCCCCGAGAAGCTGTAGAGATCCATGAGGTCACCCTCTTTTGCTCCAAATTAGACAAACTCAAAGCCTTCAGCCCCTCCTCCCAGGGCTTTCCAGCTCATTCACCAGCTCTGTTGCCCTCTTCTGGATGCACCTTCATTCATCACTAAAGAAGACAGAGGCCATGTCTAGATCTAGTGGATATAGAGAAAAGACAGAACAGGCAAGATGAGGGGAATCTTAATATGGGAAAGCTAAAGAGCTGAAATTCTCTGTTTCACAGAATCACAGAATATCAGGGATTAGAAGGGACCTTGAAATATCATCTAGTCCAATCCCCTTGCCGGAGCAGGAGCACATAGATCAGATCACTCAGGATCACTCATTTGATATATTTATTTTCAGTGGGAATAATTTGAAATTTAGCAGGTATGAAAAAATGGTAAACATTACCTTCACCCCAAATAATAATAAAAAAAAACCAAAACCAAAAACCAAAACCAAAACAAAAAACACAACCAACTATTTCCACATTAATTAGACAATTCCAGTCCTCAACGATTTTTTCTCTAGGACACACCCTTCTTTTTGTTACATCACTTCTTATTTACATCACTTGAGGAAGAATTTTGACAATAAAGGAAGCTATAGAAGACTTTTTGACTGTTTCTGCCGCATATTGAATGGCAAGTACCATTTATTTCCTGCCCTCAGATTTAATGAATCACCCTGGGAAAAGGGGCTACACTCCAGATGTATCAACAGGAATTTGCTCTCAAAGAACTGTAATGCCTGGTTCTCGCAAGACATATCTAATTAGGGACACGCTGGTCACTCAGAGTCATCCATTCCCTACTTGAAAAAGTTCCCAAATCTGAGAGGATTGGGCATAACACCATGTCATTTATTATACTGACCTTAACTCTTAACAACGTCTCGAAATTAGCTTCACTCCTGTTTTCTGGGATAATCTTGGTTATTGTAATTTGCCTACTAGCTATGAACAAAGAGGTCACATAGTTTTATTAGTCACACCAACTTTTATTGCTTATTGCTATGTGCCTAGGAAGGTAGTCAGCAAATACAATTTTGTCATTATTGAGTAAAAAAGCCAGAGGCTTTGTCCTGACCTGACAGTGCAGAGTCTCAAGGACTTGTCTGAACTTGTCTTGACCTGAGCTCATGTGAGCTTATTTTAGCTGCAATAACACTTGTTTGGACAATTGCCACCATCCACATTTGTGCTAGTTTAGAATCATAGAATCATTTAAGTTGGGAAGAGACCCTTGGGATCATCGAGTCTAACCTTCAGCCCCACTCTACAAAGTTCTCCCCTACACCAGATCCCTCAACACCAGATCTAATCTACTCTTAAACACAGTCAGGGATGGCAACTCCACCACTTCCCTGGGCAGCTGATTCCAGCGACTGACCACTCTTTCTGTGAAGAACTTTTTCCTAACGTCCAGCCTAACTGACACTACAGCCTAGTGTCAGTTTACAGTAATTACAAATAGCTATTCTGTTTGTGACTCTGAAGTGAAACAAGTCATGGAGGAACCCAAACATGAAATGGTACCGTATAAACACAACTCATCACGGTTCATCAACAGTCATGAGAGCAGTGCTACCTTGTGAAGCAGGTAAAACCAACTTTAGAAGGGCAACAGAGAAGAGAAAACCTTAATAGCTGGAAACAAACAAGAGAAAAGTACCAGTAATCACAATGATAACTGTACTATTCATTAACTTCTCTGTAGTAATTAGGTAATTTGCACAATCAGACTGTTAAAAAAAACACAGCTCCATATAGATGGAATAGCTCCTTTTTGCGCCCAACAAGATCTGAGAGTGTAACAAAATACATTGAATCACAGAATCATAGAATTTTCCAGGTTGGAAAGGACCTTCGTGATCATTCAGTCCAACCATAAACCTATTTCTGATAAGAAACCAACAGCCCATCACTAAACCATGTCACTGAGCACTATGCCAACACACTTTTTAAATACCTCCAGGGATGCTGCCTCAACCACTTCCCTAGGTGTGATGTCATGATGCTGGGAGGTAGGGGTCACTGGAAGATGCTGGGGACACGATTCCATGCAAATTGATGGGTTTGATTTATCCTGCGACATCCTGCGGTCCCCGGACCACTGCTGTAGTGCTGACCTGAGAGACACAGCCCTGCTTTGAAAGTGAAATACTGATTCTGACAGGGACTAAAATACCTCCCAGCAATCTTTCCTCATTCCTATTACTATTACAACTGCTTCTGGCACAGCTGGCTGTCCCAATGAGGTAAACATTGGAGGAGCTTTACGCACCTTACTTTGATATTCAAAGGGCTGCTGACTAAAAGTGTAATAAATACCAGGAGCTTGGACATCACCGTAATGAAGGCAGGATAGAGATAAATTTAGATACGTGCCAACACCAAGTGCTCAGGCCGTGATGGATTATTTTAGGCTTGGAACTTCACTCACAATATTTCACCCAGAAACACTGGCTTTAGCCAAGGACTCAAGTCCGATACCAAATATAAACCCAGCTACTCCACCAGGCTGAAGGGCGGACCCAATCCATTTTTTGAGAACATTTACTGCCTCGTTATCATATCATTTATCTCAATCCAAGTGTTCTTTCATTGTTTTTTGTTTTTTATTTTAAATATACATTACCCAACAACAAAAAAAATGTCAATACCAGAGTTTTTTATCAGAGAAATAGCAGGGACCCAGGATGAGGCAGAGACACCCCAGAGAGACTGCAGCCATGTGCGGGTTTTTTTCTGTCTACATTTTCAAGCTGCTGGGGTTATTTATCAAAGCAAACAAACGAATAATGTCCCAAAATAAACTAGTAAATAAATGCCAGTAGGCCTTTTGTAGCATGTTTAATTCAGGCATCCCCTAATTACTACATTAAGGAGGGCTGCACACCCACCATGCACATCACCGCTGGTGTGCGTATAGCACCAACCGCCTTCCTGCAGCACCTCTGCCCAGGCAAAAGCTGGCAGAACAGGGCAAAAAAGAGAATTTTTTTAGCTAACGTGTTAAGGCTATCGGCTTTCTGGCCAGAAGGTAAAGAATTCAAATCTGGAAGTTGGGGATGAGCAGAAGGAGGCACAATGGCTTTCAGATAGAATGGAATGGAAGGGAATGAAATGAAATGAAATGAAATGAAATGAGAATAGAATAGAATAGAATAGAATAGAATAGAATAGAATAGAATAGAATAGAATAGATTAGATTTCGGCTGGAAGGGACCTCCAAAGATTATCTAGTCCAAATGCTTGATCAATTCAGGGCTGACCAAAAGTTAAAGCACATTATTATGAGTATTGTCCAAATGCCTCCTAAACACTGACAGGTTTCAGGCATTGACCACCTCTCTAGGAAGCCTGTTCCAGTGTTTGACCACCCTCTTGATAAAGAAATGCTTCCTAACACTCACACAGCATCCATCTCCTGCCCTCTATTCTCCCTCTCCACTTCCTTCCCCACCTCTGCCTTCACACCACCTTCTAGTTGCATAGTTGAAATCACCTAAATATAAACAGAACACAGATAATTCTAGCTGAAGCTGGACTCTGTAACCACCAGTACACACCAAGTTTTATACCCAAACCTCCTCTGATGCAGCTTTGAACCATTCCCACAGACCCTATCACTGGATCCCAGGGAGAAGAGCTCAGCATCTCCTTCTCCACCTCCCTTCCACAGGAAGCTGTAGATAGCTATGAAGTTGCCCTCCTTTTCTCCAAACTAGACAAACTCAAAGCCTTCAGTCGCTACTCCCAGGGCTTACCAGCTCATTCACCAGCTCTGTTGCCCTCTTCTGGATGCATTCAAGCCCTTCACGGGTGTGTTAAAATGTGGGATCCAGAACTGCACACAGTACTCAAGGTAGAGACACACCAAGGCTAAATACAGCAGGATAACAACTCATTTTTTCACCAGTTGTGCTGTGTCTGATGCCCACAATGTTGTGGTTTGTTTTCTTGGCTGCCAGGGCACATAGCTGACTCCTGTGGAGCATGCTGTCAACATGTCCTCATTTACCCATGAATTCCTGCTTTCCTCGTATAAAGGTGCTTGGAGAGTGAACGGTGAAAATAATGTGGACTATTGTAACTACATCTTGTACCTATATCTTTAAAGAGGGAGGTTTCAACATCATCAAAAAGCTTAAAGCCAGAATCAGTGTCATCATCAGGTGCTTCACTAGGGGGCACAGAGGTGGCCAGGGCTCCTCTGTTTCCCTAAAAACTCAAAAGCAAGTAGGAAGGTGGTGACACATCAAATCGGTCACTTTGCACTGCAGCATTTTTTAAGACATTGTTATAAATGATTTAAAACTAAATCATATTGGGTTGGGGCTGTCCCATCCCTGGAGGTGTTCAAGGCCAGGCTGGATGGGGCTTTGAGCAACCTGGTTTGGTGGGAGGTGTCACTGCCCATGGCAGGAGGGTTGGAACTAGATGATCTTTAAGTTCCCAACCCATTCCATGCCTCTATGCATCAAAGCATCAGGTTAAAGATGTTTCAGAGAGGAATGGGCTTTACTATCTTCAAGTACCATGGAGGTACAGAATGTTTATTTTTTACTTAACGCCTGTCCCCTGAATAAAGCAGGGATTGGGATGACCAGTCTGCAGGCCTCGTAGGTAAACAGGAGGGTTGTGTATTTTTGTTTGCTTGTCCTTATTCTCACTAATCTAGGTTTCAAAAGTCAGAGCTAAATGTTCTACGATACACACAGCTCCGACTGCAGCCGTGTGGTAAAAGCACAATACCTAAAGAACAGAAAGTGATTAAAAAAGGATTAAAAATAATCTGCTCGTTCTTGTTTCCTACATTGAGTAATCACAGCTGCAACAAGGAAATTGGATTAAAAATTAACTCCAGTACTAAAAAACCACCCCAGCAAACAAACCTACAGGAAAACCCTAACCCACAACTGAAATAAAATACAACTCATGACAGATAGTGTACATCTTTCCCAAGCCCTCTGACATTTATATTACTGAGCAGCACCTGTTTAAATACAGAACCACCTTACTAATCTACAGAAGAAGCAGCATACAAACCCCTGGGGAGCAGACATCTACCTACATGCATATGCTTTGAGCAGAACTTAAAGCTTGAGTTCAGTGAACCATTTAACCAAATGAACCATGAGGGAGAGTTGATATGCCAGAGGACAGGGAAGCTCTACAGAGGCACTTGGATAGGTTGGGTTGATGGCCCAATATTAATGGCATGAGCTTCAAGAAGGCCAAGTGCCAGGTACTGCACTTGGGCCACGACAACCCCATGCATTGTTACAGGCTTGGGGAAGTGCAGCTGGAGCTGCCTGGCAGAAAAGGACCTAGGGGTCTGAAGTGACAAACGGCTGAACATGAGCCAGCAGTGTGCCCAGGTGGCCAAGAAGGCCAATGGCATCCTGGCTTGTATTAGAAATACTGTGACCAGCAGAAGTAGGGAGGTGATTGTCCCCCTTGTAGTCAGCACTGCGGAGGCCATACCTTGAGACTTGTGTCCAGTTCTGGGCACCTCAACACAAGAGAGATCTGGAGGTGCTGGAACAAGTGCAGAGGGCAATGAAGCTGGTGAAAGGCCTGGAGAATAAATCTTATGAGGAGTGATTGAAGGAGCTGGGACTGTCTAGTGGGAGGAAGAGCAGGCTGAGGGGAGACCTCATCCCTCTCTACAACTACTTGGAAGGACATTGTAGAGAGGTCGGTGCTGGTCTCTTCTTATGTGTAATTAGTGACAGAACGAGTGGTAACGGCTTCACGCTGCAACAGGGTAGGCTTAGGCTGAATATTAGGAAAAAGTTGTTCCCAGAAAGAGTGGTCAGACACTGGAATGTACTGCCCAGGGAGGTGGTGGAGTCGCCATCCCTGAATGTGTTTCAGAGCCGTTGAGATGTGGTGTTGGGAGATCTGCTGTAGGGGAGAACTTTGTAGAATAGCTTTGTAGATGGTTGGACTTGATGATCGCAAGGGTCTTTTCCAACCTGAATGATTCTATAATTCTGTGATTTATAAAACAAGTCATCAGTGGTAACAGGGAACTAACACATCTACGAAATAAATCAGCATTGAATGAAGAAAGATGTAAGATGCAACCATATTAAATCGTGTAGTCAGAAAACCATCGAAAACGGTACGCAAGTAAATAAAGCAAGCTCACAATCGTACTAAATAACAATGCACAGGGCACAAAAGATGAGGCAGGTAGATCAGAGCACAGATGTGCTACTTGCTTCCACCACGGTGGAAGGCATCGGGCTATAAAAGCTACGCAGTCGTATCTCCATGAGGCGAGGAAGTTAATGGAGAAAGGGAACAACTTTCATTAAGTCAATTGATGAGGGAGGGAAGAAGAGTGTAAAAAAAGCAAATACGAGTGCTTATGGATAAATATGAAAGGATGGAGTCAGCGTTCCTTATTTTTATTCAATTTTAGTATGTACAGTACTTTTTTTGAAGTCAGTCCTGTTCTTCATTGCACCCAGGAATTATTCAGAGTTTGTGTTTTCTAGGCATCTTTGGAATTTTACAATCATCTTACACCGTGCCAAGGGTAGTTTAAAATGTAATACAAGGTTCTTTACGTAGGTTATTTATTTTTCCTGGTTTCTCTGAACACTGTTTTGCTCTTGCTTAGGCAAACTTTGATTTCAGCTAGAAACTCTATTCCTCTATGAAAACAGAAGGCAATGGGGAAAACAGTGAGCCGTTCACACGCTCGTCATAAATCTCTCCTCTCTCACTATAAACAGTCCATCATGTTCCAGCTCCCCCTCACGCTGATGATTTTCCCACTCTACAAATGCCAGATTTAATGCCTCCTTCAGCTCCTACTCCCCTCTTTCTGCTTCCATTCGCACCATCATTTATGAATAAAATGCTGCCTGTATCATCATTTATTAAGCTACCACGTTTTCTTGATAGGTCCAACAGCTCATACTAATGTTAATAAGACACTGTCTGTACAAAGAAACCTCAGAGAGGAATGTCATAGCAGAAGCTGCGGAGCTTCTCATGGGAGGCTCAAGTACAATCTCCTTTCTAGGGCAATATTCACATATAAAACACCACAAAGCTGGCACACCTGCCTGCTTATATTATTCCTCATCCCCTTTTCTTTCTGCAGGGGCTGGAGAGAACAAGTTGTTACACCCTAATGTTATTTGGGTGTATTCTGGCCCCTGTCGAGCTTCATCTGACTCCATAAGTGCTCCTACCCACTTGTTAATCAACATGCAAAAGCAGCAGATTTGGCCACAATCCAGCAAGAACCACTTCTGGTGGACAATTCAGAGCATCCTGCAGGTGCCGGTAGACGAGTTTATATAGATTATTTGGAAGGGCAGACTGGCCAAAAACTGCTCAGACCAGTCTAGAGAACATGTACCCTCTCTGAGAAGGAAATCTGGGCAACTGCAATACGAGATGCTCTGCCTGGCTAAGAGCTGCACAGTCACTCTCATCTAGCAGCTGGATTAAGGAGTATCTTCACAAGCAAATATAAGCATTTTGCTTTTAGCGGGATATAAGTATCACTGACAAGCACGAGCATCTCTTCCCTCCTCTCTATCCATCATCTTGCCAGCTGACAAGTGTGAGAAGAGTACTGTACATACACATTTCATGTCTAAACAACAATAAAAAAAAATAGGGTCAGTGGTTGTTAATGAAAGACGATCCCAAAACTAAAATATTCCATTTTCATAGAATCATAGAATGGTTAGAGTTGGAAGGGACCTTAAAGATAATCCAGTTCCAATCCCCTGCCATGGGCAGGGACACCTCTCACTAGACCACAAAAAGCCCCATCCAGCCTGGCCTTAAACAATTCCAGGGTTGGGGCATCCACAGATTCTCTGGGCAACAGGTTCCAGTGTCTCAACACCCTCACATGAAAGAATTTCTATCTAGTATCTAATCTAAATCTCCCCTCTTCTAATTTAAAGATGTTACCCCTTGTCCTGTCACTACACTCCTTGCCAAAGAGTCCCTCTTCAGCTCTCCTGTAGGCTCCCTTCAGATACTGGAAGGCTGCTATAAGGTCTCCCTGGAGCCTTCTCTCCTCCAGGCTGAATAAGGCCAGCTCTCTCAGTCTGTCCTCATAGGAGAGGTGCTCCACCCCTCTGATCATCTTTGTGGCCCTCCACTGACCTGTTCCAATAGGTCCATGTTCTTTCTATGGTTGAGGACTCCAGAGCTGCACACAGTACTCCAGGTGGGGTCTCATGAGCGCAGAGTACAGTGGTAGAATCACCTCCTGCGACCTGCTGGCCATGCTTCTTTTGATGCAGCTCAGGATGGGGTTGGCTTTCTGGGCTGCCAGTGTGCTCTGCTGGCTCATGTTGAGCTTCTCATATACCATCACTCCTAAGTCCTTCTCATCAGGGCTGCTCTCCAGCCATTCGCTGCCCAATCTGTATTTGCTTGGAATTGCCATGTCCCACGTGCAGGGGACAAGGAGGTATATAACCATATGGCTGTATATCCTGGTTGTCTACATACATAAAGTAATCCCTGCTCCAATTCTCGCATATGTTACCTGTATGTTGGAGAACAAAACAGGAGGAAACCTTGCCAGGGGCAGCAGAAACTATTGGAGCAGGATTAGTCACTGGACTGCATTGGTCACAAACTGTGTTCCTTAAATCATAGGTGTTTAATGGGGTTTTAAGTGAATGAAAACCCCAAATCCCAGTAGCTTTGATAGAATCATAGAATTGTCTAGGTTGGTTGGTTGGAAGAGACCTTTAAGATCATCTAGTCCAACCGTCATCATAACTCTGACAAAAAAAATCACTAAACTATATCCCCAAGCACCGTGTCAACCCATCTTTTTAATACCTCCAGGGATGGTGACTTAACCACTTCCCTGGGCAACCCATTCCAATGCTGTCCTGGTTTGAGGCAAAACAAACCAATTTTCTGTTCAGTAGTTTTACTTTTTTTAGCTGGGCCTCTTCTAACTAACTAAAGTCTGAAACTAACAGCACATTGTTCAGAGAGTGTTTTGTCTCACAGTGATAAGACCTGATTATACCAAGGGATGGTCTGCAGAGAGGCCCTTGCTTATACTTACTGCTAGAACAACCAAGGTCAGGTAATTCTGTCANTAGTGGGGGGGGGAGGAGGGGTCATCATCTGTCCAATTGGTCAAAACCACGACAAATGCTTAATAAACCTTTCAGTGTAAGAATTTTTCCCAATATCCAATGTGAACCTCCCCTGGTGCAACTTGAGGTCATTTCCTTTTGTCCTTTTGCCTGTGACAAGATATCGTTGCTCAACCCTCTACACCCTCCTTTCAGGCAGTTGTAGAGAGTGATAAGGTCTCCCCTCAGCCTCTTTTTCTCTAGGCTGAACAACCCCAGCTCCCTTGGCCACTCCTCACAAGACTTGTTCTCCAGATGCCTCACCAGCATGAAAACATGTGGAAATACTGCCCTACATTACTTGGCTTCTCTCTTCTCCTGCAGGAATACGCCATGTGACATTTCCTACAAGGCGGGATAGGGAAAATCTCCAGTCGTGAAGTCCATCACCTCCAACCAAAGCATTTATCCCTTCTTTTGCCAGAGAGAATGGGCAGAAGCCTCCTGACTCTTCTCAGAGGCCATGTGCCTGTTGTGGGAACTTTGTTGGGTGACACATGTCCAGTCCGATGCCCAAAAGCATTTCCAGTGCCACAACCCCACCATTCATCCCAGGATTATCATCAGGAGTGACCATCTTCTCATCAATCCTGTCATCAATCCATTTGTCTATCTCTTCACTGTTTAAAGAAAGCCAGGCAGCTGAGGAGGTACACACACAGCCAACAGCTTTTAGAAAAGCATCTTCCAACGTTTCTTCATTTTTATTTTATTTTTTATCGCTTCCTTATGAACCCATTTTCCCTCCCTCGTCTTCCTCCCCCTGTGCAGAAAACCACTACGACAAGTGAAATGCCAGCGGCAGCAGAGCTCTTGCCATAAAAACAGATGCTTTTTTAATTGTCCATCTCTCAGGCATCATTGAATGAAGACACACATAAAATTGACTGCCGCACGTGTGTCAAGGGAGGGAGCTTTCCTTGGCTGATGTGAGAGGAAAAAAAAAAATTCTCCATTCTTCCAGCCTGATGAAATGTGATGAAATGCAATAATTTAGCTGGATCCAGTCAGATTCACTTTTTCAGTGCCATAATTAGCGTGTTCTGGTCCTGTAAAAGGAGGAACCTTTACCCTGTGACCCAACTTTCTGCTTTTATGGCTCATTAGCAGCGTGGTCACTCCGGCGTAGCCAAGAAAAAGAAGACACTTGTATGGAGCTACAGGACGGTTGTGCTCCATGGCAAGGGAGCACCTCAGTCAAATGCAAAGGCATTTACTCACCTACTTCAAAGTAACATTTTTGGTCCTATTCTAATCATATCTGCACAGGAGAAAAAGGTTATTCCTTTTTTCTGGTCATTTCCTCCTTGCTGGAAACCTTTTCTCTTGTCATCCCAGTCGGCTCTAGATTTAACCAGGATGCAAAGACCCTGCACTCCCAGTTCTGTGTGAAATCATATCCGATAAAGATGATTCACAACCAGAATACTGCTTAAAAAGGATAATAATAAGAAAAATTAAAGAAAAAAAATGTGGCTTCTTTTTAATTAAACTTCATTTGCTCTTTGACTGAACCTTTCATACAAGATTGCTTCCCAACTTTGTGATTAATTCACTGTAAAACCTTGAACATTCACAAGGCTTATTTTGTCCATCTGCAAAATGGAGAAATAAAATTAGGACCTAGATTTTCAGCACTTCTACTGAGGCTTTTAAAATGCCTGTTGCTATAGTACTGTGAAATCTTTTTTACAAATGAGTCTGAAATATTATCAGCATTCCAAGAGGTAATTACAAAAGGAAAAAAAAAAAAGAAAAGGATAAAAAAAAGGAAAAAAAAAACCACCAAAACTTTTTTTCCCTGTGTCCTTTACAACCTTTAAACCTAGATTTGTAATTGAAGTGCAAGCTGACCTTTATAAACTGTTGAGCATCACTAAAATACATTATTCTACAGGGCTTGGGGGAATTTGCCATGCTCAGCAATTCAATAATCTCACTTTCTTTCATTTCTGTTCTTCAGACAATGTGACATAGCTGGATTTTCCCTGTACTCCAGATGCAAATCAAGCAACAGTAGAATCTAGATCTCCTGTCAACTGGCTTCTGTAACCTGCTTTTTGCCAAACAACTCAGATGTTTTTGCCCACCTTCTCAAACATTTTGGCAGCTACTCCTAACCCATATTAAATCCCATTGGCAATCTCCTGGCTCAGATGGTTAAAAAGGCCCATGTCCAGAAATGATACATCATCACTGATTGAACCATCTCACGTTTTTATCTCTGACATTGCCATATAATAATAGAATCATAGAATCACTTAGGTTGGAATAAACCTTTAAGATCAAGTCCAACCATTAACCCAGCACTGCCAAGTTACCAGTAACCATGTTCCTCAGCACCATATCTACCTGTCATTTAAATACCTCCAGAGAAGGTATTTAAAAGATATCCTGAGCTGCATCAAAAGAAGTGTGTCCACCAGGTTGTGGGAGGTGATTCTACCCCTCTACTCTACTCTACACTTGTGAGACCCTATGTGGAATACTGTGTCCAGCTCTGGAGCCCTCAACATAGAAAGAACATGGACCTGTTGGAACAGGTCCAGTGGAGGGCCCCAGATGTGATCAGAGGGCTGGAGCACCTCTTCTATGAAGACAGACTGAGAGAGTTGTGGTTGTTCACCTTGGAGAAGAGAAGGCTCCAGGCTCCTTATAGGAGCCTTCCAGTATCTGAAGGGAGCCTACAGGAGAGCCAGAGAGGGACTCTTTGTCAGGGACTGGAGAGACAGGACAAGGGGTAACAGCTTTAAATTGGAAGAGGGGAGAGTAGATACCAGAAAGATATTCTTTCCTGTGAGGGTGGAGAGGCACCAGAACAGGTTGCCCAGAGAAGCTGTGGATGCCCCATCCCTGCAGGTGTTCAAGGCCAGACTGGATGGGGCTTTGAGCAACCTGGTCTGCTTGGAGGCATCCCTGCCCATGGCAGGTGGGTTAGTGCTTGATGATATTTAAGGTCCCTCCAAGTCCAAATCATTCTATGATTCTATGGTGACTCAACCACTTCCCTGAGCAGCCTGTTCCAATGTTTGACAACCCTTTCAGTGAATAAATCTTTCCTAACATCTGATCTAAATCTATTATCCCTGGTGCAATCTAAGGCCATTTCCTCTTGTTCTGTTGCCTGTGACCTGGGAGAAGAGCCCGACCCCTGCCTCTCTACACTCTCCTTTCAGGCAGTTGCAGAGAGTGAGAAGATCTCCTCTCAGCCTCCTTTTCTCCAGGCTGAATGATCCCAGCTCCCTCAGCCGCTTCTCGTAAGACTTGTTCTTCAGACCCCTCACCAGTTTCATTGCCCTTCTCTGGATGCGTTCCAGCACCTCAATTTCTTTCCTTGTAGTGATGTTCCCAAAACTACACACAGTATTTGTTGTGCAGAATCTTCATCTGCACTTGCATCTGCAATGCAAAACTGTCTCTCTGCTCTCATCTCCTTCCTTCCTTCCACCAGGGACGGGGTCACCTGAATGAGTGACACCGATTCATCTCGCCCCACCCCACAGGCAGCACATCTTATGCTGATCAACCTTACAGCAACCTGCACCCTTTTCTTTAATCATCTCAGTCTCTGAAGTCCTGCATAAAGCTACGCTCAAAAAGGCATCTAGAAGTAGCAAGGTTACTATCATGGATCAGCTGTGTACTATTTTTGGCCATACCCAGAATTTTTCAGTTTGTGCCTCTAGGGAGCCAGCACCAGAAACAAAAGCTGTTGCTCTTTCTTCCCCTACTACGTTTGCATTTCTTCTCCACCTCAGGTTTTGACTCCAAGAAGCAAGACTGGACCCCAGCCACAATCACCTCCTCTCAAGACAACAGATTTCTGCAGTTCTCACCCAAAAAGGGAGGATGGGAGGATATTGTAATTTCGACACCATCCAAGAGAGCGTTAGACAAGACTTTGGCGCACAGTGTTACCATTTCCTGCAGCTTAAGAGAAAAGAATGGAGAAACACAGTTGAAACAAAACATTCATTCAACGCTGTAGCCTTTGGATGCTTTAACAAGTTTCCTTCTTTTTCTGCACCTTTTGTAACATGGCTGTTGCCATGGGACCAAGAGCACAGCTCCCGAGATACTCAAACTTTATCGCTGTTGCAAAGTGAAAGGGGTCGCCCATAGGGTCCTAACCTTCTGGAATTATTTACTGGTTTAATATTAATAGAATAACTTTTGAAGGAGGACAACAATTCCTTCTTGGCTACTTTAACCCCTAAGGATGTGCACTGGGGAACTAAAACAAGGTTTTTTTTCCTCATTACCTTAAATCTAGAAAGAAAATTCCAATTCTGTGACATTGCTACCTAGGAAAGAGGCATGACATTGCTTGCTCATTATTCTGCAAGACTGGATGCATGAAGTTCACAGGATTTGAGCAGGCAGGCTCTCCATGTACAAATTGCATCTGTGTTTTGTGAACACTGGGTGAGAGAATATAAGGAGACAGCAATATAAAATGCCCCGGTAAACACATATAATCCCCTTGAGGTTTGACTTTCTTCGAAATAAAACATGTGTGTTTGTCGACCGCTTCACCTTCAGCTTGGTTACTCAAGAAGAGGTCATGGACCCACTGTTGCTGACAAGCATTTTGTGGAATAAACTTGCCAAGCCACACATTACATTCCAAAAGGCGAGACATTACTAATAACCAGTAAATCCTACATTAAAATTATCACTTCTTTAGAGCAGCCATGGTTTCCTTTTTCTTATCTTTGTAGTTTTTATCTGGCATTATTCACTTCTCTTCCTCCAAGACATTTTCCCAAGAAGTATCCTCATGTGGCTTCTCTAGTTCCACTTCAAACAAAGTAGAGAAAGGGGTCGAACCCAACCTCCTTTGAGATTTCAGAGGACAGTGAAGCTGGTGAGGGGCTTGGAGAACAAGGTGAGGAGCAGCTGAGGGAACTAGGGGTGTTCAGCCTGAAGAAAAAAAAGGCTGAGGAGAGACCACATTGCTCTCTACAACTACCTGAAAGGAGGGTGTAATGAGATGGGGTCAGTTTCTTTCCTCAAGTAACAAGTAATGGGACAAGAGGAACCAGCCTGAAGTTGCACCAGGGGAGGTTTAGATTGGATATTTGGAAAAATTTATTCACTGAAAGGGCTGTCAAGCACTGGAACAGGCTGCCCAGGGAAGTGGTTTAGTCACCATCCCTGGAGGGATGACACATAGATATGGTGCTGAAGGACATGGTTTAGTCGTAACTTGGCAGTACTGGGTTAACAAGCAGACTTGATGATTTTAAAGGTCTCTTCCAACCAAAACCGATTCTAGGATGCTACTATTTTCTCCTGATCTTCCATTACTGGAAGAGTTCCTTGCCAGAAGCCATCTCCCTACGCAGTTAAAACACCTGATGTCCACACAAATTACCTATAGATCTGATGAACCCTTGGCAGTGCCTCCTTCAGTGTGAAGGTGAGTATCTGCACAGAACAAGGTGCAAAAGGACTCATCCATTAGAGCACTGCAGTGAAAAAATGCAGCAATATTAGCAAGCTAGGCTGTATTCTCCAGCAAGCAACAGCTTGGTAGATCCTCATAAACCTCTCTGAGACATAATCCTCTCTGAGATTAGACTCTAATTTTTTTATTTTTTTTTCTCTCCTCCCTCGAACCCAACAAACCTTCCAGAGGATGTTGATTGCATCCACAGATAGCCTGTGGAAATGTGACCGAACAGATCAGCCAAAGACACAGATCATAACAAACGTCATCCCCGTTGATGGGGCTGCTGCTCCTGGCTCTGTGGCCAGTGTTAACATGCAGGGAATAAATAAGACCTTACACAAAGCTAAGAGAAGTATTCCAATAAACAGTAGCGGCTTTGGATTTGCGTGTCAGACCATTGAAGGACTGACTCTGGGGCAGAATGGATGCTCAGCCCTGACAACTGCACACTCCACGCCTGCACACATGAATTATTAAACCAACTTCATCCCACAGGTCCCTCCAGTCAATCAATATCAACTGCATCGCTGAATGCGTAACTACAGGCACAACAAATTGCCGTAAACACACAGCCATCCTGTCCCTCCTGCTCCAGGAATTGGAGGGGGTAGGGGGATGTTTGTTGGTTGTTTGTTGGTGGTTTTTTGGTCTCAGAGACTTTACAAAACTTGTGCTTCTCAATCCAGAGGCAAGTCGCTCCAAATCGGGATCTCAAGTCGGAAGATAATCTCCCTGCCATGGAACAAATATTTGCCCTCCACAGGCTACGCGAACAGAACGTAAACTTCTCCTTCACTATCTCTAACTCTGCAGGAGGAAAGAATCAAAATAGTTGAAATTGGTTTGGGGTTTTTCTGGGGGGAGGGAGGAGAAATTTTGCTCTGTTGACTCAAAATGCCATTCTTTAACCTATTCAAACATCACATTTCATTTCCAATATGTGCAACTGGCATAAGAAGGAAAACCATAATTGAAAAGCTAATAATAGGAGGGGAGATCAGCATGTTTTTCATTGATTAAGCTCAGGAGGGCTTCTGAAAAATTAGTAAAGGCATTGCTGTTTACCAGGGTGGTCCAAGAGCTGGAAAGGGAGAGAGTGGTTTATTCTATTTATTTATTCCTCCTGCTGTCACTCGCCAAACAAACAAACAAGCAAACAAATAATCTAAGTGTGAGTTCAGCATTTCCCAGATAAACATCTTGGAATGCATTTATTACAAGACCAGACACAACAGCATTTTTACACACAGCAATATCCAGCTACCCTTCTGCTAGCGTAAAATTTTCTTGCTAGAAATAGAATGCTTGCTAGAGGATGCAGTTGCCTTCCACAATGAGAAGTCCACTTTTCACTCAAGGCACCAAATTAATAGGGGTGCATAGGGTGGGGAGAAGGCTTATTTTCACAATGTCCAGTCACCAACAGATAACAGCAGTCATATCTCTGTTTACACAGATCTGTTGCCCTGAATGGCATAAAGACCATGGGATATTCCTGCAGACCCTATTTCACAGACTCCCCCAATGGTAGGAAATAGAAGGGACCTTCAGAAATCATCTAGTCCAACGCCCCTGGCCAAAGCAGGGTCACCCAGAACAGGCTGGACAGGAACGCATCCAGATGGGTTTGGAAGATCTCCAAAGAAGGAGACACCATACCATCTCTGGGCAACCTGTTCCAGTGCTCTGACACACTCAAATGAAAGAAGTTTTTCCTCATGTTGAGATAGAATTTCCTGTGTTCCAGCTTGGGACTGTTGCCCCTTGTTCTGTAACTGGCCACCACTGAAAAGAGTCTGGTCACATCTTCTTGCCCTGTTCCCTTTAGGTATTGATGAGCATTCATTAAATCCTCTCTCAGTCTTCTCTTCCTCTGGTAAACAGACCCTGGTCTCTCAGCCTTTCCTCATAGAGATGCTCCATTCCTTGATCATCTTTGCAGCCTCTGCTGGACTCTTTGCACTAGTTCCCTGTTCTTTTTGCACTGGTAAGCCTGGAATTGAACACACCATTTCTTTGGATTGAGTATGCAAGGACCTGTGTTCACTCTATGGTAACCAACTTCTCTTCCTCACCTCCCCCTAAAGATGTTACAGCCATGGTGTTTAACAAGCGGAACATAACGCTGATGAGCAAATCTGCAGACTGGAAAAGGGAAAGCTGGGGCTCCCAGACATCCCAGTTTTCACTTGCAGAAACATCAGTAATTAGTGGGGTTCCATGGTCTTATTTCCTTGACTCACCATGACACCAAGGAGAGTGTCATAGTGACTCAGCATGACCAGAAATCATGAGCTCACACTTTAAAACACACCAAAAAAAAAAAGAGACATAAGAAGCAGCAGCCATAAGAGACCTTCAAGAGAAGCTAGATAGTCATCCCCCAGTTGTCATCTTTCCTTACTCCCATGCTTCTATCTCCTGAAGTATCCTTCATTTGTCACTAATAACTAATTGCTCCATCACTTCATGGCCTGAACTTCAGAGCCTATTTCTGTAGGCTGATATCTTGACGCGGGAAGACGCTATGGTTGTTGGTCAAGGCTTTTGGCCATCTCAGACCTCTGGCAAGGGCAATTTGGGAGTAAAACACTGAGAAGAAAAACTTCTCTGACACATTGATTTGTAGTGACCATTAGAAACTGTTCAGGCGTGTGAAGGGATCCTCCAAGGACCTCTCTAAAGAGGCAAGGTGGTCAAAAGCAGATGAATTTATCATCATTGGAGAGTTCTGCAGTTCATCACCAGCTTTTGTAATTTATCAGAGAGATGTCACATATCCAGAGCTCTGGGATTCTTAAGGGCGAGATCTGTCACATAAATACAGTTATTAATGCGGCAAGTGTATTATACAGTTAAATGCAAATGTTGCAATCTGGCAACCCATTTTTACTGCCAAACCTGGAAGGTTTTTCATGTCAGAAATAGATGCCAGCAGCGATAAATGGAGGATAGATAAAGTTAATCCGACTGCTTTGAGTTGAACGGGGAAGGTATTACTTTGAAGGGTTTAACATATTAATGGAATCAAAACGGCATTTCAAAATATTTATGGAAATCTCTCTCTCTCTTATTTTTTTTTTAAGCTTATACAAGCAGTATAACAAAATGATATAAAATATTATTAAATCCTACCCTTAATTAAACATGCTGACACTTAAAAGCTTCTGTCTGGTTTACTTAAAAAANNNTTCTGTCTTGTTTTATTAAAAAAAAAAAAAAAAAAAAAAGTCTCCTTTCAGTAAGTTACAACTTCAAAATACCTTTCTGGATAAATAATTCTGCATTCCAGAGGAATTTCAACCTTTTTAACAGAAGCTTTTAAAAAACAATAATAACATTTAAAAAATATATATATACCTCCAACTTATCAAACATCAGGGGAAGATAGGAAAGGAAAAAGGAAGCAATATGCATAAACAATAATGTGAACTGAGAAAAAAGCCTTTACTGTTTTATATCAGTTCAGAAAAGCTGAGGGGTGTGGATTTATCCACCTCCCCAGCAGGATAGGGAGGCTTTTAGCCATGAGGACAACCATTCAGCAACCCTGGAGCACCTGCAGAGGGAGCTGGGCATGTCCAAAGGTCTTTTCAGTCCATCTAAAGTACGAATGGCCCCATAACTCACAAAAAATCCCATATAATATACCAGTATAGATGAGAAGAAACTGAGTTATCTTAATCATTTGTCCTGAAAATAAACCACCAGTGACAGCTCTCCCATTTGATTCAGGGGGACACCTAATGTCACTTGAGATGTCTTAGGGTTCCACCAGACTTACAGCTGTCATTGCAGAAGTGACTTAACAGCAAGTCCTGCGCCAAAATTGCCAGCCCTACATGTCCATCTCAGATACACTGGGGCACCTCCATATCCGCAAGAGCCATCTGTCTTATTATGATGAACTGATGCTTGACAAATCCCATAGATGGAGGTCACATACATACCTACCTTTAGGTATCTTCTCCATAACAAAGATGATATGAAAAACCAAGCATGAACCATGACCGGGTCCAAACTGTTGTAGAATTTATGACTGTGTCCTGAAGGACAAATTGTTTCAAAACCGCTTCCAGAAATCCAGAAGCCCATCTCAGACTGAGCCTGAGCAGACTGAAGCACTTGCTGCCATTCTTCAGTTCACTTTCACTGTCCAGAGAGGCTTCAAGCTTGGACAGGGATGCTGATCCTCCTGAGAGCACCCCAAATAGGACACCCCATATACGTCGCATTGGCGGTGTGTCGACATAGGTATGACTTGATTTCAGGGTTGCGTGAAGGCAAAATAGACCGAGAGAGGGATTTTACTCACTACCATCATCCCAAAAAAAAAAAACTAATCTCAGGTGATGTGGCACATTGCCTGGGGAAAGGTGAGGAAGAAAGAAAATATGGCAAGCTATCTATGCATTTTTGGGCACAATTTCCATGCCCAAAGAAAAGGGGTGCCTTGTGAGGTTTGGCCAACAGCCAGCTACGAGCAGCAATGCCAAACGAAAAAAAATGGCCCCTTCCAGAACTGTTGCCTTTGTCTCACCCCGAAGCAGCTCAGATCCCAAACTGAGCCTCCCATTCAGAAAAAAAATCCTTTGAAACTCCTCTGTAGTCCTGCAATGCCATCGGTTCTGCTTAACATCCCCAACAGAATCATTAAAAGTATTATACACAAAAACAGCCCGCACTTTGTCAGGGTTTTGCAGACAGTGCTCACTTCATATATGCCTACATCTCAGATATATATATTCATTAATACCACTCAGATGTGATGCTCAGGCTATGCCCACAGGAATTCTCTGCTGTGGATCATCTTAAATAAGATTCAAAGACAGGAGGATCTGTGTCCTTCTGGGTTCTTCGGTAGTGATCGTGTAGCTTTGAGATGCCTGACTTTTCCAAGTGAATGGAGGGAAGTTATAATAGAAAGCGCTGACTACTGCTGTATCACTTAGAATTGTAGAATTGTTCAGGTTGGAAAGGACCCTTGGGATCATTGAGTCCAACCATCAGCCCTACTCTACAAAGTTTTCCCCTACACCAGATCCCCCAAAACCACATCTCAACGACTCTGAAACACATTCAGGAATGGTGACTCAACCACCTCCCTGGGCAGCCTAGTCCAGTGACTGACCACTCTTTCTGGGAAAAATTCTTTCCTAATGTCCAGCCTAAACCTACCCTGCTGCAGCTTGCAGCCGTTCCCTCATTCTATTGCTAATTACCTGTGAGAAGAGACCAGCACCAACCTCTCTACAATGTCCTTCCAAGTAGTTGTAGAGAGGGATGAGGTCTCCCCTCAGCCTGCTCTTCCTCAAACTAAGCAGTCCCAGCACTTTCAATCGCTCCTCATAAGATTTAAGCTCCAGACCCTTCATCAGCTTCATTGCCCTCCTCTGCCCTCGCTCCAGCACCTCCAGATCTCTCTCTCGTCTTGAGGTGCCCAGAACTGGACACAAGACTCAAGGTGTGGCCTCCCCAGTGCTGAGTACAAGGGGGACAATCACCTCCCTACTTCTGCTGGTCACACTATTTCTAATACAAGTCAGGATGCCACTGGCTTTCTTGGCCATCTGGGCACACTGCTGGCTCATGTTCAGCCATTTGTCACTTCAGACCCCTAGGTCCTTTTCTGCCAGGCAGCTCCAGCTGCACTTCCCCAAGCCTGTAACAATGCATGGGGTTGTCGTGGCCCAAGTGCA
>VZTM01018122.1:58779-125655 GCA_013400555.1 Jacana jacana
CCTCCATCCCGGGCCCCCCCCCCCACCACCCTTAAAAAAACTCCACTAACTTTATATTTTTTCTTATTAAATATTGTTCTCAGGAAAACAAACAAAGAAAGAAATCTGGCGGTACACAGGGAACCTTTATCCTCATGGCCCCATTAAAAGCGAATGCCTCTGGAGCCCAGACTGGTAGGCAAAATCATCCTTCACCCTTGGCGTGTTGGGGCAGTAATCAGCAAACACGGGCAAAACTCATATGGGGGGAACATATCATACCTCTCAGAACATTTCCCAGGACACAGGAATGCTTTCAATTCCCAGCCTTAGGCTTCTTATTATTAAGCCCGTTCCTTACTTGAGGGTGTTGGGAGACAAACTAGACATACCCTGCTCCCAAGAATAGAGACTGATTTTCACTGACTCTTAGAGACAGTGATTTATCTTGGCATTTAAGCTCATTTGCCCAAATGAAAAGCTAATTACCTTCAGTGCCTAATGTTGGAGAAACCCCTCATCCCAAATCCTCTGGCTAAGGAGGCAGATAAATTCCTTGGGAGCTTGGATTATTAAAACAAAGGTCAGGAGAAAAAAAGAGAAAAAAAAAAAAGAAGAGAGACAAAACCCAGTCGATTTTTGTTTCAACATATCATTTTTTAACAAGCTCTTTGTAGCCAAGCATCACGGGAGAAATCTGTCGGTGTTGTCTATCACCCCTAGCTCCTCACCCCAGCTCCATTCACCTTTATTTTTTTCTCTTTTACTCCCATTCCCATCCCATTTAATCCAGGGTCAGTTGCATTCACCCAACTCCACCTAGAGCTGTGTATGAGCATTTATGTTTCACTCTTCAGGGCTTCCACCTCCAAGCACGAAGCACACGAGTGTTTGCATTGGCTCTGGGGAGAGCTTTGACCAAGATTCTATACTGTTGGTCTAGTAACACAGAATCACAGAATATCAGAGATTGGAAGGGACCTTGAAAGATCATCTAGTCCAATCCCCCTGCCGGAGCAGGAACACCTAGAGCAGGTCACACAGGAACGCATCCGGGAGGGTTTTGAATCTCTCCAGAGAAGGAGACTCCACAACCTCCCTGGGCAGCCCCTGCCAGTGTTCAGTCACCCCCACCGTAAAGAAGTTTTCTTTCATATTTAAGTGGAACCTCCTCTGTTCCAGCTTACACCCATTGCCCCTTGTCCTATCACTGGANGGCTCATGGGCATCCTGCTGTCCACCAGGACCCCCAGGTCCTTTCCCCTATGCTGCTCTCCAATAGGTCATTTTCCAACCTATACTGGTACCTGGGGTTGTTCTTGCCCAGATGCAAGACTCTACACTTGTCTTTGTTATATGTCATTAAATTTCTCCCCGCCCAACTCTCCAGCCTGTCCAGGTCTCACTACTCACACATCCACAGCGAAGTCTGTCTCCCTGATTGGAGCTGGTGCTCCAATCATGTACTCTCCCAAATCTACTTGCCACAGGTAGAAGTCTTTATTCTGAATGACTTGGCTACCAAAGGGAGAGAAACCATTTCGGAAACGGGATTAGCTCAATTTGACAGTAAGATGCCTGCCCTCAGCCGAAGCCCTTGTAAGTCCTGGGCGAAAGAGGCAGAAAATCTGCACAAATTTGACAAGAAGTCAGGCAACTTGGCACTTTTTTCTTTTTTAGCTGGACCCTGCAGCTCGAAAAGCAAATGTTTTTTGCAGTATACGGACCATGGCACCTCGATGGCCAACGTGGCAGGGCCGCCATTCACCATGAACCCCTATTCTCAAATATTCTGCCTCCCTGCACATCACTATCAGCCTCATTTTAGGCAGAGTTACGGTCACCTCATTAGTACAAAAGTAGAAAATGTAGCAATTTTGCTCTTCAGATACTATTGAGATAGATGCTATCATTTTTTCTAGTAGCCAAGGCTATAAGCCTACCAAATGTTTTCCCGTTGCTCCCCAACTGCCTTCCAAGTTAGAGGATGCTCAAGGAGAAACATGCATCAGGCTTTGAAGGAAAGGGGCCAAGTGGCAAAGGAGGAAGATGAAGCCCTGATTTGCAGCCAGGGGAAGCGGAAAACACTGCCCCAAAGGTCTCACCTGAAGAGCTGACCCTCTGCTTGCTCCCAAAAGCAGAGATATATGAGGCACTGCCAGCTCTCCTGATTCACGGCATCAGCTTTTTGCTGGTGCAGCTCTCGTGAGAGACGGACAGAGACGCTTACAGAGTGTCCAAGGTTGTTCGCATGCATCTGGCGATGAAATCAGGGACAACATGAAGGACACACCAGTGTTAGGACAGGACGAAAGGCTGGGAGGATTGAGGAGAAGACAGCTGTTGGTCCTCCCCTGCTCAGCACCCTGCAACTGTTCTGTCCGGAGACACAAAGAGGGAAACGGGAGAAATCAGGAAAGACCTTCTGCTAGAACCTAGGGAGAAGGGGTGAACCAGGAGGGTGGAAGGAGAGAGATGGAGGAATTCTGACAGGGGCAGGGAAGCAGGATTAAAATAAAAATAAGCTGCATTTAGCTACCTGGACAATTAGTGATAATTCCAAGATCAAAAATAATTATTGCAATTAGTGCATTATGGATCTATTTATGTACCAGCTCAGGAAAGAAGAAAATTATCTAGCCATGTTTTTGAAGTGCTCTGAGGAGTAAAGGAATTGATTCTTAAATAAACAGACACACACACAAAAAAGAGAGTAGTTTAGGAGTGCTCTGCAGGACAGAAAGACTTTCCTGGTTTAAGGATCTCCGGCAGCAACGAGGGTGGTTTATGCCACAAATAATTCTGTACATGTAAACATCTTTCCTGATGACATCGATCTCCACAGGCTGACTTTTCACTCTTACATCCTCTCTGGCCTCCTAAATTTAGTTCCCGATCTTCTCGCTGTTATCACTATTACTATTTTTAATCCACAAGTTTGGAAAACAGAGGGTATGTGAATTAGGGCAGACCTGATGCCCCCCCTCCCCCCTATGAAAGCAATGGCCTGGAGAGAGAAGGAGAGAGACTGACAACCAGTTTGAGAGTTTAGATGGTGTTGAGAAGGTCACTCGAGCCCATCAGGCAAATTGCAGCCTATAAAGCCAATATAAATAAATAGAAAAAGAGAAATAGAAAACCAATTCTCCCTTTTGTTCGCAGGAGCTGCAGTCCCATACGCAGCAAAAACCAGAGCCACATCCCAAGTGCTTCATTTTTGCATGCAAGCTGCATTAAGGGAAGCAGCCTTAATAAACATGTCAAAAAAACATTTTAATTCTCTAATTACCGTGCATACAATGAAAACTAACTGTGTGTGTTTGTGTACACAGGTATCTAGAAGAGAGAGCTTCATGAATGAGTCGCTACCGCCAGGTGCAACCCAAACTTTCATTTTCTCACTGTTGCTGCCACGTGATGCAGATTTCAATACCACAACACAGTTTTCCACCTCAAAAAATATGTTTTTGCTTCTTTTTCTCTCTTGTTTTGTTTTTGTCCCCCCCTACCCACCCTTGGATTTATGGTCTTTGGCAAAAGGGGATGGGTGGAGGGAGGTGGAAGGGGTAGGAGAAAGCTGCAGAAGCACCATACTCTAACATCACGTTAAAAACATTAAAAAAACCCCAACCCAACAATAAGAAATGACCCACAACAGAAAATAACGACATGCACACAACCACAGAAACCCCTCTGGCACTGTGGGTCATCATTTTCTGTTATCTACCTACCATTCTCTGCCACCTGAAATCAGCACCAGCAAAGCTTTATATGATCAATACACATCCTACCATCATTAATCACCCACAGAAAGGAACAAAATGAAGTGAGCCTGACAAAAAAAAAATAATTGTCCAGCTATAAAAAAAGAAAAACAACAAATGGACAGAAGAAAGGGTGAGGATAGATCGGGAATAAAAGGGAAAAAAAAATGAAAAGGCTGGGACAAAGAGAGATCTGGTGCAATTATTCAAAACCAACTCACAGTCCATCCTGCAACTCTTGAGTATCATTTGACGTCCCCAGAGATCGAAGGCTTCTTTCCAGAGAGGTCACTGTCAACAGCAGAGTACAACAAGATAAAGCAGCATTACACCTTTTCAGATAAGAAAAATATTGGATTTTCATTCATTTGTTTGTCTTTTATTTTAATTTTAAACAATAGAATTAAATGGTGTTTGGACAAGTATCTCATGAGACAAAGGGGGCAACATCTAGCAACAGTCATCACCCCAAAATGGGTGAATTGGGTGATAAATGGTGAACCCATGTATCATGTGCCATGGCATAATGCATTATGACTCTTTGTGAGAGCAAGAAAAACCTCCATCCCACTGAGCTTGCACAGATCTCTGACTCTTCAAGCCCCAAACTTTCTAACTCTTCATCTTACAGCAACCACATGAAATTTCCAGTGCTTCTGGGAATTGCAACACAATTCCCAGTTGTGTTTTCTGCCAGGAGAATGGGCCAGTTCTTTCAGGAGCGGGCAAACCACCGCTAATCCTCCTCGGGAGTCCACAACTTCACGCCCACCAGAACTGCGCATGGATCATCTCCAGCTGGATTCGTGCCCTCAACGAAGAGGCAAGAAATTGCATAACTATTAATTGCTCTGAGTAACTATTATGAGGCAGAACGCTGTTGTCTATTCTGATATCTTCTATCTCATTGGTCAAGATTTTAGTACTCAATATCTTTTCTATGTTTTGGCTCAGATAAAACGGGGTACTTCTCTGTAATCATCTCCTGTGATGAAGCTAGAGAGTTTCTTGGGCTTTTCCATCAGGAGAGGTGAATACTGTACCCTAAGGGCAGCTTGAAATGGGAAATATGGTATTTTTTTTGCAACACAGTGAATTCAGATATAAGAAACACATATGTGTGTCGGTGTATACGTAAGTGGCAAAATCTATTACATTTTCTACAGCCTTGAATCTTTGCTGTCTCAAATGCCACTGCCTTTGGACTTCACACATCAAGTATGCAAAGTACTTCAAGACCTTCCACAATGGAAGATGCTAAGTAGTAATATTCTTAATATTTACTTTTTCAGGATGCTTCCAGCTGTAAAAACTCATAACTCGTTATCGGTCACACTTCAGTATTTAAGGAAGGAAAAAAGAACAGATTAAAAACATGGCTCAATAATTTCCATAGAAATTAAAGAAATCTTCCTTTTTAAAGACTCTTCAGACTTGGACTCGGCCTGTAACTTTGAACAAGTCACTAAAATTTTTCCACTGGTAGACAAAATCCCTTCTCTCTTTTCTGCTTTTCTGGGTTGACACCAAGTTTTCAAACACCATAAAAATTAACTAATGTGCCCAGACAACATAAGTATTAAAAATATATATATAAATTTGGATATACCCATATATTTTCACCCCACTTTCTAGAACTCAATGACAGTTTTTAGTACAGAGTCGGTGATTCAGTAAGACAAAGCCTCAAGGAATTGTCTATAACTGAGCTAATAATTATTATGCTTTGCTGGATGCACAATGTTTTAAAGAATAGACTGAGAGTTTTCACTAAGAACCACTTGCTTCTCTGGGAGAACAGCATCGATCTTGCAGAGATCACACTGATATTATAATTCCTTCTCTTCTGTCCTCTACAATCCTAACAAATCAATCTCCTCTGCAATCTTTAAACTGTCTCAGAGACAAAATTTTGCATCATCTGAAAATAAGTCCATCAACCCTTCAAGACACAGCAGAGTGTTGTCCTTGGAGAACGGACAACAAGTCAAGCTAGAGAAAGCTCTTTGGTGCTCCTTCAATGTCTAAGGGGTTAATTTCACGCATGCAACTCCAGAAGGGAAAACTGCAGCTACAGCATAGACTCATAGAATGGTTAGAGTTGGAAGGGACCTTAAAGATAATCCAGTTCCAACCCCCCTGCCATGAGCAGGTACACCTCCCACCAGACCAGGTTGCTCCAACACCCATCCAGCCTGGCCTTGAACACCTCCAGGGACGGGGCAGAGACAGCTTCTCTGGGCAATTTGGGTCAGTGTCTATCTAACCTGAACTACAAAATCAGGACAATTTGAAGAGAAAGCTGCTCTGTTGGCATCTTCCCACAAAGCTCTTGATGAAACAGCAGTGGTTCCCAACAACAATAGCACAGACCCCTGGTGCTGCCTTCTTTGGAGAAGAATGGAGTAGGAAGCAGTGGCACAAACTGTTCATAACTTCACACACATGACATTTCACACCAAAGCACATCTAAGAGCTTTCACATTGATTACATATTTTGGAAAAGCATATATACATGCAAAATAATCTGAGGCAGGAGTGGAAAGCGCTTGTCAGTCAGGTGAGAAAGTGACTCAGGTTTAAGTCTCCTTCCTAAAATTTTAACTAATATTTTAGCTCAAGTGAAACATTTACACACTTACAAAAAGGTCAGTTAAGCCAAAATGACAAGAGACACCCCCTGGAAAAGCCAAAAAGTTGGCTTTTAATATGGCTGTTGCCTGGGAAATAGCAGAACTGAGACTCAAATTTGAGTCTCCTGTATCTCGGGGCGGGGACTGAGCTATTTTGGGATGGAGCTAACATGATTTGGCCAAGAACTGCTCTCTCAAAATCTGTGCTGGATAGGGAAAATCCCTCTCAATTTACCCGTTCTGACCATGTGAGCTGTAACCCTACCAAAGGAGCAACACGTCAAGCTGTGCTGAAGAGATATTGTGAATCCAGTGTTAAAACAGACATCTTACTTTAAAAGCCATGTACACTTAATTTTTAAGAAGTATAGGCTTAGTCCTCCAGGACGAGGCACATTCAGAAGAGATCACTGCTTTTGAACCTACACTGGTTTCCATAAAGGGAGAGTTTGGCACCAGTTGTCTATGCCCTTGCTATCCTGAAATTCAAAGGGGGATAAGAAACCACCCTGAGATGGCAATGGAGACCATATCACACCTGGGGGACGCTGAAAAATCCTTTGCTCAGCCTCTCAGATCAAGGTAATGGGACTGTGCATGGACACCAGCCTGTCACTTGCTAATTAATGACTTGCCGTAACAGGAATTAGAGAGGGAAGAGAACCATTAGAGCACTCAGTTTCTCCATCTGGCCAGAAAAGGTTTGATTCCTCCAGTATATCCTCCACTGATCAGCCCTCTAGACAGGATACGCCAAACCAACCTCTTTTACATGTGCTACTTATTTTACTTATAAGGCATTTATTAAGAGGCAGCTAAAAGCTGCATTTGGAAAGAAATGCAAAATGTACATAAACATAAGTAGGCAAAAAAAGTCATCAATAAGACAAATTCAGCCACTACTTGAGCTTAATTTCGTTGGGTCTTTTTTTTCCCCCTGAAAGGAAAAATCAGCCAAAACTCAAAACCTGATAAAACTCATCTAAGTCAAATCATGATCAGACAAACTTCCCTCTGTGCAACAGGAAACCCCCCCAAAGAATTAGAGAGAAAGAAAGCAGATGCAAAGAACCCAAAAAAGCTCCCTCAAGCCCTGGAAATTTCCATAAGAGGTGGGTTTAATAAATAAATAAATAAAAGTCTGTAAACTCACAACCTGTCAGGAGAGTGATCTGGTAGGACAGAAACAGAACCAACTGTCCTGGTGAAGAATTTTGGTCAATACATGAGGAAGATTTCCATTTTCAGAGCAGAAAAAAAAAGGAGGAATAGGAGACATTTATGTGTGAGACCAGGCAAGATTGGCTCAGAGCTGCAAAGAACCCCCTAGTCAGGAGGCAAGTCCTGAACTGCCCAAGAGGAATTTAAATCAGCCCAGAAGTTCAGACTTCTGCAAAAGAGTAAGGAGAGAATCACAGAATAATTACAGTTGGAAGGGACCTTAAAGATCATCAAGTTCCAACCCCCCTTTCCTGGGCAAGGCCACCTCCCACCAGACCAGGTTGCTCAAAGGCCCATCCAGCCTGGCCTTCAACACCTCTATGGATGCAGCATCCACAAATTCTCTGGGCAACCTCTTCCAGTGCCTCACTCACCATCACAGGAAAGAATTTCTTTCTGGTATCTAATCTAAATCTCCCCTCTTTCAATTTACAGCCATTACCCCTTGTCCTATCACTACACTTGCTGACAAAAAGTCAGTCCCTCAACAGCTCTCCTGTAGCTCATTCAGATACTGGAAGGCTGCTATAAGGTCTCCTCCAGAGCCTTCTCTTCTTCGGGCTAAACAACTCCAGCTCTCTCAGCCTGTCTTCATAGGTAGGGTGCTCCAGCCCCCTGATCAGAAAAGAGGGACAAAGCATGGAACATCTATTACTTTTGTAGTATTAGTCAATATGTATCAACAATACTTTAAAATCCCAGCACCAAGCTGATGTCTTGTTTCACTAAAAATAGTCATTACTCAAAGAGAGATAAAACATAGCCAGTACCGCCCACAAATTTTGGGAACAGGAAATACAGAGGCATAGCATGGAGACCTCATGAGACTTTCAGCATTCCAAGGGAGAGAAGAGCCTTTCAGGTGCATGGTTTGATCTCCAAATTCAATGGGGAACCTGGAAAGCCCCAAAGAGGCTGGGGTGAGGCACCAAAAGAACGAAAAGGGGAGCTAGGATTGGATTTATGCAATCTTGAGAGACGTTCAACACACCAGGCTTAGCGCAACAGGATTAGAAACCTTCATCTGGTGAGCATCTGAAATACTGCTTGCATGGTGGTACACAAACAACAGCACTGACTTTTTCTCCATGCTCCGAGATGGAGCTTGATGGGTTTCCTGAGGAGACCATATGGTACAGCTGAATCAGGGCAGAAGGGATCACAGACATACTTTCCCTTTTTCCAACCCTACAAATTTCTTTAGCTAATGTGGATGAGCTCTGCAAAACCTTAGCAGGACACTCAGCATCCTGAAAAGCTACATCTGCTTTTTTTGGGAAAAAAGGCTATGAAGCAGCCACATACAAACTGAATGAAAATTACTCTAACAGACAAAAATAATATGGGTGGTGAACAGAGCAACAACAGCAGAGTGTCTGATGGGCATTTCTTCAACGTAAAAGCACTTTAAAAAGCATTATAAATTCATAGATTCATAGATTTTAAAGGCCAGAGAGAGCAATTCTGAATTATCCAATCTGATTTCCCACCATAAAATTTTGCCCCATCACTCCGACATCAAGACCGTAGACTGTAGCTGGCCGAAAGCATATCCTGCAAAAAGACATTCAGATCTTGATTTAAAGGTTGGAAGCCACGCCAAATCCATCACGTCCCCTCAGTAAGCAGTTCTAACAGCTAGTTATCCTCATACAGAAAGAATGAATTTGTCTAGCTTTGACTCCTATCTCCTGATCTCATTATGTGCAAGAACGTTAGATTAATGAGTCCTGTGCCGTCTATTTGAAGTCTTTCTTCCCAGAGAGGTACTTACACACCATGATCAAGTCCTCTTAGATGTCTTAAAGAGAAGTTTGGATAGCTTGTGTTTTAAAGGCTGATTTGCAGACTTCAAAACAGTTGGTCATAGCTCTTCTCTATACACTCTCCAATGTTGCAAAATGGTTTTAAGTACGGGCATTGTCATTACCTGCTTCACAAGTCACACAATACAGGCATCTCTTAACCGAAAAGCACACCATCGTGTGCTCTCCACCCTCTCAAGAGAAACAAAGACGGTCAGAAATTGCTCAAAACCTGACTGAGTGGACTAATGCACTCATAAAGAAGAAAAATTAGAAATTGGATTGTGGCATTTCGAAACATTGATGCAACACTCATCCTAAGGGTTTCTTGGGATAAACTCGACTACAGCAGGAGTCGTGATTAAGGCACAGAGACAAAACCAGGCAGCCCTAAGCTGGCTTGTTTGGGTATTAACAGCATGCAAACTCACAAGCAGGTTGCAAAACGTCCTACTGAGCCCTCGGTTGGGTAGCAGAAGTGCTACCACCATTCATCACTACCACTGTCAAGGTAAAACAGTGCTCTAATAACCAAGATTCATAGAATCATAGAATCATTTAGTTTGGAAGAGACCCCTGGGATCATCAAGTCCAACCATCAGCCCTACTCTACAAGTTCTCCCCTACACCAGATCCCTCAACACCACATCTAATCTACTCTTAAACACAGTCAGGGAGGGTGACTCCACCACCTCCCTGGGCAGCTGATTCCAGTGCCTGACCACTCTCTCCATGAAAATTTTTTTCCTAATGTCCAGCCTAACCCTACCCTGCTGCAGCTTGCAGCCATTCCCTCTTGTCCTGTCGCTCATTGCCCGTGAGAAGAGACCAGCACCAATATCTCTACAGTGCCCTTTCAAGCAGTTGTAGAGAGTGATGAGGTCTCCCCTCAGCCTCCTCTTCCTCAAACTAAACAACAATTCATGCTAACACAGGTATACGTGCCTGGGATTGCCATGACCCAGGTTCAAGTGTAAGGTCCTGCACCTGGACACAGCAATCCCAGACACAAATAGAGGTTGGGTGGAGAATGGATTGAGAGCAGCCCTAAGGAAAGGGACTTGAGGATGTTAGTGGATGAGAAACTTGACACGAGCTGGCAGTGTGTGCTGGCAGCCCAGAAAGCCCCTTCATCCTGGGCTGCATCAAAACTCCAGCTTTGGAGTCCTCAGCACAAGAAGGACATGGACCTGTTGGAATGTGTCCCATGGAGAGCCACAAACATGATTACAGGACTGGACCACCTTTCCTATGAAGACAGGCTGAGAGAGCTGGGGGTGTTCAAGTCTGGAGAAGAGAGGGCTCCAGGGAGACCTTAGAGTGGTCTTGCAATACCTAAATGGGCTACAGGAGAGATGGGGAATGGCTCTTTATCAGGGAGTGGAGTGATAGAACAAGGGGTAATGGCTTTAAATTGGAAGAGGGGAGATTTAGATTAGATACTAGAAAAATTCTTTCCTTCCAGGGTGGTGAGACACTGGAACAGGTTGCCCAGAGAATTTGTGGATGCCCCATCCCTGGAGGTGGTCAAGGCCAGGCTGGACGGGACTTTGAGCAAACTGCTCTACTGGGAGGTATCCCTGCCCACGGCAGGGGGGTTGGAACTGGATGATCTTTAAGGTCCCTTCCAACTCTAACCATTCTATGATTCTATTTCTATGTGTTATAGTATGGCTACACATCCATCAGTACCAACAGGTCTTTCTTCAAAATAGCTTTATAGCCAGCCAGCATTCATCCTGTCATGTTGTGTATAGTTATTCCATCCCAAGGAACAAAGAAAAGTTGGAATAATTACTTTCTACCTGATGTTACAGCAAGCTGGGCACTTGAATATCTTCATGGAGCCAACCCAGAACCTTAGCTGGTTTCAGACCTTCACCTTCTGGAAAAGCCAAGGACAGCAATGAGGCTGAGAGAGCTTGGGGCGAGGTACGTCCATGGTGCAGGAAATCCTGAACTCAAGGTGATGGTTTTTAAAAGCAAAGTCAAACCTACCTATCCCTTTTAGTCATAGCAAAAATGGTGCTTGAATTCTCCTGGCAGATGGAGCATACACAATTCCTCCAAAAAAAGAGACAACCACGTTTTGGAAGTTTTACTTCCCATTCTTCTTCTATCAAGGATTCCTTGCTATAAGGACTGGGACTTAACCCCTGGGATGCATGGGGGAATAATTACAGAAGTAAGGAGGTTCTCGGATCCTTTCTTTACACCAAGACCAGTTCTCTCTGTCACCCCAGTCCCAAAAGGCACAGACCAGACCAGGCAGAAAAGCTGTCCAAGTGATTCAGAAGCAATTTCAAGGTCTACTGTAAATTCAACACCTGAGAATTCTAGATCCTTGCCTGACATTTGTCACATCCCATTTTAGAACTGGGATAACATCCCATCTAGTCACTAGACACATCCCATTTTAGAACTGGGATACCATGACATTAACTACCATTCAGCAATGTTAGTTATATATCTAGCTGCAAAATACATTCCTCCAGCCCAACCCAACTAAACTGCTGAGCCACAGCGCATCTCCAGAGGAGGAAAGGACTCGGTGTCCCTCGGGTCTGGGGAGACATGAGCAGGAACAACATCCACACTCAGTCTACAGAGTCTACAGAAGAATAACAGAAGAGGTTCGGTGTTGGTGTTTTTATAAGGGAGATAGATGCTTTGCAAGCTCATATGGCAAGCTTCAAACGCAGCAGTGCTGCAACGCATTAGAAAACGAGTCTGGCTCGTTCCACCTTTCTGCGCTCAAACTCCCTATTGTAACAGATGACATAATTAAAAATAGAAAAGGATGGGGTCTCAGCAAGGATTGGAATATATCTGTGCCTGTTTAATGGAACATATGGTGGAATATTTTTACATCTTATAAAGAACTGTGTATTGGACATGTGCTGGTGCTCCGGAGATGCAGCAGGCAGCAAAACTGCATTAATATTGGCTCCCTGACAACAGGAGCTGCCACGCACCGTGTCCACGCACACAAGTCATCAGCAGGACAGCACACAATTGACTAGGAAACCTTTCATTATACGCACCATTGGAATTAATTCGGAAGACGTTGGCTGAAGTCTCCTGAAAAAGTTCCTGTAGCTCGCTGGGATCAATCTGGGTGGCTGTGGAGACAAAAAGGAAGGAGATAAGTTAACACCGGAGACCACTGATCGCCTCCCAGCTTATCCTTTGAAGGGGGCTGCAGGTTCCTCCTTGCTGCAGGAATTTAGCCCAAGTGGGTGGTCTGGTCATGTAATTTCTACTGCTATTTGCTTAAACCTACTCCAGCACCATCAGGACAGTACTGATGCTGCTGCAACATGGTGGATATAGCCCACAGGGATTGAGGCAGCATTTGGAGGAACTGTAAGCAATTGGAATATAAATTATTTCAGCTCTTTTATCAAGTGGGAGTATGAGAGCCAGGAATGAAGAAGAAACCACAAGCACAACTGCACAGTTCACCATCATTTTCCATAGCAGGAGTGCATGAGAGCAGGTCCTGCCTTTCGAAAAAGTGAAGAAGCAATGCAGTGAGCAGAAAGCAATTGGTCTGTGGGCTCAGAGCTTTTGGGGTGAGAGGGAGATGGGAGCCATATGGGTCCTCCACACATTCATCTTCCAGCCCCCAAGAGAAGATTCCCTTCTTCCTTTTTCTTCCTGATAGCCTAACTCCAAGTCAATGAGTGAATGCCAGGAACTGCTATTGCCACTGCCCAAACTTCTCTCAGCTTCTTCCCCAAGGCCCCAATTTGGCCAGGGTCCCCAAATCTGCCCTGCAAAGAGAACACTGAAATGAGATTTTGGGGTTTGGGGATGGTTGGTTGGAGTTATTTTTTGTTAGCTGTTACCCCCTAAAACTATCCCAAGCTCCCCCATAACTTCATCATCCCCAGAGAAGGTTGGGCTGGGCTTTATTACAGATAAAGGACACATAGCTTAAGCTTTAGACAGGCATTTGAGTTGTGATTGGCAATAGTCGCCAGAGAAACACTCATTTATACCTTTATCTTCAGCACCAGCATAATGGCAGCACATTTACAGCAGATTTTTCCATGGTTTAGCCCTATTCTGCCTCCCACTTGGGTCAGCTCTTGCAGGCTTCCCAAAAACTGCTCTACCTGAAACTTTAACCAAGTCCAAAAGCACAGCAGGGCTCATCCACCCAACACACTCCAACAGCTATTGTTATTAGAAAGCTGTTCCTCTGAGCTGAAACATTATAGAAACTCCAACAGGAGCTACAATTCATATTTTCAAGGCAACAGACTTATGACATACAATCATAGAATGGTTAGAGTTGGAAGGGACCTTAAAGACCATCCAGTTCCAACCCCCCTGCCAAGGGCAGAGACACCTCCCACGTGTCTGACATGTTCTGCATCCCCATACCAGATTTCCCTAAGCGGTTAAGGCACCACGCCCCCAGTCTGCATTTGGAAGAGCAGAAAGTCATTGTCCTGGTTTGAGGTAAAACAGAACCAATTTTCTGGGTTTTAGCTAAGCCTCTGCTAACTTACTAAACTCTGAAATTAACAGCTCATTCTTCAGAAACTGTTCACCCTCACAGTGATCAGACCTGATCACACCAAGGGATGGTGCAGAGAGGCCCTTGCTTATACTTAATGCAAGAACAACCAAGGGCAGGGGATTCTGTTATTTTCCCCGTTGGAGGGTCAGAAGCAGAAAAGTGTCAAGGGGTCGCACTGTAGGGAGGAGCTGACAGGACAGGAGACCCCAAATTGACCAATTTGGGTATTCCATCCCATCTGCATCATGTTCAGGATAAAAGCTGAGGGATCAAAGGGTTAACTCTCTTTCTTCGATGGCTAAGACCTGAGGAGGACCCTGTCTGTTCATCTGCCTTTGATCCCAATCTGAGCATTCCTGACTCCAGATCTGGAATCCAGCTCCTGTCAGTCACTGAGTCCAGTCTGTGACTTTTCCTGATGCTGCTGGTGACGCGATCATCATCCTGGGAACTTGATATGGTTTTGTATATGTTGTATCCAATTATTTTCTCCTTACGTTAACTTTTAGTATTGATACTTCATTAAAGTAGTTCAGTTCATTCTAAACTTGTAAATCTTCTTATCTCTTCCTTTCCTTTCTTCTTTGGGGAGAGGAAGGGCCATCTGTCAGTCTGGTTTTCGTAAATTTTGGTTGAAACCATGACAGGTGGAGAATTGCTTATCTGAGAAAACTGCATTGAATCGGGCTTGCTGTTTCCTGACACGGGACTTTTATTTCTTTTGTCAACACGCTGCCAGTTCTGGGGGGTTTTGTTTGTTTGGTTTTTTTTTTTTGGTTGGTTAGTTGGTTTCTTTTAGAAAAGGAAAGAGGAAAGCAAACAAGGAGGTTTTTTTAACTTCTCCAGTTTCTAAGCTTCCGCACGTCAGGAGGAGATGTTGTAACGGCTCGTGGAAGATTCAGCGATTCAGGCAGACGAGCGAAACAATTTGAAAACAGCAGCAAAAAGCAAAGCAAAAACACATCTGTCCTGCCAAGCTGAGTGAAGACATACCAAGGCAGTGAAAGAAAGCGAATGTGAAGTACATCTGCATCTAATAAAAAATTAAACGCCTTCGACTACACCAAGCAGGTGCTAAAATATTACGATTCCCCAAGAAGGACTAGGAGGTTGCCGATCTCCAGTGAATTCTTTGCACGCCCCAACGTCCATACAGGTCAAGGCCACAACTCAGAAAAGGCGACTTTGCCTTACACAGCGGGTTCTTGATATTTCAAAAAAAAAACATTTTTACAGTTCTCAGTTACTTTTCCTATTTTGTTTTCCAGAAGAATCCCCTTGGCAGGAGATAGGACAACCCATTTTCCTCTTCTCAAGGCTGGAGCACCTCTCCTGTGAAGATGGGCTGAGAGAGTTGGGGATGTTCAGTCTGGAGAAGAGAAGATTGAGGGGGGGATCTGATCAACACCTGTAAATACTTAAAGGGTGGGTGTCAAGAGGAAGTGGTCGGTCTTTTTTCAGCGGTGCCCAGGGACAGGACAAGAGGAAATGGGCACAATTGAACATAAGAAGTTCCTTCTAAACATGGGATGGAACTTCTTCACTTTGAGGGTGACAGAGCCCTGGAAGAGGCTGCCCAGAGAAGTGGTAGAGGCAGCCTCTTCCAATTCTTCATAACCCTGTTGGTGAAGAAATCTTTCTTCATATCCATCCTAGAGCTCCCCAAAGTTTAGGGGGCCTTGAGGTCATTTCCTCTTGTTCTACTGCCTGTTACTTGGGAGAAGAGACCAACACTGACCCTGTTACGGTCTACTTTCAGGTAGCTGCAGAAGCAGTTGAGCACCTTAAAAATCCACACAAGCCTCACACGTGATTTTTGCAACCGTTGTTCCAGTGGAGACTCCAAATGCTTTGCTTCCCTCAATTCAGTGCAATTGTTGTCCCTAACTCATCTCACCTCTGGCTACAGGAGGCAGTCGGGACAAGGACTGACCAGTGGAGTAATATGGTGTCAATGCCTGGAGCAAAATATAACCTTGGGACCTTGTGGTCTGCTTCTCCCCATCCTGCTCTGGCAGGAGAAAACTCTGCCAGCTCACACAGGCATCCCTGGGGCTCTCAGGTGCTGTGACAATCAGTCATCAGCTCCAACCATCACGCACAGCAGCGGTGGTAGGGGAAGGAGGAATTCAAGCAAGCTAGCAAGCGGAAACGTCTTTTGGTTCCTCTGCAAGAAAAACCAAACACAAAGCCTGATCCAGCTCAGGGGGTCTTGTCTCTAGTGATCTGGATATAATTAAGGGACTATCTAGAGGTCCAGGACAGCATGCACGGCAAAGGTATCTACAAGAACATCCTTTGCCTTGTGTTAATGAAAATTGCCCACATTCCCCACGTTAATCTTCCTTGCCTATTAATTATTTCACACTAATTTGAAGCTCCTAATGGCTTTTCTGCAGCCAGGTGAAGTCTATTGCTTCCCTGAACTCAATTTTGTAGCAAACCCAAAATGAGTCAAAAAGTTGCAGGGAAGAAGAGGCAAGAATTACAGTAGCTCTAACAAAAAGGGAAAAGAAGAAGAAAAGTTCAAGCATTCACTCTTTCTACTTAGAGGACTTATCATGGCTGTAGTAAAGCAGCTCAGCACCTCAGATTTGTATTGCACTTATCCCCAGTATACCACCAAAAGTTATGTCTGCACACTGTTAAAACACAGTTATGGATTTCTTGCATCTGCCTCTTGAAAATTTTAACACATTATAGAATCATCCTTTGCTGAAAAGTAAATTGGAGGTAGGGAACCCTAAATCCACCCTAAATCCTCAGTTTCCGAATAAGGAATTAAGCACAATGGGCAACACCTGTACTCAAGCCCTATGGCTAAACCCCTTCACAGCTGAATTGAACAGACATGTCATCCACCAAGTGCCTACTTCCTTCTCTATGAAGACTACGATCTGCAATTAGAGCCATGTGCCAGGACAAGAGGAAAGGGGCACAAACTTGAACATAAGAAGTTCTTTCTAATCTTGAGGAACTTCTTCATTTTGAGGGTGGCAGAGCCCTGGAAGAGGCTGCCCAGAGAGGTGGTGGAGTCTCTGTCTCTGGAGACATTCCAAACCTGCCTGGACAAGTTCATGAGAAACCTGCTCCAGGTGGACCTGCTTTGGCAGGGGGGTTGGACCAGATGATCTCCAGAGGTCCCTTTCAACCTCGTATCATTCTGTGATTCTGTGAAAAAGAACTTGAGGGAGAGAAACAGATTGATTTCTGGCTGCTGGCCTAAGAGTATGAGATTTGCACTGGAATGAAATGCTGAATTCATGTCTCTATTTTAGCTTTTCAACAACAATTGACGTAAAAATGTAGAGGTGGAAGAAGGTAGTGAGAAAGGAGAAAAAACAATAAAGACAAAGCAGCAGCTTGTCATAGGAAAAATAAAAAGCTACAGAAAATAGACAAGCAAGAACCGGTGGATTCACAGACACCTACACCCACTCCAGATGAGTCCTACAGCTACCAGGACTCAGCAGCTTCCCAAGGTGCTCCTCCCAGTTGACTCACTGGTTTCTGAGACTATGCTTCACACCAGCCCTTGGTCTCTTCCACAGCAAGAACCATTTTGGTCTTCAACTGCGTTTCCATTTCATAAACCCACAGGAACCTCATTTATCCTTATGACTTCTCTTTTGTTGAAACAGGTCAAAAAAAGCTTCAACAAATACCAGCAGAGAAAGGATGAGCATGTTTGGTCAAGGTTCCTTTCCTGAAGGAAAAGATCTTAAAATAAAAAGGGAAAGGGAAGGGAATAAACAAAGCAGCATCATGCCTAACATGGCAAAGTTGCTCCTGGCATGCAGGTGTAGGAGGGGTTTTATTTCCTCCTGGTGAAGTTTGAGTGAAATAAGTAATATAGGGAAACGTAAGAAAAAAATCACACCCATCAGGCAAGCTGTTTTTCATCAGCATCAGAAAATGTGACACCGTTTCCTGTGGCAACGCTCTGAAGCTCATTGCCGTGGGTTTATGTAGGGACTTCTACAAAAGACCCGGTTCTCCTTGACCTGGCCACAGCACAAAGAGAGGGCACCAAGGGGTTACACATTTAACATTAACCGGGATGAAGAGGGTGTTTGCATCAATCCTCTTCCAACCCCTGTTCAAGAACAGTGGGTCAATGTATTCAAGAACTCAATTACCTATGGGTTAACTCAGGGTCTCTGTGTGGGTTAACGCTTACAAACTCCCGTTCCAGGTTTTTGAAATCACCTTCGTGGTTTGGCCACACGAAATAAAGCTTTCCTAGTTTTAGAAAAGAAGCTTTACACCTGAAGACATCTCAGCTGGAAGAGCCCATTTCGTCCCACTCATCTGAAAGGGAGATGCATTTAGGTAGTGAAGTACCTGCCTCTTCATCCTCTTCTCCCCAGGGAAAAAGCCAGAAACCAGAAGGTCTCTCACCTCGCAGCTTTGCCCTAAAGAAGTACCTTACACTCGTCTTACTTTCCCAGCAGAAAAAATATAGAGAAAATGAGAGAAGAAAACCCCACATCTTCTTTAACAGATTTTTTTCTTCTTTTCTTTGAAAGACCTACCTCAGCTACAGCAAGTTGACCAGAGGAGACAGAGATTTTATAATTACTAATCCGAGTTAAGTACAGGGCCCAAATTCAACAAGTGCACAAGACCAGAGAGGTAAAGCAGGCAAGGAGAATGACTTCAGGATCCCACCCAGGCACACATGGTTTTTTGGGGCTTCCTGAAGCAGAATTTCAATACATTAACATTTTAAAGCCTTGATTTGTGCTTTAGTTAACATGTCCCAGAGATGCACACATGCATGGTGTCCCCAGCACAAGTGCTCCTGGTAAAGCTGCTAAGTTTTAAATGGAGCTCAGCACACCTCTTTCTTGGAGGATCCTAGAAAAAAACACTGCATCTATAACTATATATACAATACATACCTCTGCAAGGAATAATAAACACAGCCTATCCCAAGGAAAGCCAAAGAAAAAGGCCATTCAGACAAAACCTTCCCATGAAGAATCATAGAATGCTTTGGGTTGGAAGGGACCTTAAAGATCACTGAGTTCCAACCCCCCGCCCTGGGGTTTAACTTCATGTTCCTGGTCTTGGAAACTTTTGGGGGTGAGTAAAGCCTTGGCGGTCTCCTGAAAGGCAAGCAGGGAAGTGCTAGTCTCATGGCACAGACAGGACGAGGGGCAATGGCTTCAAGCTGGAGAAAAGTAGATTTAGATTGGATAGGTTCTTTCCTATGAGGGTGGTGGACCAGTCGAACAGGTTGCCCAGGGAGGTGGTTGAGGCCCCTTCCCTGGAGATATTCCAGGTGAGGCTCGACGAGGCCCTGGGCAACCTGGTCTAGTTGGGGGTGTCACTGCTGACTGCAGGGAGATTGAACTAGATGACCCTAGAGGTCCCTTCCAGCCTGGACCATTCTATGATAAAAATTAAAGAAAAAGAATTAAAGAAAAAAAACAAAACAAAACAAAACAAAACAAAAAACCTCCTCCCTTCACATTCTTTTCTAATTTCTACAACAACAAAAAAAAAAAACAGCAGCTCTTGTCCATTTAGTAGAAGAAAATGCCAAAGACTCACGAGACCATTACTAGAATAAAAAGCCCATCACTTCACGGCACCCAAGCAATGGCTAAGAACGACGTGAAGGTCAGGAGAGCTTGGCAGCTCATGGGAAACAAGTTGGGCTTTTCAGTCCTGTTTCATCTCCTAAAAATCTCTATAAAATTCAAAGTAATTCAGAGAGTGATGGAGACTCTCGCCACAGACACCCCTGCTTACAGTGATGCTCTTGTCCAGACTGGAGAATTAGGGAGAATGATGATAAACTGTAAAACAGACTTCAGCAGATTTTTATGAAGGGTAAGTGCAGAGTGAAACTGTGCAAGGGATTAAGCAGCTGCTAATTCTGGCAAAGTGTGGAATCTGGGCTTTGGTTGGGCAGTTTTACAATTAAGAGTTTTTCTCCATTTTTACGCAAATGGGAGGCAAACTTTAAAAGGTTTTGCATAATTCTGACATATTACCAAGGCACCGTTAAGTAGCTTTTAAATAAAACAAAGGACTTTGATTCAGTTTTCTTTGCTGGTAGTGGATTAGGAGAGAGTTAAAAAAAGACAATTCACTTTTGATTGAAATAAATCAATGTACTGGAAAATAGCAATTCATTTGTGAAATTTCCCTATCAAATCCCATTGCTTCCTGCTTTCCAAGATGGAAAGTCTAATCGTGTTCCCTTCTTCATGCTGTAAAGCAGTAGCAGAAGCAAGAGTTAAGGCAAAGCCTGCTTATATTTTTAAAAAGATACCCAAGTCATTAAAAAAAAAAGGCAATTTACGATGTTTGACAGTTTTGTTATCTTTGGGTCTTTTAAATAATGATGTGTATAAGTATATAAATAAAGCCTGAGTGAAAGCAGGTTGTTGTTTCCACTGCTACATTCCTAGGGTAGTCTGCAAAGGCAAACACAGGCACCAGCACCAACAGGATGTGAAAATGCAAAGAAATTGACTGAAAAACCAAGTGGAAAGGCTTAATCCTGGACTCATTGCCCAAGCTGTTGGAAATGTAACGTGAAAAACAACAAAAAAGATGAAGGATGCAAATGTTTTTCAAAAAGTAATTATTTCATAGAATCATAGAATTAGTAGAGTTGGAAGGGTCCTTAAAGATCACACAGTTCCTACCCCCCTGCCATGGGCAGGGACACCTCCCACCAGAAAAGGTTCTTCAAAGCCCCATCCATCTTGGTCTTGAACCCCTCCAGGGATGGGGCATCCACAGCTTCTCTGAGCAACCTGTTCCAGGGTCTCACCACCCTAATACTGAAAGATTTCTTTTTGGTATCTAACCTAAATCTCCCCTCTTCCAATTTAAAGCCATTACCCCTTGTCCCATCACCCTACTTCCTGAGAAAGAGTCCCTCTCCAGCTCTCCTGTAGCTCCCTTCAGATACTGGAAGGCTGCTATAAGGTCTCCTTGGAGACTTCTCTTCTCCAGGCTGAAGAACCCCAGTTCTCTCAACCTGTCTTCATAGGAGAGGTGCTCCAGCCCTCTCATCATCTTCGTGACCCTCCACTGGACTGGCCACTGGCACCCAATGAAGTCAATCGATGTCTTTCCACCCTGTTGGTATTTGCAAGTTCATAATGAAGAAGAGTTGTGGGAGGACAGAAGAGCATGTGAAAGACAGCTCTAAGGGAAAGGATGTGATGTTGCACCACAAGCTTGCTACAGATTCAGTCACACTTGTTCCAGCTTGAAGAAGCCCTAGTGCAGAAAACACCTTTTTCCCCTCTCACCTCCTTACTCTTCATTACTCCTGTTATTGGTCAGGACCAAAATTTCAGACCGTCTCAGGGCTACAGAAGACAGATTGCACCTGCAAGTAAGTAAATACAACATTCTCAGAAAGCCCTTGCAGCCTCATCAAGATCTGTATGAAGAGATTTTACAACCAAAAGCCCCAGAGAGATGAAGTGAGATCTGGGACGACAGGATAGCAGAGATTACTGAAACAGAGACAAAGTGGATGCAACGGGAAACAGTGGCTGAGTGATGCGACGGCTGGTATCTAATCTGCAGGAAAAACCAAACAAGGAGTGTTTTGCAGATTTCCAAGTTCAGAACGAAAGTATCAACCCTCCTCTTCTGGAGAGCTTCAATTTACAAGTAAAAGAGAAGCATGGTAATTTATTAGACATCACTAAAAGGAAGAAAAAAAAAATGCAATACGCCCTCTGCCATCTTTTGGTAGCCTTTAGCTATATGCTTAAGTAAGAACACCGTACTGATAATTTATGCACCTTCCCAACAATTACTGAAGGGAGGAAAGAAAATTACTTTTGTTTGCCGAAGAGTAACTGTAATAGAAACCATCTGGCTCAAGGAACTAACTCCAGGAACTAATTTGGAAGAAATCCTAAAACGTACACAGGGTTTTATAATCTGTCCATACGAAACCCCATACACCATTCTGGGAGGAAGAAGAAATACCATCTGCCCTCTTTCCAGGAAGTCTCCTGGGTTTGTTTCTACAGTCTACGGGATCTGCAAGTGGTCAGCAGAATTTGTAGCAATGGCCATAAACTACCTTATTTCTTGTTACAGAGCGGTTATTCACTAGGAACGAAAGATTAGTACAAATGGCACAGGCTCAGCCCTCTATCCCTGGGATTCACGTGGACCAGATTTTGAGTTCTCTGACCCTCTGCAAGTCACTGGCAAGCCCTCTTGTTGATCATCACTAGTGAGACAGTCACTATGGGCAAAGGTTACAGAATTAGACTTTTATTTTGCATATAGAGGCACGCACACACCCAGAAATAGTCCTTCCTCATCTACTGAGACAGAAGTAGAAAGCACCATGGTCTTACTGCTATTTGTTGATTAGAAAAAAAAAACAACCCACACTTTACTTTTTCAAAGAGAATTTCAAGCATCATCTCATGGACCTGTTCGACGTACAAGGCAGCCTCTCACGCATGAGGAACAAGACAACCCATGACAGCACTAAAAAATTAACTACAAATGAAAGAGAAGTTCATCAGAAGTTTCTGTAAAGCTACAGATGAAGTGCTGTAACTCCACACATAAGGTGATTTGTACAATGAACTTCATACCCGTGGTTACAACAGAAAAAAAATAGAAGAAGGTTCGCATGGGTGTTAATATTTATTAGACATTAATATATCACCCTCTGCACCCTTGTAAAAGCAAGATTATCCTTTCCCTATGGATAAAACAGGGGGAGTGGGGCTCAGTCCCAACATGCAGGAGGACGGATCCGTCCTCAGACCCATCTGTGCATTCGGCTGTGAGACAAGAAACGGCCTTTTGCTGTTGAATTCAGCAGAACTTTGCTCTCTTTCTCCTTCTCAGCATGACTCATTAAATATCTGCAGACCAGATTTGGCTCTTCATCTTAATCGAAAAGACTCTATTATGTACTTGAACGCAGACTTTCTGCCTTTCTTCCAAAATAAAACTGAGACATGGGTTGAAGTGTTTGCCCCCTCCTCCCCACCCAAAAAAAAAACCAGCAAAAAAACCCAAGAGAAAATCCACAGTCCTGTGATACTGATGAGTACGAGAAAGTGGAAGTGACAGAGAACTGATGAAGTAAAGGCAGAATTAAATTTTTCAGACAACTGCTTTATTAGCTAAAGTGTTCTACTTTAGGTCAACCGGTACAAATGCCAAACTCAGTAAGTTGGTTTCAGCTGAAAGTTTTTTTTCTTCTTCCTCCCTTTGATGTAGTGGAAGCAGCCCATTGTAAGCTTTCAGAGGGAAATCTTAGACATTTTGAACCAAAACAGTACATATTCTCAAAATTTGCACACTTTTAAACCCCCCAAAGATAACTAGAAAAAACCATGATGTTCTTTTTTCCCAAATATTTCAGTCTTTCTTTTTCCATTTTCAGATGAATTCTAAGCATAGGTCTTCCATGAGGAAGAATAGATTTAAAAGCAAACAAAAATCAACTATCCATATCACCCCACTGAGCAGCAGTACCACTGCTCATGCAGAGAGAGATGCACATACAAGACATAGCGAAGGGGTGGAAAACAAAATACATCTGAAAGGTTTTGGTACCAAGGGCAAAACTGCTGGAGATGCACACCCTCCAGAGGAGCAAATCCTTTAGTCCCTTGGAAATCTCAAGGAATCCCAAAGCAGACATTTATTTTTACCCTCTAGGACTCACACTGTTAATAAACCCAAGCAAATTCACTTTGAACCCTTCCATTTCCCCTCACCTCTTGTAGCCTCTCTTCAGATGTCCTTGCAAGCTGCTGTCATTGTTTTCTGACCCTCTTTCCATGATACGTTGCTGCAGCTGAGGTCTAAGAAACCTTTCCTCACACATTGCCCCCATCAAACACTATAAAAGGGTTAACACCCTGATTTCCTCCACACATATAATCATTGCCTTTTGGGTATGCTGTTATTAATGGGAATTTGAACACGTGGAGAAGTGTGGCTGGAGTTGCTTGGCAGAAAAGGACCTGGGGGTGCTGGTTGACAAGCAGCTGAACACGAGCCAGCAGTCTGCCCAAGGTGGCCAAGGCAGCCAATAGCATCCTGGCTTGTATTAGAAATAGCATGTCCAGCAGAAGTAGAGAGGTGATTGCCCCCATGTACTCAGCACTGGTAAGGCCACTCCTTGAGACTTGTGTCCAGTTCTGGGCACCTCAAGACAAGAGAGAGTTCTTGAGGTGCTGGAGTGAATGCAGGAGGGCTACGAAACTGGTGAAAGGTCTGGAGAGTAAATCTTATGAGGAACGCTTGAGAGAGCTAGGACTATTTAGTCTGAGGAAGAGGAGGCTGAGGAGAGACCTCATCACTCTCCACAGCTACTTGAAAGGATGTTTTAGAGAGGCTGGTGCGGGTCTCTTCTCACAGGTAATTAGAATAGAAGGAATGGCTTCCAGCAGGGTAGAGTAGGTTGAAACTCAAGGGCCCTCAGAACTCTGTTGCCAGGATGGTACATCTCCAGCATCCACATTCAGCTGCAACAAGTTTAAGCCCATTCTTCCACATGCTGCCTGGACACAGCCTTGTGCAACCTGTCCCTGTGTCACAGTTTGGGCCAAGTTGGCCAATGACAAGATAACAGATGTTCTCCCCCACCTCTTACTCCAAGGAGAGGAAGAAGAGAGACGAAGAGATCTATAAGTTTAGAATAAACTAAACTACTTGAATGAAAAATTAATAGTAAAATTAAAAAAGAAATGATGGAATAGATACTATGTATATATGAAAATATATCCAAAACCATACCAACATTACAGAGAGGTGTCAACCAACAGATACTGGGAAAGTTCCAGATTGGACTCAGTAAGGAACAGGAACTGTCTACCTTTGAAGCATTCTGGAATCCAAACTGACAGGGTTCTCCTCAGACCCAGATATCAGTCATTGAAGAAAGAGAATCACCAAAGCAGAATCATTAAAGAAGAGTCAACCTGAACTCTTTGACCCCTCAGCTTTTATACTGAGCATGGCAGATGGGATGGAATACCCTATTGGTCAGTTTGGGTCACCTGATCTGTCCACTCCTCCCCACAGGTGCAACCACTCCTTGGGGTAAAACCCAAGTCAGATGACCCTGGCTGCCACAACAAATATAAACAAGATCCTCTCTCACTAAATGAAAAGTTGACTTTGCTCCACCCCAAAACCATGCAACCTGCTTGAGCGGGGAGGTTGCACTAGATGATCTCCAGAAGTCCCTTTCCATCTCAACCATTCTATGGCACCTCAAAAAGCCTTTCATCTTCTTCCTTGAAAGCAACAGTGATAAAGACCCAGGGATCAGGAGTCTTTTTGCATCATCAAGTCCTGATCTCCTTCTTCCCATCCTACTGGACTGTGCAGAGAAAACAGCAGAAAGCTGGGCTATGTTGCTGCTCTAATGGGTAAAATGGTGCTGCTCCGGGTCAAACAGCAATCCTTATGCGGTAAAAAGTTGCCTGCCACAGTCTCTTCATAATCTTGCAGCTCCTAGATGTTAAGCTAGCACCAGCTGCACTGAGTGGCCACAAGACTGATCACGTATGCTAGGTTAGAGACATGAAAGAGGAGATGCTTTGCAGACTGACTTCTCTGCTGCTGGTCAGCATTCAATGAATGAAGTCCAGGAGAGCATGGAGAAGATCACACGAGGCATTCGAAATCCCCAGCAGCAGAAAATACCACATGTTGGATTAAAAAAAAAAAAAAGAAAACAGAAGTCTGGAAAGTCACAAAGGCCTAGGAAGTAGAGATCAACCCCTAGGCACTCATTCAGTTCCAGTGAGTTCACGGTCTGGCTGGAAAGTTCATCATCTGGTAACTTCTCCCAAAACAGAGTTTGACAGTCTCATCCACTCACCCTCCTGTCCTGCTGTCTGCACGGTGAGAATTCCACACTCAAGATGGTTTAACAGGTGGAGGTCAATCACCACTTCTCTTCCAGTTCATCATAATGAGCAGGCCAAGTAGTTAACATCAGTTAGTTTAAGGGAATTGATTTTACCTGAAGATTCTGCTGCTGCCTTCATGCGTGCACACACATCGTTGCAGCTTCCATAATTCGAGCAGACCAAGAGAGAAGCCATTTGTAAGGAGAATGACCTCTCAAAAATGCAGCTTTCTCAGAAAGGTGTTGTGTGCATGTTTGGGGGGAAAAGCTTACATATTCAGGAGCAGAGCTGCTGTGACAATGCCACCAGGCACTAAGGAGAAACCTAATTGGTTTTGTCTAACAGTCTCAAATCATAAAAAGAGAACAAAAAACTCATACACTCACAGAGGTGCACACGTGCGCCCACACCTTGCCCACCTGAGCTTCAACAAAGCCAAGATACATAGAAAATAACCAAAATATTACCCAATATGTTAAGAACAGTGTCTTCAGGCACTGTGGAACCATTTACAGTGCAAAGGAATGAGGGGCTCTCTGGATCTTATTTCTACCTTTACCGTGTCCAGCTTTGGAGTCCTCAGCAGAAGGAGGACATGGACCTGTTGGAGTGGGTCCAGAGGAGGCCACAAAGAGATCAGTGGCCTGGAGCACCTCTACTATGAAGACAGGCTGAAAGGGTTGGGGTTATTTGGCCTGGATAAGAGGAGGTTCTGGGGAGACCCTACAGAGGCCTGCCAGTATCTGAAAGGGGCCTACATGAAAGCTGGGGAGGGAGTTTTTGCAAGGGCATGTAGTGATAGGATGAGGGGTAAGGTTTTCAAACTGGAAAAGGGGAGATTAAGATCAGACAAATTTTTCACTAAGAGGGTGGTGAGACATTAGAACAGGTTTTGCAGAGAAGCCGTTGAAGTCCCATGCCTGGAGGTATTCAAGACCAGGCTGGATGGGGCTTTGAGCAATGTCTTTTAGGTGAAGGTGTCCTTGCCCATGGCAGGGAATTGGAACTTGATGATCTTTAAGGTTCCTTCCAGCCTAAATCATTCTATGATTTTATGATTCCCTTGGGTGAAAACAGGATGGAGTACCTCCCACCCATCCTGCAGGCAAATGCCAGTGACCTCCTGATGCAAGGAGTTGAATATACATCAAATAACAGTGCAGGAAGTTCTTAGCATATAAATGATCCAAAATGACTGACAAAATAATCTCATGATCCCCTCCAGCTTTAAAATCCACGATTATGAGAACTGAAAGACATGCCTGAAAAAACTATAATGCTGCTTACTGCTAATGCCAAGACTAGACATGTTTTCACCCAAGATCACTGCTAAATAACACAATTTCAAAACTTTCAGTAAACTTTTGTGCCTAAAAACTGGCTGAGTAGGTGGAAAACAACACTGTAAAAAAGGAGCATCTTCCGGCAGGAATAAGTCATTAAAACCACATTCTTCTACGTGAGCTGGAAGCGTGTCTGGAGACTTCTCTGCCATTGTCTTAAAACATATTAAAACAAAGAAACAAAAAGCATTAAAAATTGAGAATCACAGACAAGGAAAGTTAAAATTCTTGTGCCTCCATTGAAAAGTTTGAGGCTTTTATTTCTCAAACGGTTTTTGGGTTGTTTGAAAAACAAAACCTACCCGTTCACTGGCATCTGAATACCTTGTCCTTGGATGCTTTTTTCATAGAATCATAGAATCCTTTGGTTGGAAGAGACTTTTGGGATCATTGAGTCCAACCATCAGCCCCACTCTAGAAAGTTCTCCCCTATACCATATCCCCCAACACCACAACTAATCGATTCTTAAACATATTCAGGGATGGCAACTCCACCGCCTCCCTCCCTGGGCAGCCTATTCCAGTGTCTGACTGCTCTTTGTGGGAAGAATTTTTTCCTAATGTCCACCCTAAACCTACCCTGCTCATTAATTCAATCAGTGCTTGTCCTGTCCTCACACAGGAATTGGATGCTTAATGCTCAAGCTCAATGGTCATAAGCATGATTCATATGACAGCTAAAGGATAGTATTTTGCACACAGTAATTTTAGCAAAGACATTTAGTGTTCCACCATAAGCCATGGCATGAGGAAAGGCACAATCCTGTTTCTTTTTGAACACTAAACTCCCGTCATGCCATTACTAATGATACTTTGCACAGCAATGATGAAGTTCTCCCAGAGATTTGTGTACTCCCGCACCACACACCGAGGAGAGGAATCACCAAAATTCCCTCTTCCCCCTGGAAAGAGGTTCACAGACCCAGTGGACATTTCCTAATGTCCAGTCTTAGGCTGAACATTAGGAAAAAATTCTTCACAGAAAGAGTGGTCAGTCACTGGAATCAGCTGCCCAGGGAGGTGTTTGAGTCACCATCCCTGACTGTGTTTAAGAATCCATTAGATGTGGTGTTGAGGGATATGGTGTATGGGAGAACTTTTAGAGTGGGGCTGATGGTTGGACTCAATGATCCCAAGGGTCTCTTTCCACCAAAATTATTCTCTTGATTCTAATGTACACCAGTAGCCCATAGCACTACAGTAGCAGAGGACCAGATTACCCTGGTTCTCTTCAAATCAAACCCTACAGATGTGGCATCTGTAATGAAGAGGTTCCAGAAGACCCCAAGGGATGCTCCTGTGCTGGCACTTGATTAGGAACCACAGCACCAATTTTTTTACAGCTATGACAAGACTTCTTTTATTAGTATTTTTTTTTGCACTGACACTAAAGCCTAAGTATGTGAAGAGCGGTGGCGGGATGTGAAGAGCGGGCTATTACTGAAACAGCCAGAGTCTCTATTTTAGACAGTGAAAAACTTAAACAGTGGCTACAGCAAAAGTCCCCTGCAGTTGACATGATTATATGCTGTTGAAGCACTGCCTGGAAAACAGCTTATATATATAAAAAAAGAAAAGTAATGCCAAAGAACAAAGAAGAAATATGTTTGTTGTATCCATGAAGGAGCCAGAGCTCGACCTTCCTTGGGTCCATTTTAGTATCATTAGGAAAGAACTCCCAGCAGTTGGTGAGCTCCAAGCTACAGAATGAGATCAAAGAGCTCTCCAAACCTCCAAACCCCGGCCAGATGTTACCTGTGTCAAGGCTGGGCAACAGCGATGTGGTTAAGCCCAGGCTCCAGCATGCAAACATCTGTATCAAATGCTGGCATTTTTAGAGAAAACCCAGAAGGATCCCCCCAAAATAACTTTCAAAGACTTTCTGTCCCTTGTTTAGCCTTCATCCCAATTCACCTCCTCTTAGCTCATGTCTTGGAGGACAATTTTCTTCAAGAAACCAGCCCACCTTGGATAGAGGATGGAAGACAGAACTGAGCTGCAGAGAGCAGCACCACATATCAAACTGGGATGTCCACACCATGGACATGGGTCTGGAAGTCCTCCAAGTGGTCCGTCACAGGTCCTACATCTGGGACGTTGCAATCCCAAGCCCAAATACAAGTTGGGTGGAGAAAAGCTGGAGAGCAGCCCTGAGGAGACGGACTTGGGAGTGCTCCTGGATGAGAAGCTCAACATGAGCCGGCAGGGGGGTTGGAACTGGACGATCTTTAAGGTCCCTTCCAACTCTAACCATTCTATGATTCTATGATTCCATAAGTGAACATGCCTTTAGCTTGGCATGGCCAGCCTTCCCCTTGCTGCTGAGGGTCAAAAGCTTCCCCTATCTCTCCACCCAGCCAGAGCTGGCAGCGCCACACTGAGCAGTATTCAATTAGGAACGCAGCCTGCGAGCTGAAAGAGAGCTGAAACACAGAAGGAGGAAGAAGCCAGCTCAAATAAATGGATAATTGCCATTTAATTCCCGTGTATTAGATTTGGCGATACTTGCATTATAGTTAAGTCAATAAAGCAACTATGACTGGAGCTTGATTTGATGACGGGACAGACTGATCAATTTGTCTGAGATGCCGGCTCCCAGCCCTGCCGGGGAGACCTTGGGGTGGGGGCAGAGGAAGGGACATCTCCTGTCTGCTGAGGAAAACGGTCCTTTATGTGCCAAAATGAGTATTAAGTGAAGATCTGATTCATGCTTTTCCTAGATTAGGCAGCCTTGTTCTTTCATGGACAAACACAGTCCCTTATTCCTACATCTCAGCTACGCTCTACAGTGGCCACCAGCCACCTCATTGGAAAGATGACGCCATGCCAAGCCCATCTGCCCATCACATCCATATGAACACAACTCAGGAGGTTTCTTTCAGGAAATCAGATCAACACAGTGAGCTAATTAAACCTGCAGCAGAGAGGGAAAAACTTCCCCATGACAACTGTCTCACAGCTCGTCCACATCACTCCAACCCGGCCACACATCAGCAGGAGGAGCCACGATGGAAAGGACACCAGTGCAATTTGCCACCGACAGTGGGATACAGCAAAAGGAGGTGAATGAACAACCATTGCAGATGTCTGTAGTCCAAGTCAATACTCATACACATATTTCCTGGTGTCTGACATCAACTGTTATAAAATAATTCATATGGCTTACAGGCGCAGCTCCCTTTCCTTCAGACGTGATACCCTCAGGTTTTTTTTACCATGGAGTCATATAATGGTTTAGGTTGGAAGGGACTGTAAAAATCACCTAGTTCCAACCCCCCTGCCCTCAGCAGGGACACTTCCCACCAGACCAGGTTGCTCAAAGCCTCATTCAGCCTGGTTTTGAACACCTCAAGGGATGGGGCATCCATAGCTTCTCTGTGCAACTTGTTCCAGTGTCTCACCACCCTAGCAGTAAAGAATTTCTTTCTATTATCTGATCTAAATCTACTCTTTCAGTTTAAAACTGTTCCCCCTTGTCCTATTGCTCCAGCCCCTGAGAAAGAGTCTCTCTCCTGTAGCCCCCTTTAGGTACTGGAAGGGGCTATAAGATGTCCCAGAGCCTTGTCTTCTCCAGGTTGAACCATCCCAACTCTCTCAAGCTTTCGTTATAGGAGAGCTACTCCAGCCTCATCTGGAGGTCATCTTCATGGCCTCCTCTGGACCCTGTCCAACAGGTCCATGTCCTTCTTATGTTGAGGATTCCAGAGCTAGACACAGTACTCCATGTGGGATCTCACTAGAGCATAGTTGAGGTGCAGAATCACCTCCCTTGCCCTGCTGACCATGCTTTTTTGGATGCAGCCCAGCATATCTACAGTCTACCTTTGGGACAAGCAAATCCTTCCTCTACTGTAACATAGAGCAGCTCCTAAGAGTAGATGGAAACCAGATGAAACCTCGGGAGTTTGGGTTCAGCAGAACATATTCCAAGACCTCAGTGCAACCAAGAGAGAGTCATACTACACTACACTGCATAAAATACAATTGTGCATCATGTAGAGTTTGCTCTTGTGACTTGCAAATATCTGTCCTATCCAAACGCCGCAGGAAAGTGGGAAAAGCAGAACAGGAAAGCTTGACAAACTGGTTTTGGTGAGAATACAACCAGGCATTGTAGAGTCTCTCGGGCTCTATATTCTGATAAACCTGGAATTGCCTGCAGATATTGCCATTAGTTTCAGCTGATTTAAAACACACAGGGCACAGGCTTTTGCATTTAACAGCAGGATGCATCATAACAGCTTTTATCCATATAGGCTGAAACTTCACCACTATGAAGTAAGGACCTGTTCGTCCCCTGCTGCTTAAAAAAAAAAAAAATCAACAAAAAAACAAAGAACCCCCCAAAAACAGCCCAACACCTCATTTTAAAAATCTCCAAGCAAGGCAGTAAATTAAAGGAAAAACCTAAACTCCTCCTTATTTAGAGTATTAGAAATAATTCTTCATTTTACCAGAGTTATATGCATGCCATGTGGCTACGTATACACCCAATCAGACGTAAAACATGTTTTATAGCATATTACTTTTTCATTGCAAATATTTTCCTGAGATGTCCTAGAAGGAGAGAACATTAAAAGCACCTGCTATTAAATCTTTGCTAAAACCCCCACATTTCTCATGAAAATCCAAAGTGTGCTGTTAATGAAATTGTTGAGTTTTTAATGCACGTGTCCTTTTGATGAATGTAGAACATCATTTCCATAATGTCTTACATGTTTCACACACTTCTAGGTATTATAGCCTCTTCTTGATACCCCAGGAAAACAGGCTATTAGCACAAGCAGGAAGGAAAACAGAACAATGGAGCCATGTCATAGAATCACAGAATATCAGGGATTTGAAGGGACCTTGAAAGATCATCTAGTCCAATCCCCCTGCCAGAGCAGGAACACCCAGAGCAGGTCACACAGGAATGCGTCCAGACGGGTTTGGAATATCTCCAGAGAAGGAAAATCCACAACCTCCCTGGGCAGCCCCTGCCAGTGTTCCCTCACTGTGAAGAAGTTTTTCCTCATATTTAAGTGGAACCTCCTCTGTTCCAGCTTGCACCCACTGCCTCTTGTCCTGCTCTTGTCCTGCTTGTCCCACAGCCTGGCTCTGTCCTCCTGACACTCACTATTTATATATTTACAAACATTAATGAGGTCACCCCTCAGTCTCCTCTTCTCCAAGCTCAAGAGACCCAGCTCCCTCAGCCTTTCCTTGTATGGGAGATGCTCCACTCCCTTCATCATAGAATCATTTCACAGAATCATAGAATCATTTAGGTTGGAAGAGACCCTTGGGATCATTGAGTCCAACCATCAGCCCTACTCTACAAAGTTCTCCAACGTGTGGTCACAGAGAATTTGTTTCAAGGTAAGAATCACTGCAGAAACCTTCCCAAGTGCTTGCTCAGTTCTCCAGCCCCTGGATTAATACTTTCCGATCCTTGCAATAATTTAATTAAAGTGATCAGCAGAAGAGAAGTAATACTGCACGGCTGAATCTAATTAAACTTCAAGTTTATCCTCTGGAAGTCAAGAAAAATATGTATTTCTTCAAGAAAAGAAATTTATTTTAGTCTGACAGAGGAAAGGATAAAAGGAAAAAAAACCCAATCAACTCTCTTGATAACATCTCTCGCTTTTCTTCTCTCTCTTCTCCCCCCCCACCTTCCAAATGACAATGCTTTGCCTGGCTAAATAATAAAATAATAAGCATTCTGCAAAGCTAATCTTCCTCTTCTGAGCTGTCTGAGCCACTTTGTCCCTTCCCACCCAAACCATTGTACGGCAAAACAATAGCGCCTTTGTGAAAATGACAACAAAAAGCAAATGGAGGGGAGGTCTCTACCATGTTGGAACACATCAAGAAAAGAAATAAAAATTTAGACCTTCTTACCTCTACTTGGCAACTGTACGTCTTCACAAAAGGCTCCTCCTCCACCCCTGTCCCATCAAAATATTACGTCTCTAAGCTTGATGGGAGTTTTGAGCAAAATGAAAGCAGAGATGGGTAATTTACACCAAGCAGGCAGCAACAAAATGATATATGGAGAATAATCCCTCGTTCTGCTGTTCTGCTGCCCAAATCTCTGCTGCTGTAACCACGACCATGTCCCATGTTGTCCAGCACCTCCTCCCTCTAAAGGCATGCACACAAATCTGTGCTCGCAGACAAAAGCATCATCCCTCTACTCAGCTTTCTTGAAAAGTCAGGCTAAGAAGTTTCCCTCTGGCCAGCACAAACCTGCAAAATACTAAATATTTAACTAAATATGTCCAATTTCTGAACTAGGCTTGCTCAATTAACATTTTATTGCAGTGACCTCCAGGGTAGTATTGCTTTGTTAATTATTTGCTCTCCATCTCCTTAGGGAGAACAGGATGGTTTTACTCTGCCTTTTCTCATGGTCAAAGAGCAAGGGGATGGGCGGTAAAAGAGAAACAGCTGTATAAAAGGGTTGGTTTGTCTGAGTCAGACCTTCCCTAGCAGCACCTTTCCCTCCTGATGTTACATCCCCTCGTAGACAGTGCTGTGCCAACTGGGCATACGGGTTGTGCTTCCACACCAGTAAAGCTCTCAAGGCAACTGTTTGAGGATGGTTGACTAGAAACTGACACAACAGAACTACTAAATAATAACAGGCACACTGGGGATGGTCAAAAATCTACAGCAGGGGTGAAGACCATATGCCTAGAAAAGACAAGAAGGTAGAAAGCACATATTCTAGTGCACAAGGACCTCCAAAGCTACCAACCACGTGTATTTCAGGGAGTTCCTAAGCAAAACATGCTTGTGGTGGCTACATAGTATGTGAAGACCAAAGATGGCTATGAGGTGGGCTCAATGTCAGAATAAAGATGAAGTTGCTACCCCAAAATCTGTGCAGAGAACACCTTTGTCAGTGAAATACCAATGTCACAAACCCTGTCGCTCAAACCCCTTCTTAGCAACACTTCAGGGGAGAAAAAAAGGGAATGAAGGAAATAATGAAAGGAAAAGGTTTTCAACACAAAAGGCTCTTTCTAGTTTTTGTGTGATTTCTACTACTTCCACCATGCTGCTACCACGCTGCACACACTTGTCGGGTGAGCCATGCAATGACCTGAAGGAAGATGATTCAACATCTTTGTGAGCCAACAGGTCAACAGCAAAATCCCAACTGAGCAACCTACTCAATGACATAAAAATGGGAAGAAAGAAGCCCTCTGGGTCATGTAGCCCCTTCCCAAGGAGGAAGGCAGCACAGAAATGCCCCTCCATGTACCTAATCTAATTGCCTACTCTTATTTTAATGCTATTCAAGCAGCAAAGCATGATCTTCATTTCTTAAAAGGCTATTTCAGTCTAACACATCCCAGTGGTGATTTCTATTCACCACAGAATGGAGAATGACACCGATCTCTCCATCAAAGTCTATGTTTGCTTGAGGGCCTTTCTTATTAATCGGTCTTAATGTTTTTATTGTGGTGCTACCCAAAAAAACCCCACAGATTGTGCCTCCTGCTAAATGCTACAGTTGACTTTATACTCCTTCCACACTATGGCTTGCAGGTCTACCATGGCGCTCTCGGTAGTTTAGATGCATCTACTCTGGAAGATTCCACAGGCACTTCCTCCTTTCCCAGTCAAGACCTGAAAAACAGACATCTCCTCATCTACAAACTGGTATATCCCCTTCTGGATGTCTTACAAAGAAAGAAGGAAAATATATTAGTCTGTAGACCTACAAGCCAAAGCCTCCCATATTTTATTCCCATCTGAGAGCACCAAAGGAAAATTGATTCACTTCTCTGCAAGCTGGTTACTGCATCCATAAAACAGTGATGATAAATACTGGACTGTTGCTCTGGGGTGGTGTGAAGGTTAAATTCATTAATGCTTGGAGAGTGGCTGAGATGTTTGGATGAGAAGCACTAACCATGGGAAAATTATTATTATTTATTCTCACGGGGGCAGATCACAGCTTCATTAACTCTACTTGAAGACATAGGCTATACAGAAAGTGTAGGCAACCCCAAATCCTGAGATGCCCAGATCCCATACGTGCTCAGCACTGAGTCCAAAACACTTATTGAAACAGACACCAGGCAGAAAAATACCCGCTGCCCTCAGTTAGGATCTCCCTGCAGAACAAGCATGGTCTAATGCAGAATCACAAACAAGTGGAGTTCATCACTCCCACCACCAGTTCCTCCTCAGCAATTGACTTACGTCATCGTACTAGGAAACTCCACTTCATACTAATTTCCAGTTTGCTTTAGTGCAACTTCACGAAGAAGAGAAGACCCCCACAGAGTGCAAGAGGGAGCAACTAAAAGACCAGCAACAGAAACATAATTCCAAGCCTGGCCACCAGCCACACATCTCTCCACAGGGCATATGCTCAGGTTTTTGTACCTTCTGCCAAGATGCCACAAATCGTCAAAAGAGCAGAATCACACATTCAACAGAATGGTTGAGGTTAGAAGGGACTTCTGGAGGACATCTGTTCTAACCGCCATGCTCAAGCACGGCCACGTAGACCCAACTGCCCTGGACCATGTTCAGATGGCTTTTGAACTCCAAGGTCAGCGACTCCACAGCCTCCTTGGGCAACTCGTGACAGCGCTCAGTCACCCTCACAGTAAAAAGGTCTTTGCAAACTGGATGGACCCCTGACCTCATGCAAGACAGTAGGCTTTTCCCTTCCCATACAGTTTTTCCATCACTGCTTGCTCCACAAGTCCACTGTGCAGCCCATATTTATCTCTTACCAAATGCCAGAAAGAAATTCTGTACTGTGAGGCTGGTGAGACACTGGAATAGGCTGCCTAGAGAAGCTGTGGATGCCCCATCCCTGAAGGTGTCAAGGCCAAGTTGGATGGGGCTTTGAGCAACCTGGTCTGGTGGGAGCTGTCCCTGCCCATGGCAGGGGGGTTGGAACTTGATGATCTTTAAGTTCTGTTCCAACTCTAACCGTTCTATGATTCTGCTGCTGCACAGAAAGTTGGAGGTTCCCTGCCTTGGGCTGCAGCAGGACTCCAAACTCTGCTGCTCTCTATTTATCATAGCCAACACGTGAAAAGGAGAGGTAGCAAATGAGAAAGTCTTGGAGGAACCTGAGCCCACTCAGGTCTCTGATGATAACTTAACTTCCAGATTCAATGAACCAAAGCTACTTTTCATTATGACATAGGAAAGGATAAACACCATTGCATTAGTCAGCTCCCGGCAGTCAGTTTTTGAAGGACATTGAGTGGGTGGCAGAGAAAACCTGAAAGCAAAAGGAAAAAAATCACTCTGCAGCATGGCATTATTTGGAGCTGCTCTTCTGGCACGCAGCGCCATTCCTGCTGTTGTCTGCAGGCTTCTTCCTGGTAAATCATATCATTATGTCACACTGCCACTCCCCAGACTCACCAAACGTGGACCAGCAATACCCAGCTCCACTTCTCTCTGTTGATTATACCCCAGATGTATTTTACCATGAGTAAGACACGGACCATAGATGCATCAGTTTGCAGAGGTAAATATAAATCCCTTTCTCCACTACAAGGAACAACAGAGTTTTGGGAGGGCCAACACCACTTCATGAACTTTTCCAGAGACCGACTTTTTATCTGCAGCACAGAACTGAGCATCCGTCACCCCATGCAGGTTGTCAGAAGGGCTGGAAAAGAAATGGGAGCATGGAGGCCTGGTAGAATGACCAAACCCTGAGGAGATAAGCTTGATTCTGGTTGGAGTAGACCTTGGCTGGTAAATAGTTATCGCTGTCCCCGGTTAGACAGAGACCTTCCCCGTTCAGATTCAGAAGTGAAGGAGAAACACTGCTCCCGCTCAAGCCAAATAACTGGCAGAGCAGAGGCAGGGAAAAGCAGAGCTTCAGGAGGCCGATTCCCCTCCCACTGTCATGATGGGCAGCGATAATTATACATCCATTTGTTCATACACTGGAGCACAAACCTCTCCAATACCATCTTTGCCTGGCAGCCATCTCCCAGTGGGGCTCACAGCTTGACGGGGGAAAACCAATGAGTGAATCATGATTGATGCATCTGTTGTCGGTATCCACTCCAGCACCTTTACGGATTGCGGTTAATGCAACGGAAAGTGCTGTGGAACGTTAAATTTCCATCTCCAGGCTGGACAGCCATGGCAGGACTGAAGCTGCTGCTGCTTCCTGCCAAGAGGGATACGCTGGAGCCAGCTCATCCTTGCCGAATTCCTCAGATACACGCGGGCTACCTTCTTCTAGAAGTTCCCCTAACTTGGTCCCTCAGAGAGGCCTGCATCTGACAGGTTTCCTGGCTGCTCTCCTGGCCGCAGGCTGGGCAGGGAGGGAGACCTCCATGGGAATTGGTGATAACCTTCTCTTCTTTCCCCTCTTCCATCTCAAGGAAGAGAGACACACGTGAAGAAGAGGGTGGTGGAACACTAGAACAGGTTGCCCAGGGAGGTGGTTGAGGCCCCTTCCCTGCAGATATTCACGGTGAGGCTCGACAAGGCCCTGGGCAACATAGTCTAGTTGGGTGTGTCCCTGTTGACTATGGGGAGGTTGGACTAGATGACCCTAGAGGCTCCTTCTATGGTCTGGCCTGGATCATTCTATGATTCTATATAACACGCATATAAGTTTGGTTATCTTCCTCCTCAGTTATACAATTTCTTGTCATTTTTTTTCAGAGTGCAGTTACCCGGAACACTGTATTAAAGTTCTTGTTCCTGGTCCTGTGAACCTTGGTGGCGTTTCTGACTGATCACTTGGCTGGTGGAAGGGTTGAGTCATCCTCCCAGCTGGTGGTTCTGACCAGTGCTACGGAAACCAGCCCATTTCTACAAGCAGCTTCAGTGAGAGAAAAGCAATGGGAGAACTCTACAGTAGAAAGGGGGAAAAGCTGGGGTTTGGGGTGGGGGTGGGGAAACAGGAGAAAAAGACATTTTCTTCAAGTCTTCACATTGTTTAAAGGTCCCCTCCAACCCAAACGATTCTACGATGCAGTGACTCTACAGAGAAAGGCAAAACTATTATTCAAAGAGTACCAAAAATACTCTTAATGGCTATGTTAAATTCTTGCACTTTTCGAAGTAGTTTTCAGAAAAATTCAGGCAATCTTTGTCCTTAATTAGTAAAAGAAGCTATTGTCTGTTCTTAATAAGACACTTATCTTCCGCAGTCTAGCAGGGTACTTCTGAAACATTGACAAAGTTCCTCACTTCGTATTAATATTTTTATACTTAAGCTGTGCCCTAAAATAGTAACCAATTATTTCTTCAAACACCCTTATGATACCGGTGCATAAAAGCGCTTGTTTATCCAATAATGCCACAGAGATATTACTAAATTCAACCTGGCGTGCAGAAGAGTTCCAAATATTTTGCATCTCAAATGGAGTTTACATGAAAGTAAAATTCCGAAGGCTGATAGAATCGCCCGGTTTCTTGCAGAAGCATGCAACCCAGATGCTACCGACATCCTGCACGAGGTTACATCCAACTGTAGAGACACGTATGAAATTTAATAAATGCTCTTACAAAAATTAGATTCTGAGGGGATATTTGCAGAAAAGCCCGTGCAGTTTTAAACTGAGTTTTTCATGAGAAACAGGCGCAACGGCCGGCAGTATTTAGGACTTCGATGTACAACCAAGGTACATCATTGAGCTGATGTAACCAAAAGCGTGTGTGCTTTTAGCCAGGAGATACCTGGGAAAAATTGGACTTGCTTACAGCCACGTGAAAGGTTTAGGAGAGCGTGTTTTATCTCGTGTTTGCATCAGGTTTGTCAGACAAACCACAGCCCCACTAATAAACCTCAACTTGTTAAACTGATGTGGCTTTCCTGAGCATCAAAGCCTTTGGAGTGCAAGGAGGGAAACAAGAAACACCACATTCTTTGATCTCAGCAAAGAGCATATCCATTCACTTTATTCACCCAGGCCTTTCTTGTAGATCACAGGTCCGTTTTCTTGAGGCAGAGATCACATGCACATGAGCAGTCACATTGCTGAGTAGAGTTAACAAACCACCCAGTGAATGCTTTCCCCCTACATCCAACATAGAATCATACATAGAATGGGTCAAGTTGGAAGGGATCTTAAAGATCATCTAGTTCCAAACCCCCTGCCGTAGGCAGGGACAGCTCCCAACACCTCCAGTGATGGAGCATACACAACTTCTCTGGGCAACCTGTCTCACTACCAGTCTCACCAGTCAAGAATTTCTTCCTAGTATCTAATCCCCATCTCCCCTCTTTCAGTTTAAAACCATTACCCTTCATTCCATCACTCCACCCCCTCATAAAGAGTGCCTCCCCATCTCTCCATAGAACCTCTTTAGGCATCAGAAGGGGCTCTAAGGTCTCCCCAGAGCCTTCTCTTTTCCAGGCTGAACACCCCCAACTCTCTCAGCCTGTCCTCACAGCAGAGGTGCTCCAGCCCTCAGATCATCTTTGTGGCCTCCTCTGGACCCATTTCAACAGGTCCATGTCTTTCTTGAATTCTACCTTTGTTCACCATGTTCAAAACTCATCAACAATTAAAAGGCATGTATAGGACACCCAATGAACAACACAAAGATGTTTTATTTGCCTTTCAAGATATTTTAAAAAAAAAGAAAAAAGTGATACCTACCATTTCAATTTTGCTACAATATTCCAGATGCGTCACACAGAGCACAGACATGTTGAATGTGTTGCTCTCTGTCTGATACTATATATATTTTATTTTTTTTTAATAGCAAGGTACAGGTTTTCTTCTGAAACACATGGCATATTCCTGGTTGACAGAGGTAGGGGTTTCCCCAAGTATTTCTTAAACGAACTTGACATTTCATATAATTAAATCAGCCACTAGAGAGTAAGCATTCGAGCTATCATATTATCCGAGCTTCCCATATCTGAAAATAATTGTACTATCTCCTGAATCAGGGAAAGACACAACCAGACTGGTTAAAACCTAGTATTAGGAGTATAAATAGTTGTAATTTTATTAATCACCATTTTTGCACTGGTGCTGGGAATAAATTGCTCCCTGACGTTCCATCACGCCGAGCGCTGCACAAAACACGCATGATTACACGCTTCCTCCCCAGAAGAGCTTAGACTGGATGTTTCTTTGTTCAAGCAAGTACATGAACTTGCCATGCGTATAATTAAATCTGCTCTTTGGGGCGGGGGCCCGATCCCGCAGACATATGTCTATTAACAGTTCCTCCAAGAAGAACAAGCTCACTGGCGTGTGAAGCCAGACTGGAGCCCCAACATAAATAGAGGGGATTAAAGGCAGGCATTCAGTAATACGGTGTTTATTTCTTTTGGGTATCCAGGCCTATCTTTCCATACCTAGTCTATTAAACCTATCTTCTCCAAATGGAAATTATACTCACACCACACTGGCTGCCCATGGCTTGGATGGGAGTACTCTCCACTGGGTTGAAAACTGGCTGGATGGCTGGGCCCAGAGGGTGGTGGTAAATTAAGTTAAATCCAGTCGGCGGCTGGTCACGAGTGGTGTCCCACAGGGCTCGGTATTGGGCCCGGGTCCCTTTAACATCTTTATCAATGATCTGGATGAGGGAATTGAGTGCACCCTCACTAAGTTCACAGGTGACACCAGTTAGGTGGAAGTAGAAGTGTCAACTTGCTGGAGGGTAGAAAGGCTTTGCAGAGGGATCTGGACAGACTGGATTCTTGGGCTGAGACCAACAGGATGAGACTCAACAAGGCTAAGTGTCAGGTCCTGCACTTGGGTCACAACAACCCCATGCAGCACTACAGGCTGGGGGAAAAGTGGCTGGAGCTGCTCTGCAGAAAAGGACCTGGCAGCGTTGGTTGACTATTGGCTGACCATGAGCCAGCAATGTGCCCAGGTGGCCAAGAAGGCCACCAGCATCTTGGCCTGTATCATGCTTGGAACAGTGTGGTGAACAGGACTCATGAGGTGATTGTCCCCCTGTACTTGGCAGTGGTGAGGCCCCATATCAAGTACTGTGTCCAGTTTGGGGCCCTTTACCATAAAAAAGACTGAGGTGCTGGATCAGGTCCAGAGAAGGGGAGACCTTCTCGCTCTCTACAACTCCCTGAAAGATGGCTGTAGAGAAGCAGGGGGTCAGTCTCTTCTCCCAAGTCACAGGCGATAGGACAAGAGGAAATGGCCTCAAGTTGCACCAGGGGAGGTTCAGGTTGGATATTAGGAAATATGTTTATACTGAAAGGGTCATCAAGCATTGGAAAGGAACTCAGGGAGGTGGTTGAGGTACCATCCCTGGAGGTATTCCGAAAACATGCTGACATGGTGCTCAGGGACATGGTTTAGTGATTTTTTTTTAGTCAGAGTTAGGCTGATAGTTGGACTTGATGATCTTAAAGGTCCCTTCCAACCTAGATGATCTATGATTCAGTGATCCTGTCCTTGAGAGGGGACACAGACAACCTTCTCCTAGAAGCTACAGTTCTGAAGAAATGGGTAACCTTGCTTATTTGGAGCAAATCAAAGTCCTGCCAGTCCTTCTGTGCAGCGAACAAAGCCCAATAGCTGAAAAACCCAAATATACACGCCTCTCAGCTGCGCACAAACTGCAACTAATGGTGATTTTTCCTCCATCACTGCTGAAAATAAATAAAGCCCCCAAATACTTAGCTGTTCTTTTGGCCTCTTGTATTTATGGTTTTTTTGCATCTTTCTGTGATTAGTGTCTAGCCATCTACTGCAGTGCTAAAGCAAAAAGAAGGAGACCAGCCAACTTCAGCAGCTCCTCCAGAGGCTCCAGGGCACAAGGACTGAATTTTATTGGCGTAGTTGGCAGACTGCGAGGATGCACCTGTACCGAGCTAGTGCCACTTTTCTCACCTTCCCCCTTTCTTTCCTTAAAAGAGTTGATAAAGGTCTCTGATCCATCATCTTTTGACTATTTTCAGACCCAGCAGATTGTCTCTCTACTCTAAATTGACCGATTATCATAATGATGATTGTGGACAGGACCCAAACGTGGTATCTCCTCCAATACAGGTGCAGATCAGAGACTTGTAGCCACATTAGGACAACGTATCCAAGCTAAAACAACCCTTCCCATATTGACTTAGAAGCAGCACTACAACAAAGGCAACCATCCTAAACAGGCAGTTGACCTGGTGGTTCACATGGTCTCATGCCTCATTAAGAACATACCGAACTAACCTCTTCAATGGCTTACAGACATGTGAAAATGAGAGCCAAGAGCTTTACGCTCTTGCAGTTTCTGAGAGCAACCCTCCAGCAAAGAGCACAAAGTGACCCGGTACCGGTTATCGTAAAGCCACTTACCCCTCTGGTTTCTCCTCCCCAGGGGCAAGGGATGCCTTTGGAACACAGTGCCTTGCTGCGGTGGAGAGCAGTTTTCTTAAGACTTAAAAACGCTGCTGAACATATTTAGAACCAACATAAACAGTGTCTGAACACACAAAAAAATCCCCCTTTTCCCAGTCCTCTTGCTATGGAAGGAGAAATTCATCCCAAAGCTCCCTTTACTGCTGCTCTCCTTGAAAAGAAGGAAGATTTATTTTCTGCACATGGGTATCAGCTACAGTGAGGGGTGAGGGGGGGAAGTAATCCCCTCCAAGAGAATTCAGCTAAATCCACTCTGTGGTCCAGGAAATACCTGATGGAACCAACCACACATACTACGTTCCCAGAGACTTTGCTTTAACACACCTCAATATCACAACATCGCACCCTTAAGCGGCAGTGAGATCCCTGCTGTGGTTGCCTTTCCAGAAGACAGCACTGCCCCGTCCTTCTCTGGTTTCACTGCCAGTCCATCTCTGGTGGGAAAAAAACCCAACTTGTAAGCATTAAGTATTTGCTGAGAATATAAAGCAAGGAATAGACGCACCAGAAGCTCAGCAAGAAAAAGAGATGATAGAGGCAGCTAAAATCCTTGTTTTCCAACGAATGAATACTGATCCCTCCCCTCATCAGCTTTTGGCCACTGGTGTTCACATAAATATTAACACTTTTCATTTTCTTATTTCCCACTTGAGGGATTTCAAAACTACACCCAAATTTCCCAGCTTGAGCTGTAAAGCAAAAGCAAGGTTTCCAGAATGCAAATCACTGGTTGGGTTTTTTTGTTTCTTTCTTTCTTTCTTTCTTTGTTTAACCCTATAAAATACAGGTACACAAGGTTTCACGCCTGAGAAATCATGTTTTTTGCCATTCTTCCCACTTTATATGAGACAAAGGATGATATGATGCACTGCGATGGCACCTCTTACAGTTTTAGAAGTCCAACAGCAAAAGGTCTCGAGCTTTTTGTCTCTTCATCAAAAATGGGAAGATTTCTCTGTGTTCCACTAGGATCCCCAGGCACAGTCACCCCCTGGGTCATGCCGTACAACAGTCACACTTATTCGTCTTGCCAAGGGACATTCACTCTCACTTTTTGCAGCATGCAGTGCTAATTCAGGGTAATGTCGTTAGGGACAAAAGGTGAGTCCTGAGACCTTTCTGCAGCCATGCTTTGACAGGTCAACTTTATGGAAGAGAAGGAACGTGGGGAGGATCAGAGCAAGAAACAGTGACTATGAAGGAAAAAAAGAACTTAAAAGAACAGATTGGGTTATATTTCAGGGAGCATTTTCTCATTTCTGAATTAATCTCCCTGGAAAAGTAACCAAAGACTGATGATGAGGAACACATAGAAGCATGATGGACAACTTCGGTGGTGATGGACTTCAGGCCTGCTGCTGGCCATGAAGATGACTTAGTTTGAAGAACATCCCGTCACCTATGGATATATCTATGTCATCAAGTCTCATTTCAGGTCTCACTGAAGTTTAGAAGAACATGGGAAGGGGAAGAGCTTGGTTTTCCCGTCAACATCTGACGTCCTTTTAGCAACGGCACAAAGCACTCAGTACCTTGCCAGGACCCTGCAGGCTGCGCCATGTTTTATGAACTATTCAGTCTTTGATTAAGTTCAAAATGTGGAATGCCTCAATTCCACCACCACCAGATGTAGTGACTAATAAAAATAACATATGTTTGTAGGAACATTAAGATCAACTACTCTGACCCCTACACGGCTCCAGGGCAGCTTTGGGAGCCACCTACCTCTTGGCAGGTCTGTCGGCTCTCCAAGGCCCAGAGGTAGAGTTGGAGATAAACACATTGGCTACTTCCACCAAAAAAACCAAGCAGATTAACTGGTAGCACTGCCAGGGACTAGTTCATGTACTGATCTTGTTCAGAGAGATGTGGTGGGCTCCTCAGGTCGGGGGACAACTTGTTGTGCCACTGTGGCTGGGATAAAGGCCAAAGGATGCTCACAGAAAGTCCAAGAGAATAAACAGGCACACAAAACGAAACAGAACTGAGTTTTAGAGCTACTGAATTCTTTAGCTGTAAAGAGAAATCAAGGAAAAGGCAAATGATGCAAGGTTTGTGAGGATCGTTTGTCGAGTAATCTAAGAAAGTTGCTACTTACACCTGAATGGAGAGATACAGTGGACAAAGACTTTCTGAACACGGACACAATCGAGTGTTCAATGAATTGAGATTCAAAGAAGAAAAATCAGTAATTGCTACAAACTGGTAGGAAGCCAAGGACACACATGTGAATGCTCCACCATCCACACTTAACAAATAAATAAATAAAAAACTCAAACCAAACAACAAAACCCCAACAATAAATGCATTTCCATCCCTGGAGACCAGCTCTTCTCTAAGGCACAAGTAAAGCAGTGGATGGTCAATCATGCCCTCCCTGCAACACTTCTGGAGAAACAGAAGGTGCACGAAGTCCTCGTGACTGTAAATTCAGCTCAGACATTAAAAAGTCATTAGAAACGGATAATGAAATTAAGAAGAGGAAAGCTAATAGGAACCACCGTGCAGAGGGAGCCCTGCTGGTGCTCAGCAATGCGGCCAGCTGAGCACCGACAAAGAACAAATTGAGTGTTAGGAGGAGGGATATAAAGCAAGCGCCACAGCTCTCCTTGGCAGGACAAGTGTAATAGATTCTGTCTCAGAGATGTATCAGCATCTGTGGCTTTTAAATCATGGAGGAAAGCAGAGGGGAGCAAAGCTTTTAGCACTCAAAGCAAAATCTGCAATGAGACTTTTATGGTGATGAAATGCACTCAGAAGAAAGGGAATTAACAGGAGGCAAAGTGTCCGACAGGAAACTGGACACCCCAGTTCTTTCCCTGTGCTTGACCAGCCTTGAGATCCCAACAAAGAAGGAGGTGGGTTTGGTTTTTTCCTTCCCTGTTGCCCAGTCTGACAGCTTAGAAACACACAAATATTCCTTTGAGATTTTCATAATGACAGCAAGACCCTCAATGTGCTTTAAAATTACAAACGAACGAGCAACGTGTAATGGGAGTTATCAACACTATTAGGGAAAGAAGTGCTGCTTCAGTTTTTGCCCAGTTTTGGCAAGAAAGGCAGTGTCAGGGATGAGGCAAGACCTTGGGAGATCCAGCTCTTCAGTCTTGTCCTGAATCAGGACAAAGCAAGTTTCTCTATTTCCCTCCACCTCCTCTCCTCATGGAGGAAAAGACCTTCTTATTGAAAAAAGGGGAGATGTCTTCCAGGTCCTAAATGTTTCCAGACAACCTGCAGACCTAAACTGAAGACTTCAAGAAATAGCTAAAAGCATCTGATTCAGAATAGTTTACTTTCACTGACACTTCACTGCACAAGCTGAATTTAATGTCCACGTCAGATGGCGACTTAACCATCTCACCCTCCCCTTCATCCACACAAACAGCAAAGTCAATCAGAATCACTGAATCACAGAATGATACAAGGTTGGAAGGGACCTCTGGAGATCATCTAGCCCAATCCCTTGCCAAAGCACATCCTCCTGCAGCAGGTTGCACAGGAACTTGTCCAGGTGGGTTTTGAATGTCTCCAGAGACGGAGAATCCACCACCTCTCTGGGCAGCCTCTTCCAGGGCTCTGCTGTCCTCAAAGTGAAGTTCTTCCTCAGGTTTAGATGGAACTTGTTGCGTACAAGTTTGTGCCCATTTCCTCTTGTCCTGTCACTGGGCACCACTGAAAAAAGACTGGGCCCATCCTCTTGACACCCACCCTTTAAGTGTTTCTAGGTGTTGATAAGATCCCCCCCTCAAACTTCTCTTCTCCAGACTAAAAAGACCCAAGTCCCTCAACCTTTCCTCCTAGGAGAGACACTCCAGGTCCCTCATCATCTTTGGGGTCCTCATCTGTACCCTCTCCAATTATTTTGCATCTCTTTTTCTGCACCAGCATTTCTCTAAGAATATTACTGCTTGCTCTCTCACTTGGGCAGAATTAGGCTGGTTATGTCAGGGCACAGCAATGCTCTGGTGAAAAAAAACAATATGCAAAGTTATATTATCCACCTTTAGAGTGGGGGAAAATAAATCGTCTACCCTTTAAAATACCCTTGTGATGGTTAGAAACTGGGTTTGGTCTTGTGTATCTCCACTAAACACGCTGGCAAAGTGTAGCCACCCCCGGCATAAAGCGCAGGAGCTGCGTAGCCACTGAGCTAAAAGCCCACGTGGAGCTCTCTGTCAAAGGCTGATCAGGACCTTGAGAGCGAAATAATTAATACGGACCGAACGGCACACATTTCTGCCTCTGCAAGGCCAGGAAAGGTGAAGCAGAATCATTTTCAAGTCTCACGCAAGGTAGCTCGCGAGTAGGGAAAGGTGTTAAGAGCCTACAATATTAATTAAGTTAATAGTTTGGGATTTAAGACAGGACATCAAACATGCCAGTTATATTACAGTCTACTTGTGTGTGCCTGCTCCAAAATCCCACAGCAAAATTATGTCACTGCAGATGCAAGGACACGGGTTACGCTTTGCAGATTTCAATCAAGCAAAATTTACCGTTTGGCTGGGTCCTTTCCGGACATGAGAAGAAGTTGACCTTGAAGACTTACTATGAAAGCGTCAGAAGATGGTCAGTATTTGATCCTGCATAAAATATAATCGTGGAATGGTTTGCTTTGGAAGGGACATAAAGATCATCGAATTTCAATCCCTCTGCCCCGGGGGGGGTGTTCCCTCCCACCAGACCAGGTTGCTCAAAGCCCCATCCAGCCTGGCCTTGCACACCTCCAGGGATGGGGCAGCCACAGTTTCTCTGGGCAGGATCACCAGGAATATGATAAAGTCATGTCTAAATGAGCCCTCAGCTCTGTCGCACAATGGTCATGTTTTCCTCACAGCAAAATAAGTGATTTAACCTTGCACCAGCCTCAGGGGTGGGAAACTCTCTGCACACAAAGTGTCCTCTGTTATTTCCAGTAGTTGCACTAACACTGGACATTGGTTACCAGTTTGTTCAGGAAACTTACTTTTACCCAAGTAGGGCTGCAAATTTACCGTAGTCTGTCCCTAGTTACCTCAAAGAAATTAAAATATGCAGACAAGCCAACCTGCTCTCCACCTCTTCTGCCTTGAGGATGACAGTCCTGTTTCCTGTCAGTTTTCTGGCTGCTCTGCATTATGGGATTGCCATAACCATTCTCTCCACCTTTCTTCCTCTAGCCCCATTTCTTTCCTTTCACACACACAGCACTAACGTGAAATCCTTGCGAAACCTCCTCATGAGCGCACCAGGGAATCTCATAAACAACCCCAAGTTCTCCCTTGACTGCCCTACCCCTCTACTCTGAGCTTGTGAGACCCCACCTGGAGTCCTGTGTCCAGCTCTGGAGTCCTCAACAGAGAAACGACATGGACCTGTTGGAATGGATCCAGCAAAGGGCCACAAAGATGATCAGAGGGCTGGAACACCTCTCCTACGATAACAGACTGAGAGAGCTGGGGTTGTTCAACCTGGAGAAGGCTTTGGGGTGACCTTACAGCAGCCTTCCAGTATCTGAAGGGAGCTATAGGAGAGCTGGAGAGGGACTCTTTGTCAGGGATTGGAGTGACAGGTTAAGGGGTAACGGCTTTAAATTGGAAGAGGGGAGATTTAGATTAGATACCAGAATTAAATTCTTTCAGTATTAAGGTGGTGAGACCCTGGAATAGGTTGCTCAGAGAAGCTGTGGATGCCCCATCCCTGGAAGTATTCAAGGCCAGGCTGGATGGGGCTTTGAGCAACCTGGTCTAGTGGGAGGTGTCCCTGCCCATGGCAGGGGGTTGCAACTGTATGATCTTTAAGGTCCCTTCCAACTCTAACCATTCTATGATTCTAAGATACATCTCTGAGGAAGGAGCAGAGCAGGTCCTCTGGGTCCTGCTTCATTATTCATTGATAAGCTCCCAACCAGATACCGTAACTGCTGCTGTAAAAGATTATTTTTTTTCTTGCCTTGTCCCTTACCTCCCTAAATCAATACAGTGCTGTTCTGCAGGCACTCCCTGATTCTTTATCCTCTTTATCCTCACTGCCCTTCCCAAAGCACCTTCCAACGGAGAATTCAGAAAACTTCTGCCCCAATGAAACTTTTCCCAAGGCCAGCACAGGTATTGCACAAGATCTGAGTCCATGGACCAGATCAGAAATTCACGTGTTTCAATAGCTGCCTCCAGGACCTACAGAGAAGCTAGAGAAGCAGAGAGGTAACCTGCACAGGAATGATCCTTCAAAGCCTTCAGGTTTTAGGAGGTTGGGTTTGTTATACATCTTGAAGCAGAAAGGTCTAATCTCCTTATACTTCAATATTTTCCATTGGAGTTGTAAATATTCTTTGGGGCTACAGATATAGTTCATATATCCTGGTTCTCAGATGAACTTTTGCCCATGGTGATGTCTCCCCATAGCCAGTTTCACACACTGATGGGTAGTTCGAATCTTCTGTGGGCAACTCTGGACCAACCAACTAACAGTTATATCCCAAAACATAAAATTGGAGCAATCCACATGGTTTTATATTAGACTATTGTGAATACAAAGCTTTGTGTTTCAAAGGAGCCCCATGTGAGCAAGACAGAGGGAAAAAGAAAGCGGCTACAAACACACTCAAGCCCTTCCATCTATTTCTCCAACCTCCTTACTCCAGCTCAGATGTCTGACTTTCTCGATGCCTGAAGCAGCAAGTTTTACAAGTGATCACAAGTTTGAAATCTATTTTAGCAAGGAACACCAGCCACAGAGGAAAAAGGTCACAACCAACAATAAACCCTGTCTTCTGCTGGGGACAGCAAAAGGTAGAGCAGCGCAAGAAGCTCTTCCCCTACAGGTGGGTAAGCACCTCCTCCCATCATGGGATTGTGGAATAAATGGAAAAGATGACAGAATGATACAGGGTTGGAAGCAACCTCTGGAGATCCTTTAGTCCAACGCCTCTGCCAAAGCATGGTTATCTAGAGTAGGTTGCAGGGGAAGGCATCCGGATAGGTTTTGAATATCTCCAGAGATGGAGACTCCACCACCTCTCTGGGCAGCCTCTTCCAGGGCTCTGCCACCCACAAATAAAGAAGTAAAAGGAAGTAAGAAAAAGATGGTAAGCTGATACGTTTGCTGCCAGACCCACTTCTGCAAGGAGCTTTGGGGGAAGGCAGAAAGCAAGATGTCTCAGGATAGCTTCCATATGGAGAGTCCCCATCTCCATATCACCACCTTCCCCATCAAACCCCCTCGAGACACCCAAGGCCATTTGTTGGTCATGCAAGGGGTGGTATCACAATGAAAAGTCACCAAAACCACTGCCACTGTCCTTGAGCTGACCCTCCCCTTGAGTTGATGAAAATTGCAGTTGCACCTAAAATGAGCTAAAAAAGGCAAATTCTTGGTGGCTTGAGGTATCAGTAGGCATTTTACCTTTTCTAACTTTTCACCTGGGACTGGATATATCCTCTCTAAAAAAAAAAAGAACATCCAAAAGCAGAATTAGTTTCAGGCTTCCTCTGAAGAGCTGAAGTTTGAAGACTAGTTATCATGTATATTAAAAAAAAAAAAAAAGGAAAAGAAAAGGAGAAATAAAAATTAAAAATCAAAACAAGCTGCAGAGCAGCTCCCGCATTAGAGCATGCCAACCTTCATTTCTTTATTTTTAAACGCTTGCATCCCCAAACCTGGCGACGCTCCTCCCAGAAGACACAGCCAATATCCTGATCTATTTTTTGATCTTCTAAATCCAGGCACAGGCAGAGGAAGCTGAGCTGGAGTCGAAGGGGGAGCATTCGGATGCCGCAGCCCAGTATCCAGTGCTGGAACAAGGAGACTCCGGTTGGGACTCAAGCTGGCGCTAACAGCCACGTTATTTCTTGGCACTTGGCTCCAAAATAGCCAAGTTCCTTACGTGTCTTTTTGCTGCAAAGCCTTTCAGCTGTTGGCCACGTGTTTCTGCAAAGCAGCAGATGAGATAAGACTGATCTTGGCCACTGGGGGTCATTAAAAGGCCTGGTAGAGCCTCCTCCCGGGGACTGAGATATTTCTCATGCTGCAATCTGACATCTTTGCTCCTTTAAGTATTTGTTGGGACCCCTGTGTTATAACCTATCAGGACCAGTCACCACTGAATCACCTTCTGTAGAGGTTTCCCCTCTTTTCCTACTGAACTTAGAAGATCTGACCCAGTCACCGCTTAAAGGCAGATCAGCAACCAAAACCCATCCCAGGCAAATAAATATGCCTTTTAGAAGAGCAGCAGAAAGAAATAGAACAGCATACCCAGCCTCCTAACCTTGCAGATGGTTTCCTGGCCGCTCTCCTGGCTGCAGGCTGGAGACCTCCCTGGGAATTGGTGATTCTTTCCCCTCTTTCATGTCAAGGAAGCGAGATACACATGAAGAAGAGGGTGGAGGAACACTAGAACAGGTTGCCCAGGGAGGTGGTTGAGGGCCCTTCCCTGCAGATATTCACGGTGAGGCTCGACAGGGCCCTGGGCAACCTGGTCTAGTTGCGGGTGTCCCTGCTGACTATGGGGAAGTTGGAGTAGATGACCTTTGGCAGTCCCTTCAGGCATGGATCCTTCTATGATTCTATAAGATGCTTGACTTATTGGAGGTAGTCCAGTGACCCACGGTCATAGACTTGAGAACACAAGTCAATGAACTAGCCCATAAACATGTTCAGTGTTTCTAACTATTTCAAGAGAATTACTCATGACAGCCTTGGCCACGAGGACTCTCTCTGGAGGACAGCAATACTCATACCCTTGAGGAGGTAGACAAAGAAGAAAATGTATTTACTGTGCTAAAAAAGGCAGCTCAACGCACAAGAATATCAGCAGCACACATCTCCTTTTGGCAAGGGCTTCAAGAGGTGACAACAACAAGAGCCACACACAGCATAACGTGGGGCAATTCATATAAGCCTACAAGTAGTGGTATCCATCCTTGCTGGAAAGATCTAGGACATTCTAAAACTGACCACCGCAAGTGTCCATTTCAGCTCAGGTAAGGGTTTGTGGTGGTGGTTGAGGACCACACCACCCACCCTTCCCGTGGAGATGTCCCCTTCCCGGGGCTAGAGCCTGCTCCAGGTGATCTCAGATGAATGGTTGGCTTTGAGCACGGAGCTGTTCTGCAGCCTGCACCGACGGGGAAACAGACATAAATACACTGGTGTCAAACAAGGAAAAGTATTTATACAGTGCTGTAAAACAATGTCATTGCCATCACTTTTGGAAAGCTGGCCAAGAAAAGCAGCATGGGCAAGTGAGGAGAAAGCGAATGAGAGAAGGGAAAGAAGAGAAAGCTCTGAGGAGACCTTAAAGCCCCTTCCAGTCCCTAAAGGGGGCCTAGAGGAGAGATGGGAAGGGACTCTTCTTCAGGCAGAGAAGCAATATGATGGGGGGTAAGGGATTTAAACTGAAAAAGAGATTTAGATTCGATACCAGAAAGAAATTCTTTCAGTATTAGGGTGGTGAGACCCTGGAACAGGTTGCTCAGAGAAGCTGTGGATGCCCCATCCCTGGAAGTATTTAAGGCCAGGCTGGATAGGGCATCGAGCAACCTGGTCCGGTGGGAGGTGTCCCTGCCCATGGCAGGGGTAGTCAGAACTCAATGATCTTTAAGGTGCCTTCCAACTCTAACCATTCTATGATTCTATGAGAGTAAACAACTGAGGAAAAAAAATAAGAAAAAGATAGAGGGCTTTTTTTAGGGGGGGGGAAAAAAAACAAACCGAGTGTCATCTGTGCATCAGCCAATGGATATGGAGAGGGTGGGATTTTTAGAAATAGGAAAGAGCAAGACAACCAATCAAGCGGAATACCCAGCCTTTCTCCCTGAAAGCAGGCTGTCTTTTGCTTTTAGCCAAGAAGAGGAACTCACAGCGCACCACGGCAGTGAAAGCCCCCCGCTGCCGGCAGGGAATCCCTTCTGCCTGACTCACAGCCACCCTGATGCAAATGCCAAAGAGGAGAGATGCTACAAGGAGCGCTTGTAAGGCTTTCTATTGCAGATAGGCACTGCCACCATCTAGCAGGATGCTGAAGTGCTGGCCCATTCCTTGACCCCTCTTGGCTCAGCATTAAGAAGGTCTTAGGCCGGCCTCAGAGTAAGTAAATCACAGCAATAGAAGAGCATGGGATCATCAACCAGGAACAAAAGGGCTGGAGAGCAGTATCAAAAGAGACAGCCCTCCTCCCAGCAACTAGCCCTCGTCAAAAATAAAGAAAGAAAGACAGAAAGAAAGAANTGTCAAAATATAATAATAAAATAAATAAATAAAACCAAGAAACAAATAATGGGAAAGGGAAAAAAGGGAAAGGGAAAGGGAAAAGGGAAAAGGGAAAGGGGAAAAGGGAAAAGGGAAAAGGGAGAGGGAGAGGGGAAAAGGGAAAGGGAAAGGGAAAAGGAAAAGGAAAAGGGGGAAGGAGAGGGAAAGGCAAAGGCAAAGGGAAAAGGGAGAGGCAAAGGGAAAAGGGAGAGGGAGAGGGAGGGGAAAGGGAAGGCAAAAGGGAAAGAGAAGGGAAAAGGGAAAGGGGAAAAGGGAANAAGAAACAAATAATGGGAAAGGGAAAAAAGGGAAAGGGAAAGGGAAAGGGAAAAGGGAAAAGGGAAAAGGGAAAAAGGAAAAGGGAAAAGGGAGAGGGAGGGGAAAGGGAGAGGGAGAGGGAAAGAGAGATAGAAGAAAAAGCTGTATTCTGACTACTTCAAAACTGGGGAGTAGTATGGCTGGAAAAAGAAGCCTTGACATAAGACACATTAATGATGCAATTAACTTTGCTCTAGTTGTGGGAGGGATGCCAGGTATCTCCCAAATCCAAAGCAATCTACCTTTCCCATCCCCGGGAAGTTCAGTCTTTCCGAAATGAAACTCTTACTCGCAAAAGTGGCTCTTTTCTTATTAACCTTGAACATAAGCACGGGGTTGTTTTCCTCCCTGTCAAGAAGCCCAGTTTCACCTTCTCCAACACTGATGAATAATAAGTTTGAAAACACTGTGAAGGAGTCTAAAAAACAACAAAAACAACAAAAAGCANGAGACGGAGACAGAGGGAAAGAGAAGGAGAAGGAGAAGGAGAAAGAGAAAGAGAAAGAGAAAGAGAAAGAGAAAGAGAAAGAGAAAGAGAAAGAAGAAAAAGCTGTATTCTTACTACTTCAAAACTGGGGAGTATGGCTGGAAAAAGAAGCCTTGACATAAGACACATTAATGATGCAATTAACTTTGCTCTAGTTGTGGGAGGGATGCCAGGTATCTCCCAAATCCAAAGCAATCTACCTTTCCCATCCCCGGGAAGTTCAGTCTTTCCGAAATGAAACTCTTACTCGCAAAAGTAGCTCTTTTCTTATTAACCTTGAACATAAGCACGGGGTTGTTTTCCTCCCTGTCAAGAAGCCCAGTTTCACCTTCTCCAACACTGATGAATAATAAGTTTGAAAACACTGTGAAGGAGTCTAAAAAACAACAAAAACAACAAAAAGCACATAAAAAAAACCCCCAACACCAAACTTCTGTGAAAATATTGAAATTCTGTTAACAAAACCAAAATGAAATAATAAGAATAGACACCGCTTCACAGTAAGACTTGGTATTGGTATTGGCACATTTCATATTGTTTTGGCTATTTTATTGCTATTAGGTTTGGTATTATCTAGGTATAGTTCAAAAGCATAGCCATCCGGCTTCGAGAAAAGCAAAGATGCTACAAAGATGATGAAAGGAGTAGAGCATCTCCCATATGAAAAAAGACTGAGGGAGCTGGGTCTCTTGAGCTTGGAGAAGAGGAGACTGAGGGGTGACCTCATGAATGTGTATAAATATGTAAAGGGTGAGTCTCAGGAGGATGAAGCCAGGCTCTTCTCAGTGATGTCCAATGATAGGACAAGGGGCAATGGGTGCAAGTTGGAACAGAGGAGGTTCCACTTCAATATGAGAGAAAACTTCTTTATGGTGAGGGTGACTGAACACTGGAAGGGGCTGCCCAGGGAGGTTGTGGAGCTCCTTCTCTGGAGATATTCCAAACCCTCCCGGATGCGTTCCTGTTTGACCTGCTCTAGGTGTTCCTGCTCCGGCAGGGGGATTGGACTAGGTGATCTTTCAAGGTCCCTTTTAATCCCTGATATTCTGTAAAAAGCAGCTGAAAACTCCTCTTTTTAAACCCACTTAACTCCTGCAGTACCAGGAATAAACGTCTAGGGAATGACTGCAAGAAAGGGGGGTTTGCTGCGTCTTCTCATAAAGCCAAGTTCTTCACCAACTGGACTTCACAGCAAACCTTCTTGAGAAGTCTGGGCTTTATATCATCTTACAGATGTGAAAATAATAAATAAATAAATACATAAATAAAGAGGAGTAGGAGAAAAAGTGATGCAGAAATTTCATCTTGCTCAGCCCATCACTTCAGTTCCTTCCTACACATGGAGCATGGTAGGTCTGAAATTTTCAGGCACCTGGGACGGACTTTCCCCCTTCAAAACCTCTTTTTTGGGGCAACAGGATTCCTAGGGGTCTGAATGAGGGGAGATTTAATTAGATACTAAAGAGTCCTCAACATAGAAAGGACATGGAACTGTTGGAAAGGGTCCAGTGGAGGGCCACAAAGATCATCAGAAGGGATAGAGCACCTCTCCTATGAAGACAGTGTGAGGGAGCTGAGCTTGTTCACCAGAACAGGAGAAGGCTCCAGGGAGACCTTATAGTAGCCTTCCAGTATCTGAAGAAAGCCACAGGAGAGATGGGGAGGGACTCTTTGTCAGGGAGTGTAGTGACAGGATGCACAGTAACAGCTTTAAATTAGAAGAGGGAAGATTTAGAATAGATACCAGAAAGCAATAATTTCCTGTGAGGGTGGTGAGGCACTGGAACAGGTTGCCTAGAGAAGCTGCGGGTGCCCCATCCCTGGAGGTGTTCAAGGCCAGGCTGGATGGGGCTTTGAGCAACCTGGTCTGGTGGGAGGTGTCCCTGCCCATGGCAGGGTGTTGGAACTCAATGAACTTTATGTTCCCTTCCAACCTAAACTATTTTATAATTCTATGAGAGACAGGAATTCAAGAGAGCCTTAAAAGCCCTCCAGAGTAGAAAGGGGCATTGGAATATCCTCTCCCCTCTCCTTACCTGCATCAGCAAGTACCTGGAGACCTGCGAGATCTGAACTTAAAAACATTTCTCAAAACTGGCTATAGGCTTTAAAAAAAAGCCCAGTGTGAATGTTATAACCCTGGTACTGTACCTCCCAAGAATCACCACCTGCCTATCACCCCAGTGTGCTGCAGGCTTCATTCCCATTAAATATAACTGCGCTTAGCAGGAATTACATAAACTCCAACGCTGTTATGATGTGCTCACATAGGAAAAAGAAAAAACCTATCATCATCCCACGTTGGTCCTCAGCAGCCATAGAAAGGTAAGAAACACAGACATCCCATTAACATGTTTCTACTTAGTTCATCTACACATGTTGCAGAAAAACAGCATGGGATCTGGATAAGAGGACATCCCAAAGCTAACCTGCTACTCACCCAGCACTTGTCAAAGATGGGGACCTTCTCAGCCAGTCCCACCTGTTTATAAAGCAGTTGTGGGCATTAATTCCATGACATTCAACCAAGCTACTGCTGGATTGAAGCCATCACGTTGGTTTGGCCAGTCCCTAAGTGTGCTTTAAGTTCAAAATGGATGGTGATTGTCACCTGGGAATGTGTGCTGCCAAGCAGAGGAGATATGACACAGTTGTGCTGGACACTGCCCTGACGGCCATCTGGTGAGATGGCACCATGCCCAACTGCTAGATGTGTGAGTCTTCGCCAGGAACTAAAGGATCAAATTTTTTTCAGATAGACTAAGCCCAATTAAATCTAAAAATAGCTTGTTAACCCAAGGAAGCTGCTCTGTGATTTGGTAGAACTGGGGACATTCTCCACTGTCACCAGACCAGAGCCACTCTGTCCATGCCCTGGGACTCTGTGGACTGGGACATGGATGACACTGGCAAATAGTATTGAAACAACAAGAAGTTTCACTGTTGGACCTCAAAAAATGAGTTGTTTGGAGTAGAAAGGCGTGGAATGAAATGCAAGTACTCCTTGGGATGTCACAACTAAAGGTTGTGAGAGGCCTCATTCTTCATAGCTTGAAGAGTCATTAACAGCATGAACTATTGTTCTTCAAGACTGTCTTCAATCCTTCAAGACTGGTTTCTCCAGCCTTGTCATGCATTTGTGCAAAAGCTGCACCCCAAAGGGCTAAACCTGCCCTACTTCACTCTCCAGGTGCTTCATTTCCATCTCAGCACAGCAAAGAAGTTCCAGGCAAGTCAAAGTGTCTGTGATGGCAACCTGTACCAAACTCCCACAGTTAAAGGACAGAAGAAATCGCGCCTTCTTCAAGTGCTTCTCCAGACTAAGAAACCACTCAAGGAGAAGAGAGAGAAAGATCCTCAGTATTGAAAGGCTGAGGAACTTGGGTCCTTTTAGTCTGAAGAAAAGAAGGCTGAGGCAGGATCTGATCAACGCCTCTAAATACTTGAAGGGTACGTGTCAAGAGGATGGGCCAGGTTTTTTTTTCAGCAGTGCCCGGTGACAAGACAAGGAGCGAGGGGCACAAACTTGAACATAGGAAATTCCATCTAAACATGAAGATGATCTTCTTCTTTTGGGGGTGGTAAAGCACTGGAACAGGCTGCCCAGGTGGTGGAGTCTCTGTCTCTGGAGACATTCAAAACCCACCTGGATGCATTCCTGTGCAATCTTCTGGGTGGACCTGCTCTGGCAGGGCGGTTGGACTTGATGATCTCCAGAGGTCCCTTCCAACCCCACGCATACACCTTCACAGAATCACAGAATATCAGGGATTGGAAGGGACCTCGAAAGATCATCTTGTCCAATCCCTCTGCTGGAGCAGGAACACCTACAGCAGGTCACACAGGAACGCGTCCAGGCGAGTTTTGAATATCTCCAGAGAAGGAGACTCCACAACCTCCCTGGGCAACCCCTTCCAGATGTTCAATAATCCCAGTAGCAAAGCTCACGCATGGTTCCGCTGAAGGATGAGCCCAGGACAGAAACAGCTCAGCTCAAAGGATGATATGCACCAGAGGAGAGCAAGCCCTGTCATTTGCAAGCCAAGAACATGCACTGGCTAAAACAATCCCTGTTTTAAGATATAATCAAGATTTAACAGTGAGGGACTCCGACTAAGGAAAACTCCACAGCTCAGGAATGGGGAGGGGAAAGCCTTTTCCATGGAAACTATGCCAGCTTCAAACTTCAGGATATAATTCCTACAAGGGAGATGGAGCAGGCAATGTGTGTTTGGTCTGTTAGCAGGAATCCTTCCTTGACTTAAATTCCTCATCCATCGAGAAGGACAAAACTCCTTGACTGCAGGGGGTGAAACACTGCTCTGATGGCACAGGGTAGAGCCGTCCTCCAGCCACCACAGGGGCAGGAGGCCGTGAGCTTTCTACATGCCTTTCCAACTGTTGTGCCGTGGTTCAGCAGTGCAAGTGGTGAGCAGGAGGTGAGCTGTCAAGTGCAATGGAATTTGAGCCATTTTCCTGGCTAAGCTCATTCCACTTGGTCCTTGAGGTCCAAAAAGCTCAGAAAGCCAACTGCATCCTGGACCACATCAAAAGAAGCATGGCCAGCAGGTTGCAGGAAGTGATTCGACCCCTCTACTCTGTGCTCATGAGACCCACCTGGAGTCCTGTGTTCAGCCCTGGCACCCTCAACACAGAAAGGACACGGAACTGTTGGAATGAGTCCAGCGGAGGGCCACGAAGATGATCAGAGGGATAGAGCACCTCTCCTATGAGGACAGGCTGAGAGAGCTGGGGTCGTTTAGCCGGGAGAAGAGAAGGCTCTGGGGGAGACCTTATAGCAGCCTTTTGCTACCTGTAGGGAGCTACAGGAGAGCTGGAGAGGGACTCTGTCAGGAAGTGGAGTGAGAGGACACACAGTAACGGCTTTAAATTGGAAGAGAGGAGATTTAGAGTAGATACCAGCAAGAAATAATTTCCGGTGAGGGTAGTGAGGCACTGGAACAGGTTGCCCAGATAAGCTGTGGATGCCCCATCCCTGGTGGTGTTCCAAACCACACTGAATGGGGCTTTGAGGAACCTGGTCTGGTGGGACTTGGCCCTGCCCACATCAGGGGGGTAGGAACTTGATGATCTTTAAGGTCCCTTCCAAATCTAACCATTCTGTTTCTATGATTCTAAATCTGCAAGGCTTGATTTACTCCTCCATATTCACCTTATATTTTCCAGCTTGGGATCAGGAAACAATGGGAAAATGGTTTTAGAAAGACCTACACAATAACTTGCACATCTCAAAATCTATGCAAGTCGCTTCTTTCACCCCACTGTAACCATCACAACAGTTATTACCTTTATCAACAGCCACTATAGTTGCTCACGAATCCCAACCATTAAAATCCAAGACTAAGAGAAGAAGGGAAGATCTGCAACATGTACATCCTAAAATCCAATTTTAAATCCCTCCTTACTCCTAAATGCTTTCCATCCACTGTAATTCACCCTAATCCCCAATCTACCTGGTTATATCTGTTGAGCCCTTCCTCGCTGCTGATCTTTAATCCCTGCCCACTTCTAGCTGCCACTGTCTGCCTCCGAGCAAACGTCAACCTGGAAGAAGAGCGAGTTAGGGGTGATATTTCTGGACTGACAGTGTGGATAAAAGCTTTATTCCTGGTTTGGTGTGCTTTTTTTCTTTTTTTTCCCCACTCAAATAAAATTCCATGTGTGTCCCTACATATTTGGGTCAGCTCTTTACCCCTCTGTAATGCACAGAAGTGAGGTTGTATATGTTCAGCAAAGAATCACAGAATATCAGGTATTGGAAAGGGACCTTGAAAGATCATCTAGTCCAATCCCCCTGCTGGAACAGGAACACCCAGAGCAGGTCACACAGGAATGCATCCAGGTGGGTTTTGAGTATCTCCAGAGAAGGAGACTCCACAACCTCCCTGGGCAGCCCCTGCCAGTGTTCCCTCACCCTCACCATAAAGAAGTTTTCTCTCATATTGAAGTGGAACCTCCTCTGTTCCAGTTTGCACCCATTGCGCTTGTGTTATCATTGAACGTCACTGAGAAGAGCCTGGCTCCATCCTCCTGACATTCACCCTTTACATATTTATAAACATTCATGAGGTCACCCCTCAGTCTCCTCTTCTCCAAGCTCAAGAGACCCAGCTCACTCAGTCTTTCCTCCACTATGTATGGAGTATGGGAGATGGTCCACTCTCTTCATCATCTTGGTAGCCCTGCCCTGGCCTCTCTCAAGCAGTTCCCTGTCCTTCTTGAACTGAGGGACCCAGAACTAGACACAATATTCCAGATGGGGTCTCACCAGGGCAGTGTAGAGGGGGAGGAGAATCTCTCTCGACCTACTAACCACCCCCCTTCTAATACACCCCAGGATGCCATTGGCCTTCTTGGCCACGAGGGCACAGTGCTGGCTCATGGGCATCCTGCTGTCCACCAGGACCCCCAGGTCCCTTTCCCCTACGCTGCTCTCCAACAGGTCATTTCCCAACCTATACTGGTACCTGGGGTTGTTCTTGCCCAGATGCAAGACTCTACACTTGTCCCTGTTCTATTTCATTAAATTTCTCCCTTAAAGTTAGGCTGCAGAACAGAAACCCGCAACAACAGCATTTCAGTATCTATAGAAATCTTCGATCCCAATTTTGCTGCCAGAAGCAAATATTATAAAACTCCACTTGGGTCTTCAAAGAGGAAAAAAAAAGAAAAAGCCACACTTACACAAAGGATGCTAAATTCGCTTGTCTTATCGATTAAGATGTATTCCACACCCTTAAGAACTCAATTAATTAGATAATTTGCTTTCTGGTTTTCTGTTCAAGCTTGGGATGACTGGCATGATGTTTACATGTTTTAAGTGAAATGTCTTCAATTATCACAATTAACAAATGAAACTGGTAGAGAAAAAAAGAGTTTATCTTTACCCAAGAGGTTTTTGGTCTGGGTTCTTGGTGTTTTTTTTAAATGCTATGAAGTTGTCAGCTCACCCTCAACATATTTCATTGAAACACTTATTCATTCCAATGCTGTGCTCTGGTTTTGCTAGTTATATAAAGAAATGCATAACCACTTAACTTCCCCGAAATACTGAGGTTATAGCGAAACATTTGTTATAATGTGAAAATTGCCAGAAGGGATAGGGCAGAGGTTTTCAAAACAAACAGTTTCAAAGTTAATTTGTGTTTGAAAGTTAATTCTCCTGGCAATTCCATTTGCTATAAAACATGCTGTTCATTATTCTTTAATATGTTTTCCTATGTTTAGGTTTATTAATTCATTAAATCACTGCTAAAATCTTTAAGAACTAGATGTAAAACAGAGACTATCCTCTAAATTTAGTGAAACTGGACCAAGGAAATAAATTTATGTTTGGAAGTCTTGTACAATAGTTAAGAACCAAGATGAAATCATCACTCTGTACATTCCACAAAAAGCCTTTTAGGTTGTCTAGTGGGAGAGATTATCTTATTATGATTTTTTTTTATATTATTTGCATCTGGGCTTTGACCAGAACTTTATTTTGGGCCAATTGATAGTTTAATACAACATTTGAGTCCTCTAATTCTGTGTCCCCCAGAATTCAAGAAAATATGACAGGACCCAAAACTTAGGCAATCATTAACACTCGCAGAAATTTTAGACATACTTGACAAGTCTACTTTTCTTTTTCTTTCTTTTTTTTTTTTTTTTCTAATGCCATATAAAATTGAGGTAAGACCACTTTCTTTACAGTAATAGATCTATTCATGGCAGATAAGAGCCGTTACAGAAGGCCCTGTTATGAGTCCTTCCTTCTGTTCTACACTTCCTGGGACTCCACCCCAAACACACACTTTGGTCCTAGTCCTGAAGGTGACCAAGACATGTTCCAGTATCTCAGTTTTAAAGGCTTTAATGTTTAGGAATAAAAAAAAAAAAAACAAACAAAAATACAAAAAACAACTTAATATTAGATAGTAGCTTTGAATCTCCTCAAAAGATTAAAATGTTTTGTTCTAGCTTTCTTTCACTGCTTTTAACTCTTTCTAAGGATACTTAAGTGCACAGTTTGTTCCCTCCTTGCTCCAGTGATGACCAGTTGCCACAACTAGACCTAAACCATCTTCCAGATCCTTTGGACGACACTGAAATGACCAAGGCTTTCAGTGTCCCTTTAACAAAGCATTGCAGGTATTGGAAGTAATTTCAGAAGATAATGCAAAACCCAAGCAGTATGCAGCAAAAAGATTAACCACCTGCTTAATCTTAATTAACCTCAGGAGGACTCCTTGTGTACTTAAGAGTTTCTCATGTGCTTTGGCACTTCGCAGTATCAAGATGCAAAGCCTGAAGTGCATTCCTTTCCATGGTTTTTCATCAGACCTGGAGATGCAATGAGACAACATAGTGGTCAGGCCACGGTGCTGCTTTGAACACGAAATTTTGAGTGAATTTTGTCTCCAGAACATCTACTCCAGCTTTAGCCACTGGACCTGGGCCTCCAGCAATGCTCCTGCCATCCTCATCCCACCAAATTTGTCACAACCAGCCTGAACATCTCCCTCATATGCAGCAAATGAGCTTTGTGACTTTGCCAACTTAAAGGCAGCACGTGTTCTGTGATGCTTTATTATTTTCTTTTTAAGGTCTTTCCACAACTTTTAGGAAAACTGCAAACTGGGGCTGGAGAGAACAGAAGGATTTACAATTGCTAAGGCAGGACAGAGACAGCATTGCCAGAACTTAGATGTGAATTTCCACCCCCAAGAGTTGGTTGCCTCACAAAAGAGGCAAGTACATGGTAGAGAGGAGGGGGGTAATAAAAATTAGAGAATTGATTCCTGGAAAAATGTTAGAATAAATAATTTAACAGTTGCTAAGTGTCAAAATGATAATAATTAGGTAACATTACTAGGATAAACTGAGGAATAGGTTCTTCACCATGAGGGTGGTGGACCACTGAAACAGGTTGCCCAGGGAGGTGGTTAAGGCTCCATCCCTGGAGATATTCAAGGTGAGGCTTGACGAGGTTGTGGGCAACGTGGTCTACTTGGGGGTGTCCCTGCTGACTGCATGGAGGTTGGACTAGATGACCCTAGAAGTCCCTTCTATGGCCTGGCCTGGACCATTTTATGATTCTATATCTACCCAGCAAACACTGCTAAGAACAACCTGCAGGGACAGATCTCATTTCATTCAGTGACAAGATAACCAACCTGGCAGACCAGGAGAACGACACATGTGCAACATATCTGGAGTACTACTCTAGCCAGTGCTCCACACGACGCCTTCATGAGCCACTGAAGGAAAATAAAAAACAGTCTTGATAAAATCATGATAAAATTAAGCACTGACCCAACGGTCCCCTGAGCGCACCCAGAAACGTTGCACCTGGAATATGAAATTACCCTCACCCCTTTCAAACCTGGCATTTAATGTCCAGGGCACAGTAAGGTTAATAAAAGCAGTGTTAAAAATTTCCTGGCCTGTGGCATTTTAATTCAAGTTATTTGAATTCCCTGACCTCTGCGCCTCCCTGTGTAAGGCAGGTTTTGTTCGCTTTCCCCACGAAAAATAGAAGTTTGGGAAGACAGGCTGACGACGGTAGAGAGCGCACACTGCATCTATCAAATCTGTTAAGAATTCGGGGTTTAATTCACAGAATCACAGAATATCGGGGATTGGAAGGGTGGAGTCTCTGTCTCTGGAGACATTCAAAACCCACCTGGATGCATTCCTGTGCAATCTGCTCTGGGTGGACCTGCTCTGGCAGGGCGGTTGGACTAGATGATCTCCAGAGGTCCCTTCCAACCCCAAGTTTACACCTTCACAGAATCACAGAATCACAGAATATCAAGGATTGGAAGGGACCTTGAAAGATCATCTAGTCCAATCCCCCTGCTGGAGCAGGAACACATAGAACAGGTCACACAGGAATGCATCCCGGCGGGTTTTGAATATCTCCAGAGAAGGAGACACCCTTTACATATTTATAAACATTCATGAGGTCACCCCTTGGTCTCCTCTTCTCCAAGCTAAAGAGACTCAGCTCCCTCAGTCTTCCCTCATAGGGGAGATGCTCCACTCTGTCAACCTCCAAATGTGCTATACTCCAAGTAATTCTCGTGGTCTTCCTTGTGGCACACTTTAGGGTGCTCCCTGGTTAAGGCTAAAGAATGTTTGATATTTGCTAAGCAACACCATCAAAAAAAGAGATGTTTGAAACCCAGGAGTCCCAAGCAAACCAAATTCCCCAAAAAACTGCCTTTGGGATTCTTCCCAAAAGTGCAGCTAATAGAGCCTGTGGTCTTTCAAATTAGGCTGGTCAGTAGGGGCAACCACCACAGGGAGCTACGCAGGTTCAGATGTAGCATCTCTGCTCGAGACATACAGAAAGGCGACAAGTTTCCAAAAAGTTGCCCTTGGCCAACGCAAAGCCAAGTTGTCTTTGGCCAATGCAACCAGGTTCCTTCCCTTGCCATCTTTTCCACAGGGACATCGAAGCCAAGGAACCAACTTGGTATTTAGCAGGTCCGTAACCAATTTTGTCTTGCTGGAAAAATCAACCCTGAGGTCCTTGGAGATCTGTACATCGCAATGCCCCCTGAGATGAGGTGTGCATGACTGGAAGGGAAGCCAGCGCTCAACTCCAACAGCACTCAACTCCAAGATGTAAGCAAACAGGTCAACAGTCTCCAGCCAGGCAGCGGATTGACCATGGCTGTCTCGAGAAAGCTGATGTTTCTCCATTGGCTGCTTTTTGCAATCCATTATGGGTGGCTTCAGCATCACATCAGTAACTGTCAAATGATGGGCAAGGCAGGCACAATGAGGTATCTCTTCAAATATTTAAAGACTACAAGTGTCTTAAATTATTCTGTGTATTTGCATTAAAAATAGAGGTCCTTTCATGCAGCACAGTAAGTATTCATGGTTTTTTAACCTAAACCACAATGCACTGAATTTCATCATTTGTCCAGTCCACATTTCAATCCTTTTTTCTTATGATTCTTTCATTGTGCCCAAGTATCTCATTCTTCCTTGCTTTTATGCCTTTAATTTTGCCTTGTAGAATAGCCTAGAAATCACTATTTACAACTGAGCAGACACCTCGCACTAACTTCAATACCTTCTCCCTGTTCAAAGGGAAACAAAAAAAAAACAAAAACCCCAACATAATTACATCCAAACTCGTAAGAAAAAAAAGAAAACCAAGAGAAACCTTGATGCTTCTTTTATATTTCCATCCAGGGGAAACAGCTATTTGCAAAACAACGACAGCTTTTCCAAAGAACATTTGCAGCCCTCAAAGCTTGAAAACTCAAATCAGGGTGCTTTAATGAACATCTCTGCTGAAAACAAAGGCAACTGAAGAGAGGGGTGATGTTTGTCCCCAGTGCCAAGAGGTAATACATCCCTTAGCCATGTTGCAGGTTCCCCAAGATTTCTGCAGAGGTCTGAACCCCGAGTTGTGTCTCCACTGTAGCCCCTGCAGCCTCACCCTGCATTGCCAACCAGACCCAGGACTCAGTAATGTGTGAATATTAAAACATATTTAAAATATTTTAAATGTGGGAATAAATAGGCTCTCTGGTTCAAGAAGGACAAGGAACTGCTGGAGAGGGTACAGCAAAGGGCTATGAAGATGACTAGTAGACTAGAACACCTCTCTTATGAGGAAAGGTTGAGGGACTTGGGTCTTTTTAGTCTGGAGAAGACCACTGGGGGATCTTATCAATGCTTTTAAATACTTAAAGGGTGGGTGTCAAGAGGATGGGGCCAGTCTTTTTTTAGTGGTGTCCAGTGACAGGACAAGAGGAAATGGGCACAAACTTGTACAAAAGAAGTACCATTTAAACATAGGGAGGAACTTCTTCACTTTAAGGGTGGCATAGCCCTGGAACAAGCTGGCCAGAAAGGTGGTGGAGTCTCTCTCTGGAGATCTTCAAAACCCACCTGGACAAAGTTCCTGTGCAACCTGCTCTGGGTGGACTAGATTAACTCAGAGTCAGCCCTATAGCAATTGTCCATCTGGATAGGGATCTGGTGCACATCTGGGCAGCTGGAGATGGGGTCTTATCTGCCCATGCCCACCTGCATTGACCTCTCAAACAGCAGCTAGGAAGTGGGCAGGATGAGACCTACCTTCCACATCCAGCATGAGCCAAGCCTTGTGTCAACAGGGACAATCGTTGCCCTACCCGCAATTGTACTGGCAAAGGATGCCTCCTACAACTTGCTTGTGTCAAGAAGGAGACACCATATATAGTCAATGCCCTCAATACACACAAGCAGGCAGTTATAATCATTAGCTACACTCCATATTACAACAGATACACTATGAACTTGCTTGTATGAAACACAGCTGTGACTTACAGATGTGAGACAATTTCAAATACACAGGTTGACACCAGGATGGTTTTCTCGCTCTACATTAGGGTTTCTAGAGTCCTTCAAGGTGAAAAGGGGAAACAGGTAAGGAAAGCACATCTGGTATTTCCTTAGAAATGTTCCACAGAAATAGAATCCACAGCCATTTGCAAGATGCTTTTTATGGCTTCAGCATTTCCTCAGCAAGTTTTTCACCCTGTTGCCACATCCAGATCTAGAGAATATTCCAAGTATCTTCTCCTAGTCACCCAAACCCGCTCCAAACTCCTCATCAATGCTGCTCTTCCATGTTGCAGCCTCAAGTCCTGAGCACAGTAACACACGGTGGCCACACCAGACAAATTGAATCCCACAAAAGTTTGGCTTTCACCTTTGAAAATCAGTATCAGAAATCACATCCCGACAAAGCGTGATATTTATACATGAGCCACACTGAACATGAGCAAGTAAAACTTCTGTCCCCAGGTACTCAGAATAAATGACAGCAAGGGATCGATACTTTACCAAGAGGTTGATAGCCTTGTCTCGAAGGGCCTCCAAATGGATTCCTACTCCCAAATCCACTACCATCAATGGATCCATAAGACATTTTCTAGATAGCAATGGATGGAGGATTATACTTCAAACCTAAAGAAACAGAGAAAAGGACAGAAACATTGTTAAGAGCCAGTTATACCCTAGTATTCCAAGAAAAAAAAAAAAAAAAAAAAAACCATGAAAAGGCAAATTAAAAAAATACAGGACCATCTCCAAACTAGGATGCCCACCTGTGAAAAATAAAAGCACTAAAATCCAGGTCTCCTGGACCTACAGCTGATCTTGGGGGCAAACAAGTCATTTGTCCTCCCTGTACCTTATTTTCTCTGGTGATAAAGGGCACACATTTATCTGTTTCAGCTGTGGCAAGATTTTTAATTCCTCGCTGTTCACCAAGGGCTTTGAGATCCCGAGCTGGTAGGCAAAGATGTCGTGGTTTAGCCTTAGACGG
>VZTM01018123.1:1110-31035 GCA_013400555.1 Jacana jacana
CTGTGCAGTAAACAAAAGTATTGAGCCTATGGAGGAGAGCTTTTGATAAATGAATAGACTGGTAACAAGAACACACTACTTTTGCATCCAAAAGCAAAATTAAATGGAAAACTGAGATGGTAAAAATAGAGCTTGGCTGCTTCAGAGCGGCTTTCCATGCATGAAATCAGAGTGGAACATTTGCAAACAAATTAGCTTATGTATTGGGTAGATTTCTGGTTTTCTTCTGTTTAAAACTAACACAAAGCCCATTTGTGAGGCTGAGACCAGCAGCAGAAGGGTAATGCTTTGCCAGGAATTATGTATGATTTCAGCAGCCTGCCCTGGTGCCTGAGTCCCTGACTCCACCTGGCTAGTATAAACGATGTCTAAAGGATGTTACTAGTGGCTAGTGACAGCAGTTGCAAGAGAGGACATTCATATCAGAGAATGTAAAGTGGAAGAAATGCCCATGGATTAATTTTAATGAAATTACTAAAGCTTTAAAGGACCTTTACTAGATGTCTGATTGTGCTCTCCTGGTGTGCATGTCAATGTGGGAGGGCATGGGTGTGTGGGAAAGGAATGAGGACCCTGGGATGTCAGAGATGTGGAGGGGTGATAGGCATGCAGAGTGAAATACCTGGGTACTGTCATGCCTATGTTTAAGCAGGCAGAAACAGAAACTGCAGGCAACTGGGGGAAATGAGGGAAGGAGGTATGACAGTAACAGATATAAGGGACCAGATTTGTATATGGGAGGGTGGTGTGAAAGAAAGAGTTTGCAATGTTCAGTCTTCTCTGGGTTTGTGCATAGGGTGAGATTAATTTGTTGTGTTACAAAGAGTACCTTTGTCTCAGACCTTTTAATTCTGATGGCAAAACCACTTTTACGCTTGAGCTGTAGGTTCCTTCTCTTTGTCCAAACAAATGGTGATGGGATGAATTGTGATGGGACAAGGAAAAAGAGGTTGACAATTCCTTTCAGTGACTTGCCTGGAGTCTTACTCAACTTCTTAACTCTCATCTGGGGTCTCAGCTGGCGCTGAAGGCCTTGAATGTATGAGCTATGAGGTCAGAGTACCTGCCCAGCTCTTCTGGTACCCCATGGATGGCCAAGATGAATCTCAGTATTCCTTATTTTCCATCTGAGACCTGAGGTCCAAGGGGCTTCCAAAAAAGGAAAAAAAAATATTATAGTCACAGTTTAATGTGTTCTCAGGGACAGGAACCACTTTCTAAAACCAGGTAACATTGTATTGTACTCTGTGTGTGGTCCCTGGAACTTGAGAGGCCATGTAAAAACTGGAGAAGGTAACAGAGATAGGCAGCCAAAAGGGTGGAGGGGTCCCAGTGCCTGCCATTCAAAGAGATTATAAGAAAAGACTGGACTCTTCAGTCCAAAGGGTGAAGACTGAGAGTGGTGGCATGGAGAATGGAGAATCCAATGATGCTATGGATCTCACACAACTAATAGGAGATTGGTTTTAAAACAGTTACAAGAAAATCTTGCTTTAACAGCAAGAAATGGCTTCAGAAACTTGGTGCCCTTGGGAAACTGAGGTTGGACAGTATCAGGAAGTTCAACAGTGGTACAGCAAGCCCATAGACAAGAGGTCTTTGAATCGACAGTGAAAGGATGGGCTGGGGTGCTCCCTTAATATGCAGGAGGTAGGGTTACAGAGGGATGAGTGGGTAATGGACTGCCAGGCTTACATGCTCACTCTATCATGGCATGGTAGAGAGGTTTTATTCTTATATACTCCCAGCTGTATAATATACCTGCTTCTTGTTTTGAATTCATTAATGTATCCTCTGAGGTTAATGGGGAGTGGGGTGATGTCATAAAAAGTGGATAGATGCTAAGATAGATATTCTGTCTTTATTCTGATAGGATGACTTCGTTGTTCATGTAAATCCTGTGATCAGTTGACATCAGAGGTGACTTGGCCTTCACTGCCATAAAACGATTTCTGAGTTCAAATACAGTCTTAGACTTATTTTTTTCCTAGCCTTGCTAGTTTCCAAGGAGACCTAACCATGTAGACTGTCTGCAAAGGTGGTAATTAGCCAGAAATGAACTAGATGGACACAAAGAACTTCTTGGTAAAAATAAAAATTTCAAAGTGGTTCTTTCTTTTAATGGCTAGTATGCAGAAGCAATCTGATCAGTTCTTTTCAGATTTGAAAAGCCATCCTCATATGCCTTTGCAGTATGGGTTTGTAAACAACTGGCTTTCAGATTGGTGGTTGAACAGGAAAAAGAAAAATGTCCTCATATTGTTTTGGATGGGATTTTTTTTCAGAATATCTGGCAATTAAAAATAGGATCCCACGAATTATTGTGCCTGCCTATAAATAATAATAGTTTGGATTTATAACTTGGAGATCAGAAAAATGATAGAGTCATAAGGCAGGGAGGAACAAAAGCAGGTACCATTCATAAAATCTATTCTTTGTTTTATGCAACACAGACTTGGCCATAACCTGGGTGAAGATCCTTGTATTTGCCTTTCACTAAGGCAAAGATAGGATTTGAACTTGGGCTGTCCTTCCTTGATGCTCACCATGGGTGTTGAGAGTAAGGAAGTGTGAAGGAGAGGTAAGAAGGGTCTTAACTCTTAGTAACTCTCTTGGGAATGCCACCTGCATTTCCTTATTAAACCAACCCACAGACTTAGTCCTGTTCTTTAGTCTGTACATAATAGCTATATTTTCCTCCTTAGGAAAAACTAAAAATATTTACCTAGATTGACATAAATGTACAGATCTTAATCTAGAACACTTAATGCATCTTTTGTTCAGTAAATAAGCTATTTGCCATTAAAATGCTTCATAGCCTATGTCCCTGTGTAGCTTTCAGTGATATCTAGAGCGATGCTAAAAGACAAGCTTTAGAAGAGAAGTCCTTTGTGTTATTAATTGTGAAATCATCAGTGTGGCTGAGAGTTACCGTGACCCAACTTTGGGTAGAACTTGGAAGTCTGCTAGTTTACTCTAGCCTTGTCACTTAGGGAAGTTTTATCATTATTATTAACTTTTTTATAAAGCCTGGATTATGATTTTCAGCTTGTCTCTGACTTTCACACCTTACATATATCCCAATACTGACTTTATTTGTATTAACAAATGTATATTTATTTCCATCTACACTGACTATGTGGGAGTCATGAGTGAAACGAATAATGAGGACCTGAGACATGTACTCCTGTACTCCCCCTGTACTCAGCACTGGTGAGGCCGCACCTTGAGTCTTGTGTCCAGTTCTGGGCACCTCAGCACAAGAGAGATATCGAGGTGCTGGAGCGAGTACAGAGGAGGGCTACGAAACTGGTGAAAGGCCTGGAGAATAAGCCTTATAAGGATCAATTGAGGGAGCTGGGACTGTTTAGTTTGAGGAAGAGGAGGCTGAGGGGAGACCTCATCACTTTCTACAACTGCTTGAAAGGGCATTGGAAAGAGGCTGGTGCTGGTCTCTTCTCACAGGCAATTAGCGACAGAACAAGAGGGAATGGCTGCATTCTGCAGCAGGGTAGGGTTAGGCTGGACATTAGGAAAAAATTTTTCACAGAAAGAGCGGTCAGCCAGTGGAATCAGCTGCCCAGGGAGGTGGTGGAGTCACCATCCCTGACTGTGTTTAAGAGTAGATTGGATGTGTTGTTGAGGGATATGGTGTAGGGGAGAACTTGTAGAGTAGGGCTGATGGTTGGACTTGATGATCCCAAGGGTCTCTTCCAACCTAAATGATTCTATGATTCTTTGATTCTATGTGGAATACAAAACAAAGAATATGTGTCCAGGAAGAGTGGGGGAGATGCACAGGAACCTCTTCCTTATCTGTATATAAACACATTTTTTTTTCCCCATTGGATAGCGAGCTCTGAAATAGTGACTAAACCCTTTATTTTGGAGCTGTTACTCCTCCTCCAGCTTGAGCTACCGGTATTTCATTCTGGTAGGCCAGCACGTGAAACGCCATCAGTCGGTTTTAGCTGGTGCTTCCTCAAGCAGGCAACAGGGGGCAGTAGCAGAGCAGGAATTTCCTTCTGTCTGATTGGCTGCTGGAGATAGCCCCCAAACTCCTGTTTTCCTCTGAAGCTCAAGAGAGCAGGGAGTTTGGCATTCCTGAAGGAACCTAATATAATCAGCACACTAAAATGAAGTGGGAAAAACAGTGCTTTCTCTAGTCACAGAGTGCCTAACTCACAGTGGAGGGTGGAGGAGGAAGTGGGTAGGTTTTACCTGCTCCCATACACAACGCTGGGAAGGCAGCCTGGATGAGGGGGTTATAATAACACAATGAGACGTTCACTGTCCTGACATCTCTGCTAATGTTGGAATAAAAAAGGTAATGACGTAAGTACTTTCTGCGGACTGTGGACATAACAGGAGGTGTCAGCCTCCTCACATTTCTCATTTTAGTGTAGATATAGGGGACCCTAAAGAGAGCTTTGTCTGAGGGTCCTAGACAAGCTTCTTTGAGGTTTGGTAAATGGGGTTGGGGAATAAAGAGACTTCCTGCTGCATGATTATCTAAGCCTTCCAGGGTCTCAGTCATCACCTCTACAATAGAGAGAATGTTATTTATGGGCCTTCAGAAAGAGCAAGGAAATGTATAATGAACCACACTGGGTGTTGCTTGGGCAGGTACCAAAGAAACTGCAACACTATTTCTAAGTTAATCTTCAGTTTGAGTTCTGCTCTGTACAAGGAGCTGATGGACAGCTGCCTCCTGTGCAGAACATGCCAGTCACTACACCTTCACCGTGTTCATGTATTTATTGTCACTGTCTTCTTATACAGAGAAAGCCCTGCTAGCAACATCTGGCAAGCCATTAATAACAGCTGACTGTGATAAATGTCTATTAGTTACAACTGATTTCAGCGTTTCATGGCTGACCTGAGCAAAGGCAATCAGACCGTAATACTATTCACATGTAAATTAAGTACAAGCTCCTGTTGCAGAAATACTGTAGCTAAATGGGCAACCTCTCACTTTTCGCCTGTGATCAGTTTTAACAAATTGCCTGACTAGCTTGCTTTCACCTTCCCTTTCTTGCAATTACCTTGGTTATATGTTTTCATATCTAGCATTAGTATGCCTTGTGTCTGGTAAAGCCTCTCTACAAATCAATAAGGAACAGTATCTTCTCACTCACCCTGCTCATCCCCTCAGTACTGTTTAAGTGTGCTGATATTATTGGGTCCAGACGAAATTAAGAGGAGCTAAAAGATGCAGCTGGGTGCACTGGTAAGTATGTTTGTAGGAGGCAGCAATGTATTATGTTATCTCCACATTGGCGGGGGAAAAGCGGTGCTCAGTGCTGTTCACAAAATGCTCCCTTTGGCAGTTACTGGCAGCCTGAACACGTTTAATCTTCTGTGGTGTTATCCTAGGAACACTCATGCAAACACGGGTGCCCTGGTATCTCCTCTAAGAGAAGGCATAGCCTAGTCAGGAATTGCAGGGTGAAATTTCAGGGGCCGTACTATGCTGCACATCAGATTTAGCAATTTTAAAAGACCTTTGTGACCTTTTGATTAAAAAGACTCACAGCATTTGTTCTCCTCCACCTCCTCATAAAGCTGTCACTGTTTTCAGTCCTTATGTTCCGTTCTTTTCCTACTTAAAATAAAATGAAACTGTTGGCCTTTGGTCAAGTGACTTTGGGCTGGGCAACAAGCCTGTATGCATAGGAGGGGACACCTACACTATTTTCCTATGTAAAGCCAGGACCAGTCGATAAAGTAGGGGACTGGCAGTTATGTGGCATAGGATCTCTGACCTGGTGAGGCGCTTAAGACTAGATCCAGTATTGGCCTCAAATCCTGTTTTACTTGACTAAGTGCTCAAATTCTTGTCAGATCCAAAAGCACAGGATGAACCTGCCCCAGAGACTTTGTACTCCTGGCACCTACATGCTTTTGTCCAAGTGGCTGTTACTGAAGTGGGCCTGGTACTTTCACAGGAGGCTACAGAGGAGATACACAGCTATAATGTGGTGGGGTTTGGCACTGACAACTGGGAGCCAGCAATGGCCAGAAAGAGGTAGCCAGCTCTGAGCTTTAACACTCCTGGTTTGGGAGATAATTATTTTTTCTTCCCCTTTACAAGATGCAACTGCAGAGGAGAAAGAATGTAAAAGCTGTCACTGTAACACAGTAAACTCCAGGACAGATTATTTCTGATGACTGAGGCTCTGCCAAGCCACCTGCTATGAGGATATCTGGGTGCTGGTGAGGACTCCTGGGTTCTCTGTGCCTGCTGACTTCAAGCAGTGCATGCACAGAGCAGAGAGAGCTGCCAAGGAAGGAGTGTGGGAAGCTGCTTTGTCAGCTGCTTGCCCACAGGAGTAATGCATACAGGGAATTTGCATAGTGGAGGGACTCAGGGGAAGACAGTTTTCCATTAGTACCTGGATGCTGAGAAGGAAGATCTGCTCATAATCCACAAGGGGAGAATAGTAAGTAGGAAAACCTAGCCATCTTGGTGAAGGGCTCTTGGGTTTATCTGGTTCTCCTTATGAGTCTGTTCAGTCATACATACAGATGGGAGGACAGGGAAAAGGCAGCTCACACAGCTCTTTCCACTGGTGGTGCAGCCCAGCTTGCTTACAAGGTGATGTGTCTTCATTTTTGTAGGTCTTAGCCTAGAGTGTTTTATAGCTTCAAATACAATTTATATTGGATAAGGAAAACAAAAGAAGGAAACTATATGAAAAATTGTTGTTAAATAGTGAGAGTAACTTTCCTGTATGCAGTTAGCTTGTTTACAAATGAGGGCAACAGAGAAGGAAAGAGACCTGAGACATGTTTTGTGTGGTTCTCTAAGACAAGCAGGAGCTGAAGCCTCTCTGCCTTTTGGTTTTAATATAGGAAGATGATGTGTATTCCTTGCTTATATATATAAACTTTGTGGGATTACTGGCAAATCTGCTTATTTTCATTGTGAAGGGCTAACTGACTCCTGATGTACTTCAGCCCTCCTGGAGATGGTGGGTTCTGAAGGAGGGGTCCGATGGGAGTTAAGAGATGGGTTTGGCCTTCTCTGTCTTTGATAGCGTTAGCCTAATGGGAAGCTGGGTGTCAAATAGGAAACTCCTGCACTGAGCTAAGGCTTGGCTGCAAATGTTCCCATGCCTGGATATGAAAGGCTGTTTGTGCTCTCAAACATTAGTAGCACATGTCCCCCATAGAACCCCTTCATTGCTGTTATACAGACTCATAAGCATCCATGTCTCTATTTTCTGCTCATTGTCTTTCTTCAAAGACTGTTAAGAAACTTCCAATTAGTTTCATAGTGCAAAACCAGATTGAAATGCAATTGAGGAAGGATAGCCTTCAGTTGATGTAAGTATTCTAATATTTTAAGGAGAATAAAAATTTGCAACATCGTATTCCTACTATGGAGAAAAGTAAAAAGATCCCAACGCTGACTCTCCTAAGACCATCACTGTGTCCTGATATGTCAAATTTCAGTTTCCTATTGCGGTGGTACTCCAGTAGGAACCAATTTGAGTAATGTTTGCTCCCATGTGAAAGCATTTGCAGAATTGGGCTGTTGGAGTGCATCTTCCAGCCTGGGATTTGTAAAATCCTAATTATTTTTTTTAAAAAATTGTATAAAAGTAACCTATTCACTAATTTTAATGGACATGCTGACATTTAGCTTTAATAAATCCACTTTGATGAGGACAATCAGACTTCCTGCTAGTTGCAAATTCTAAAGAAACGTCTATGGAAGGGAATATTAGAAGTATTGGAAGCATTTCCTTTCTCTCCTGACCCTTGTAAACATCAGCATGAAAGAAGTGTGATGATCGCTCTGTTGACAAAGGATATTATTAGCATTTGCTAACACTTCATAGTTTCTGCTCTGGATGAAGTGGTGGATGCATGGGATGGAAAAAGTGAAATGCTCTGAAAATGGAGCAAATCTGTTGTTATAAATGAGGGGATTTGAAGAAGGGAAAACCATAAGCAGTTTAACTGATGTAGAAGATAATAATAAGTTAGTTGCAATGGAAGAAAGCAGCAAAAAGGACAGATAGGTTGTGTGTCAGGATTTGGTTTTTATTTCTTTTCACTAGGCTTTTCAGTCTCAAGAACTTTTCTGTCTAAAATACAACAGGAATAAAATTGCCTTCCAAGTTGCACTGGGATGGCTCTGAATGTAAAAGACAATTTGGATGTTCTGTTTTCCTTTCCCCATGTCACTTTTCTTTGCATTTTTATAGCTCTTTCTGGTTTTTAGAGCTTTGTAGCACAGGTTTTTGATTACAAAAATGGTGGAAATTAATACCATTTTAACATCTTGTGTTCTCATAGACTTTTTTGAATTTTGCACTATGCTCACATGTTTTAAAAGGAGTTGTCAAGGTGTCAGTCAGGCTAATGTATTTTATCAGTACAAGCACCCTGAACATTTCAAGTTATCAAATGTTAAACTCTTCTCACCAAATATGCTAAATAATCCAAAAAATATTGAGCTTCATATTTGTGGGTAGAAAAGCAAAGCTTTACAAGAGTCTTAAATCTCTGGGTTGTAGACAGTGTGAAGCACGGAGGAAAAATGAGTAACTGCCAATGAGAAGCCACAATGGAGATATTGGTCTGCCTTTTCAAATACAGTTTACTATCCAAGTTCTGTCTAAACAATGTCTTTCAGCATTCAGTACCTAGCATTAAAGTAATTATTCATGCCAAGGTAGTTGTTAAGACTATCAATATTATCTCTTCTTTCTATTGTGGAATCTGTCATCCTGTTACAGCATTTCAGATGAGGCAGTTGGCAGCTTTATATAGAGCACTAGCCTAGTGTTCATGCATGCTATAAATCTAGTCACCTCCTACCAGTTGTACTCTTCAAAGTCATTCTTTTTCGTTAAAAAAAATAAAATAAATTATCCTTTCCCTCATACAAGCTCAATTTTCTTTTTCTTTTTTTTTTTTTTCACCCACCCTAAATAATATTTTTTTAGGCTGATCCCTCCACCCAAAATCTTGACTAGTAAAGATGCCCTTTGGACTGAAGTTAAACAGCACACTGTACTCAAGTGATTGTGCAATGGTCCATTGCAGACTGGGATAGGTACCAGGGGAGAAGTGATCTGAAAGCAAAACTGACAGGAATCAAAAACCCAAAAATCTCACTGAAGAAATGGAAAGCTGAAACATGGATATTTGGTTTTGTTGAGATTGCATTCTGTAGTCAAGCGTTCATGCAATAGAGAGCTTGTGCTAACGTTTGCAGTTATGAAGCTTACTGTATAGAAAGAGAGAATTTAGGAAAACTCAACTGTCTTCAAAGAAGCTGCTACAAAGGGAAACACATAGCTTATGAGTAAGAGTTCATCTGCTTCATCTGTGGACAGAGAGCATATTCAAAATTGTACTTGGCCATGTAGCTGCTACTGGGACATTGTCTGGCAAGAGTGGCATTTGTCAAAGGCAGCATTTTTGGGGGCAAGAGAGCAAGTCCTGAGATCTGAAGATTTTCAACCTAAACTGAAGGTTCAGACAAGAGTTACTGATTTTTTCTTTATATCTCTGATGTTTTCTCCCTCTCAGCATTTTACATTTTTTGAGCTTTGCCTCAAGTGACCCTAAAGAAATTAAAACTTTTCTATTGTGAAATTAAGGAGTTAAATGTTTTCACATTGCTACAGTTTTATTAACTATGACCTCTTGTATTTCAATTTCGTATTACTACTTTTCCCAGAAAATGTCATGTTTTCAAGCACATCCTGTGCTCTTCTGCTCTGCAACTTCCAGCACTACCAGACCTAGTTAGTTTTGTATGCCTGCAAACACATTTACTGCAGAAGACAGAATGTGAACTACAATTTTCATGGCAATGGTAAGATTTTTCTTGGGAATAAATATATGGTTTTGTAGTTAAACCAAAAACATCATCCTATCACTTTGTATTCATTTCTTTTATTGCTTGAATTGGAGGGAAGTACTTTGGAGAAGGAGACAGCCCAATTACATTTTCTCTTGTCTGAGGAAAATGCAGAGCTTCTTCCACCTAGAAAATTGAGCTTTAGTGTGAATTTAATTATCACACTCTACTCCCAAGAGCATTCTGTCTGCAGAACAGCAGGCCAGGCCGCTTTTTTTTTAAATTTAATTTATCTTATTTTAAAGCAAGATTGTTTATGCTTCCCTGGTCTGCACATTTTCAAAGTTAAAACTGCATCACTGAGAAGGACAGTCTGAAGGTTGTGTGCAGGTATTACATTTCAGGTAGAGTATTTCTGTATTGTCTAAGTGTGTTCTGCTCTGCTCTTCCAAGGGCTCTCAATAAACAGTTTCATTAGCATGGACTATACACATGGAGCATTGTTTTCTGCTTGTTTATTCATTTACTGCTCTGCCTGCGTGAATCTTGTCCCCTCTAGTGGCTGGAAGGTAGAAACACCCCCTACCCTATCTGTAATAAACTCCTACCTCAATGCTTCTTTTCTAGTTTTTGGAATAAAGTTATTATGTCGGATCTTTTCTTGTGCTCTTTGTCCATTTGTGGAACTTCTTACAGCTGGTAAGGAAGGGTCCAAGTGGAAAATTAATATGTAGCTGAGCAAGAAATGGTATGTCAAATGAGGTGCTTTTTATTCTTCTAAAACTATGTCAGAAAGACAGCAGAAAATAATTTCTAGAGCAGAATTTGATATTTTTTCCTGAGTTTTCTACTCACAAACATCTCATGATTTCTTGGCATTCATGCTGGAAAGCATTTGATAAAAATTTCTGGTACTTTCTTTCCTTTCCACTTTCCCTTGATGAACTGGTCCTAGACAGTTTTACTGCAAATATTCAATATGTTGCATTTGAAATCTGGGTTCAGTTCTCCAGCTGGAATTAGTGACATAAATCCCCTGACATTGTTCCCTGGTTGGATGGGTTGGAGAACACATGGAAACTCTGAATTTGTCACTAGAGCCATCAGTACATCTGAGATCCCTGAGCATTCCCTACACATTCATGTTGTGTAGCAGCAGTGCCCTACTGCATGGGGACACCAGCCTGCCTCCTGAGCTGTTGGCACACTAGTGCAGTGCTGTGCCTGAATTCCTAGCCCAGGGAGGCCACCTCCTGCTGATGGAGATGTTGCCCTCTCTGGCTGTGCGGCACTCCGTGCCTGAGCATCTCCTGAGAGTGCATGGGAGCACTTGAAGCTGCCCGAAAGGTGGTCTGCTGGCACAGATATGCCTATGAGAAGTCAGAAGGGGAAAGGCAAAGAGGGATTTTTGTTAAAAAGCTTTGCTTCTGAGCACTGGCATTGTTCTGAGAGAACAGGGTTATTGCAAGATGCTCATGCTACTGTAAGGTTAGCCTTCCTCTTGTTGCGTTTGCCATTTTGTTATGAAGGATGAGGTCTCATCTTCTAGGAGGAGTTTTAAGATTGCTATCTCACAGTTGTTGTGAACTAGTACAGGTCACAACAAGGTTTCCTGGCAGGGATATTCAAGTCACTTGACACTTAGTGAAGCCCTTTCTGACAAGCGTCTGCTGAGTCTTTTATTTAAAGAATTATTTCCTTTTCTCTTCACATACTTTTGCCTCAGGATGCTGTTTAGAAAATAATCCCACTTACTAAAACTATACCAGAAGCTAATGCTTACAGGCTATTAAAAGGAACAACAAACCAGCCATTATCTGGTAGTAACCAGTGATTAAGAAAAGCTTGCACAACTCACTTTCAAGTGGATTATTCAGTGCTCAGTCATACTTTGCTGCATTTCTGTGCTTTCTAATCTTGAGAAGGCATAATGTGTTGAATAAATAACATCAAAGATTTTTGTCTAGCTGTTACAAGTTCTATAAGACCAAATTAAAGGTGCTGTGCATTGGCTTTATGAACAGTGGCACCTAAATATGTTCTGGAGACCTGCATTCACCTCTGCACTGCTTGAGGAACATGTTGCCTACCCCCCAAACAATGGCTGAATATTGCAGGTGAAATCTAACAAGTGAATTCAAAGCTTAATTCCAACTATACTAACTTTTGGTAGCAGAACTTTATCAAAGCATCTCAACAATGGCTTTTTTTCCTAGCATATAAAAAATGGAAACATAGAGGGATACAAATTAGAAAGACAGAAGAAATTAAGGTGATTTTCTCTGTTACCACAGAGTTCTATTTTTTTTTATGTTGTTTTCTTTCAAGTAATGATTTAGCATATAATAAAGTTGAGTCTGTTCTGAATACTGTACAAACACCATTTTCCACTTTGATTAAGTTCAAAAGGAAAAAAAAAATTACATTTAGGTTTTTGAACCATTATGTTACCTCTGCAATCATGAGAGAGAAGAAACTCCCCTTTTGTATTGAGATTGTCATAGAACGCATGATTCGAGAAGTTGAAAACTCCCATTGTATTCAAAGACTTGTAGGCAGTACAGTGAAAATAACTTTTCAGGAGTATTTTGCCTGCTTGCATAGCCTGCTCAGGCTCCCAGCCTGGATTGAGTCATAGAAACCTGAATATATCCCTGCCTGATGTCCCCATCTAGACTCCAATTTCCATTCATTCTGTAATATGCATTAGGTTGATGATTGCAAAAATTAGTAGAGTCACTTCATAAAGTTTTGTTTCTAAGCATGGTTGGCTTGCATCTGAAATAAGTGCTTAATAGGTATCTAGCCACTGCCAAAATTTATCCTTAAATTTTCCTGTAAACGCTTTGTAACAACATGGTAACGGAACCTTCAAATTGCTAATCTACAAAAGTGAGATTAAACGTTTTCAATCACATTTTCAGTTTTGCTACCCAGTTGCCTACAAAATCCAGGAAATCTTCTTTGTAGTATGTTTCATCATGTGTTGGAACTTGGCAAGCAGGTGTAATTCACTTATGACTGCTATCAACATACACATTTAAAATAAGCTGGTTGCTTTCAAAGCTGAAAATTAACAGGTTTAACAAAGCTAGAAGCCATGGATTCCATGGAAACCAAAAGGACCTGAATCAACAGATATGTAAAGTCTAATGCACATTTCTTCGATTTGATTGTCCCTTGCCAGTAATTGCCTGAGATACTGAGGTTATACCTGCTGTCTTTGGAAACCAGTAAATTAGGTACAAATGACAAGGTTTAAGAAATAAAGCAAAACACCCCAAATAACCTCCACTATCATGAGAATTAAAAAAAAAAAGAAAAAAAAAGTTTTAATAGTGAAAATTGTTGAAGCTCTTGTTTCAGCTCTGTGACTGTCCTCCCAACATAGACATGATTTCTTGACTGTGACTATAGTATTAGTAGGACTTCTAGCTCTTCATCTGCTACCTGTCAACTCATGAATCACTATATGTGTTGCTTTTCCTGATCACAGGGGCACAGCCCTGCAATCCATCATTCACTATGGCTGCTGTGGGAGTTACATGCCTTGCTCTAGTTTGTTATGGGTCAAGCACTCTTCCATGGTGGGTCAGAAAGACTCCAAAAATCACTTGGCTTTCCAAGACAGTGCTTTCACTTCAGATTCCCCCAAGAAAAGTAGTCTAGATCTAGATGTATCAGATGCATTGTATGAAATCTCAATGTGCAAGATGCTTACTTCCGTGCATCTTTGCAAACCTACACTTCAACCCATGGCTGTTTAAAGACTTGCAGGTAAAGCTGGCCAGGGAATAATTTGTGTTTTATGACACCTTCTGCAGTTTTTGTGACAGCTTCTGAGGTTGTGAAGTTTTAATTCTGCACTGAAGGAAAATAAAATCCTTAAGAATATTTTTTGTGAAATGGATCTGTGAAAAACATCCTTTTTTATCTTGTCATGATCTGATTTTTCAACCCGTCTTCTCTCCTGCTGTCCCTCAGACCACACAGCCCAGTTCAAAGTCTTAGAAAAACCCAGTGCTGTTTTTCCTGAGACTGGAACTCACCTTTCTAAACATTTTGCCTTTCAAAGAAAAAAGTTTTTCCAGACAATTTTTTGTTAGATCAACTCCATCAGGTGCCTAGTCCTTCCTGGGGTGCCTAGTCCTTGCTCCCTCATCAACCTATTTGTGGAAACAATGTAAGATCTAGAGACCTGATGGGCTGTAGGACTTTCTTCTGAATATCCTCATGCCCGTTTACTTGGACCATGAAGTCACAATAGGAAATAGAGGTTGGTATAAAGATTTTGTGCAAACTGTAGAAAACACTGAAGTTTCACACATCACTGGTGAGGTAGCTTGGGCTCTGGGAGCCTAAGGAAAAATCTGGGAAGTGAGGAGGAGTGTGCTTGATTGAGAGAAGTGCAAAATGTTTCCACAGCTTTACTCTTCCTGTGCCTTTTCTATCTTATATTTAATCAAGCTGTTACTAACATCAACCTGTTTTGTTTTTTCACATGAGAAGCAGCATATTGTACCATAGTTTTGAGAAATGGCCAGGGTCTACATGAGATAGAGCACCACCTGGAACATTGTCTTCCATCCAGGAACTGCCAGCTGTTGTGCCCTACATCAAGACTAAACTAACCACTAGAGAGCAAGTGACTGAAGGAAGAAATTTTCTGGGACGAGCAGGCTAATCAGTCAGAGAGTTGAGGTTTTCTGGGTTACCTCTGATATGAGAAGGCACTAATGTGACTATTAAGCACTGAGCAGCCTTTGATCTGTGAGTCAGTCATTCAGTATTCTTGGCCCAATGAGGGCACATCTGCTCCTCTTTGATCCACAGGGAAGACTCTGGTCTGATGATCTGCTTTCCCCAGGGTGTGTGACTGGTTGCAATCTGTTAAATGGACACAAGATAGTTGCCTTAGCAAGGACTGGGAACTTTGTAAAATCCTGGAATTTTATTGATAACAGCTGTGTTTGTCAATCTAATTTGCTATCGAGGCTGCCCAGACAACTATGGTGTGTGCAACACTTTAGGCATGATCTAAAGCAGAAATTTATGCTCTTGGATGACACTGATGTACAGATCAGTCTCTTTTCTGTTCTAGCTGGGGCAATACCGCTCCCTCTTTGTCACATCTGCTCTTTCAATCCATTCAGCCCAGGAACTGCTGGCACCTGTCACCTGATCCCTGACAAAAATATTTAGATGGTTGACCCCTTCTCTCTTGGCAGATAACCAAATGGGCATGATCCCATGCTGCCTTCTCCATCTCTGCTGGTCCTGTTCACCTTTTCTCTTCCCAAAATAGTCCCTTTGTCTGCTCCAGGGGAATATATCTCAGTTGTGCTAAATAAAGCAGATCCAAATTTGTCCTGTTTGGTCCTACCCTTGTGTGAAGAGGGGATAAATTAAGGGTTGTTTACACCCAGAAATAAAACAGAAGTATTTACTGATTTTTATTGCTTGTACTGCAATGACTCAATGTATTAGGACAAAATGCTATTTGGAGTAATGAAAGGAATGGATACTTCAGTGACAGCATTGATTTTGATCTAACACAGACTAATATCTCATGCTGGCACAATGCATATCACAGCCAAATGAGATTTTCTCTTGCTGCAACAGAAAATTGTTTAAAAGCAGTACTCAGTAAATACATTAACATATGGTGGTACAGCTGTAATTCTGTCCGCACTCCACAGGGCTCATGAAGAATGTGTTAAATTCATTTCCCTCTGTTCCTTAAGCAGACATTTCCTACTTAGAGAAGAGCCAGTAAATAAAGACTAGAGTTCCTGTTTCTAACTTTCATGTTCAATACCAAGCTGACTCTAGTTGCCCAAGGCCAAAACTGGATCTATCTTTCACCTTTAGCCTGGAGAAGGGAAGGCTCCATGATGGCGGCTCATCCAAAGGCTCAATTATTGCAGCCTTTCAATATATATATGGAGGGTTATAGGAAAGATGGAGAGAGACTTTTTACCAAGGTCTGTAGTGTGTCATAGAATTATAGAATCATTTTGGTTGGAAGATACCCTTGGGATCATTGAGTCCAAACACCTGCCCTACTCTACAAGTTCTCCCCTACACCACATCCCTCAACACCACATCCAATCTACTCTTGTTCTAAACTAAAAGGGAGTAGATTTTTATTGGACATAAGGAAGAATTTTTTTTATGGTGAGGGTGGTGAGGCAGTGGAACAGGTTGCCCTGGAAATGTTCAAGGTTAGGGTGGCTTTGAGCAAGCTGATCTAGTGGGAGATGTCCCTGTCTATGGCAGGGAGTTGGGACTAGATGATCTTTGAAGGTCCCTTTCAAATGGAACTACTCTGTAATTTCTGTTCCTTCCCTTTGGGTACTGCTTGGCAACATGTTACTTAGCCAAATCTCACTAGCCACTCATGGTTAACAGTGCATTTGCAAAACTAAATAAAGAATGTCCCTGGGTCCGTATGAAAGATTGATTAAAGGTTATTTCAGTTCCCTGCCATATTTGTATATGTAATTCATGTGCTGTTGAGATCCAAGGCAGTTGGGACTGTATTCTGTAATTAATGGAAGGATTTAAAAAGACATAATGTTAACCAGTTAACCAGGAGCACATTAACAATATAACTGGTGTAGTTCTGACTCTTGAGTCCCAGTCTCATACTTCACATATAAATAATACAATAGTTTGGGTTGGAAGAGACCTTTAAAGGTCATCTAGTTCAAACTCCTGCAATGGGCAGGGACATCTTCAACTAGATCAGGTTGCTCAGAGCCCTGTCCAATCTGACCTTGAATGCCCCGAGGATGGGGCATCTATCATGTTTTGGGGCAACCTGTGACAGCGTTTCACCACCCTCATAATAAAAATGTCTTCTTTATACCTAGTCTAAGTCTACTATCTTTTGGTTTAAAACCATTAACCTTTGTCCTGTTGCAACAGACCCTGCTAAAAAGTTTGTCCTCAACTTTCCTGTAGGCCTCTCTTTAGTACTGAAAGACTGCACTAAGGTCTCTTGGAACCTTGTCTTCTCCAGGCTGAACAACGCAAACTGTCTCAGGCTGTTCTCATAGGAGAGGTGCTCCAGCCATCTGATTTTTGCATCTCCAGCCATCTGTTTTTGCAGCCCTCTTCTGGACCCGGTCCAACAGGTCCATGTCTTTCCTGTGCTGAGGGTTCCTGAGCTGAATGCAGTACTCAATGTAGAGTAGAGGCAGGTAGAATCACCTCCGTTGGCCTGCTGGCCGCACTTCTTTTGATGCAGCCGAGGCTTTCTAGGCCGTAAGCACATGTTGCTAGGTATTGTCCAGCTTTTCATCCACCAGTACTCCCGTGTTCTTCTCTGCAGGGATGCTCTCAATGCCTTCACCCCTCAGTCTGTGTTCATATGAGGGGTTTCACCGACCCACATGCAGGAACTTGCACTTGGTCTTGTTGAATCTCATGAAGGTCACATGAGCCCACTTCTTGAGCTTTTCTAGGTCCCTCTTGATGGCAAATAAGTCTCCTAAAGGACATTCCTTTTCTGATCAAGAATATTTATAGAAGTAGGTATAATTTTGAACACAAGTGCTGGATAAGCACATGTTGTTTTCTAGAGGATGGTAGGAGAAAGTGAAGGGGCTGAAATACTTAATGAATTTCATTTACATTCACCCAAGCCTCAGAAATTTCCTGGGTTTAAGGCTATTAATGTAGAATTTTAAATTTCTGGTGGACTCAGGTTGTGATCAGATCTGTACAATCACTGTCATCATGTGTAACACTCATGTTCTCCAGGCTGAACAACCCCAGCTTCCTCACCACAGGCTTGCAGAAACACACAAGAAAAAAAGCCCCCAAAGAAAGTAAGACAATGCAAGAATACTATTTTGAGAGTCAGGAGAGTAAAGAAACAAAGTATACACTTTTTTTTTTCTTTCTGAATCTCCAGTCTTAGGGATTCCTAAAGGAAATACAAATTAGATAAAGCCCCTCCTTTGTTTGTAGAAAAACCAACCTCCATCCTAATCTACTGGGGTTTCCAACAGACTCCTCAGCTTTTAAAAAAGCCTTTTCAAAAACACAAATGAACTGCTATCATGCTATGTTGCAAGACAGATATTTTAAAGTTTTGGGTTTCCAGCCATTGTGTAAGTTCTAGAGGTAATCTTTCTTGTGCACACTGGTAGTTCATTGCACAGCTGGAGCACCTTTGGCAAATAAAGTGTTATAATGACTCTGCTGGAGTTGTGCATTTCCTTTGTTTCTTTAACCACTGGCACAAAGCAGCTCTTAGCTGCTCTCTCCTGCTGCTTGAGGATTTGGAAACTGCCTGGGGGACAGGGAGCCACAAATAGAGAGCTGACAGTGAGGACAATTGATGTGAGAGGAGGCACAAAGCTCCTGCAGCTGGGAGCTCCCTTAGGAAAAATGGTGGTAAGGGTCTAATTGCAGGTCCTTTACTTTAGCACACTGACGCTGCGGAGAGAAACTTGTGGAGGTCCTTGTTGCTGAAGATGCATATAAGGAATCACATCTTGAGGGTGTGTTAGTGGTGCACTGTCCTGCTGCTGAGGTCAAGAGGGCCACTGCCATGGTGTGAAACCTACATGGCTAAAGGTGTACTCCATAGCTGAGTGCACAGCACCAACTGTATCTGTCGGCAAGTGTGGTGCAGACCTGTTGTATGTACTGCATTAAAGGCCTCCTCTTCACCATGCTTAGAGCATGGTGTGATGCACACAAACTCCCACATTGTCATGAAAGTGTGAGAGTAACACACCAACCTTTCAACCATCGGGCCTAAATTAATGATGGAGTGAGATAGAAGTAAACCCCTCTTGGTCAGAAAGTGTGTATTAAGTTGAGACAAGCATGTGTCCAAGTCTGTCATTCTTAAAGGGGCTGAGAAAATGAAATGGCATCAGGGATGAATCTGTGGATGGTAGATACTGTCTTCACTAGAGCTTTGTTGATTTATGTTAGCTAGAGGTCTCACGCAAGGTGTGCTGCTAACAGTACTGTGGGAAGAAGGAAAAATCAGATTTTAAGTGATGAGAGAGATCCATGCTTTTAATTTAAATAATCAATTGCATATGCTTTTACTAAACCTGTTTTTTTCTGATTCCTAAAGTTGGCTAGATCAAAATTCCTTCTGGCCCCTCAGCATAATCACCTCAAATAAAGCTGGGGAAAAAGTCTATGGTCATGATAGAAAGTGAGAGAATAAAGTGAATCGTTAAGGCCCAAACAGAAGATATTTCCATTGAATATCAACTCACTGGGACCAGAAACTTGACAGAATGCCCTACTCTTTCCCACTAACATGTACACAAGTTTCTGCACTGTCAGATTTTCTGCTTTGGTGTGCAGTAGGTTGCTGAACTGAGAGCAACTTTTAATCATGATTTTAAAAATAGACATCCAGTAGAAAAACTGACTCCTTTTAGGTACTATCTGGTATGGACCTTTGTTTGCCTTTCCAAATGTATCAGCATCAGTTTTAAATATTGCCTGTATTAGAACAAATATATATATGTTTATCTATCTATAAATATTTCCCCCCCTGTTTGATAAAGGAGGATAAACCAAGATTTCCTTGCAAAAGTGGTGTTTTGAGTGTCCCAAGGGCAACATGGCAGGGAAATCACCTTGTCTTTAAATAAGATGACAAAACAATTCCGTTTGTGGCATGAACAAGGTTTCTAGCAAAAGCAAATGTGGCAGTCATTTGTAATTCTGTACTTGCCAGATGCTATCATGAAATATGCACTTTGTTTAATTGAGAAAGGATGTTGCATTTTTTGAAGAAGTAGCTTGATTTTGTTGGAAGCTAGTCTGTGCTTTGGAAATGGACAAGAAGAACCTGCTTTTTATCACAAATGACCTGATCCTTATGTACTTCACCTTGGCAAAAGATATACCATTTGTATGCCAGAAAAAACTCCCTTGAAAGCTTTTCATGGATTGTTCAGATTTTTTTACGTCTCGGTGGTGCCAAGACAGCAAAGAAAATTAAAGTAAAATTCACTTCCTCCATGATGATTGCCTCCAGGTATTAGCCGCTGCCATTACAATGCTCAAGAGCACAACAGATCGAAAGCACCTTGAATGCACTTTCTTTAATTTCAGCAAGGACAATTACAAAGAGCATGTCTCCACAGGTAAAAATCAGCTATTGCTAAGAACCTCTTTAGGGTGCAGTCTGTTGTTTGCTTGGTGATATTAGGGGAGTTTTGGATTGTGGTAAAAAGTGACTTTCCCTCATCAGCTGTTCTGAGCCTTCCTTGAGGAGGTGCTGACTCAGCCTCTTGTTGCTGCCTGATGTCCTGACTTCTGTAATATGCCTCTGCTCCCTCTCTTTGCCTTGGGCCCGGGCTGTACCACACAGTTCTCACAATGGAAGTCACTTGACACAGACTACACGTTTTCATGCTTAGCTTGTTGGCCACTGAATGCTACCTCCTTTTCCACCTGCACAAGCCTGCGGGTAGTGGATACCTACAAGCAAAATGTTTCCCGACGAGGTAGCCATGTCAGCAGTTGCAAACCAAATTCTCTCAATGGATCTACCTAGTGCAGATGGACCTCTCATGGCTTTTAGTTGCTTTAGACAAGTGGAGAGAGGATTGTGGGCTCTTACAAACAAGGTTTGAGTTCTGTGGGCTGCAGGGCCAGGGCAGCACTTGGTGGGTGAGAGAGGGAGGCTTATCTGCCCCATCTGGGTTGCATTATATGGAGCTGGCATACGTTGTGACAGTGAGGAGTGAAATCTCCGTCCATAAGACAGTGCTTGAATACCTTTCTGGGTTTTGTTGCTCTTGGTTTTCTCCTTGTGCCCACTGTCTGACCTGACAAACAGGCTTTCCTTTCATTTGGAATTGAAACTGCTTGCTGGATAACACAACTCCATCCTTTGCTTGCTGGCTGCCTGCTTGCCTTCCCCCACTTCTTGTCCTGTGAAAGACATATTCTTCTCTTCCTTTGTGCCCAGATCTGCATGTGTACTCTTTGATTGCCAAAACTTTCCTGCATTCAATGGTTTGATCAGTTCCCAGATGTTTATTTGCATGTATATGTACGTCCCAGCACTCCTCCCCCCACTTTTGTAAAAACATACAAATATTTAAAACAGAAAACCATGAATGTAATTTCTCCACTTTTGTTATTTTTATGAAGTACTTCAAATATTGCAGTGTGGGGGGAAAAAACAAAGCCCAGCAGAATCCATATTAAGATGTAGCCTTATTACTTGTGCATTAATAGAAAAGAACTGTACTACTTCTAACTTCAAAAGGAGTTTAGTGTTATGTTCCTTCAGCATATGGCAGGTTTGTTTGATACTGACTTGATTAGGATTCTCTTGGGATCTATTCCACATCCTGCCCATTTGTTTCCTTAGACAGATATTGCACATGATTCCCCTCCCTCCCCCTGGAAATGGCTCGTTACCCTCTGTCTGAACTGCTTTACAAGGACGGTTGTAGGGAGTATGTGGTAAAGATGACAAAGCCTGTGGTGCATGCCAAGCAGAGGATGGTTCCTATAGGGGAGAATGCGGTCTGCAGACACCCTGCCTCCAAGTCTGACATCAGAGGCAGCTTTTCCCCTTATCTCCCAGCACTTACAAATATGCTGTTAGGCATATCTTTTGCGTGAAGATCTGGGTTTGAAAGCTGAGACAGGTGCAAGGAAAGATGAGATGCATGGGCAATTTAGGAGCTATGGTACATGTGGGTACAAAAAGAAACAGTTCAGCAAAAGAACTAGCTTTCTATTCTGGGGTTTTGTTGCTTTTTTGTGTCTCCTTCATTCTGAGATACTACTCAGATGTGTTTCTTCTTTGTTCATGATACTGGCAAGTTTCTTCTGGGCTTGCACAGAAATCAGAATCAGAAACACGAAAAAAATTATGGGACTTGCAAGGCCTGGGATAATAAAGGGAACCTAAACAAGAAAGGAGTGACTTATTTTTAAGAGGTGGAAATTGTTCCTGAAGTTACTCTCACATGGGTGGTAAAGTGACTCCACATTATGGTGACTCCACATTACCTGTGGAAGGTAATTATATCTTCTAATAGATCAACTCTTATAAATGGGGTCAAAATCAACCAACCAACCAAACGCGCCTTTAGACGGAAAGGATTCTTTTTTAGTTTGGAAATTGTGCATTGGATGAATGCATTAGCAAAGTAGTAGCCCCTCTACCAGGGTAACTGGGTAAAAAAAATTCTTGCAAGTGCTATAGAGAACTTTTGGGCTCCTCTGGTCTTAGAAGCAGTAGAGAAAGTAGGAAAAAAATCCACCTTCCAGAACAAAAGTATTCCTTGATGTCTGTCTTCCTTGATGATGGGAAGGTATGGATTTATTGAGAAGGGTATGCACAGCAGAACTGTGGTATGACCTGCACAGCACATGTGCTTTCAAGATGGTTTTGTTGCACAGTAAGATCCCCCTCTCTTTTCCATTGACCTAATTGGGATTGCCTCCAGCCCCTACCAGTGCCTGAATGATGCAGATCTGTAAAATTACACAATTGTCTTGGTTTTCTGTAGACATTTTTTGTTCGTTTTGCTTTTTCAAGGATTGTTGGGGAGTTTTCTTTATTGGAAGGAAGTAGGTGTGTCTGAAATAGTTTTGATTATTTGTTGTGAGTCACATGAAACCTTCTAACTCTGTTCTTTTCTTTGCCGTCCTTTTTACCAGTCCTCAGTCATCTGCTTAAAGTCCTATAGCCCAAGTAAGACCCTGCATGAGTCTGTAAGATATAAGAAACCAGACTGTGAAAATTGTCTTACACGGAAAGAAGAGAGGGATGGGATGAATTCTGCAGGCTCTTCATGTGTTATGACTTTTGCTTTTAGCAAAAGATCTATAGTTGTTCTAGCCTTACTTTAAACCTACTCCCTCACCATATACTTGATCAAGAAGGAGATGTCTATGCCTTGGTGTAGTTTTACCATGTGATTTTTCTGGTATGAATTGCTGGCCAGCTGATGATACATGACATCCTCCTCAAGATTCATGTGACATACCTGATATGAAGATAAGGCATGCTGGCTGAAGGACCAGAATGTGTAGAGCAGTCATGGCCAAATGCATACTAATTGGGTTTGGAACATGATTTCAGACTGTCCATGTCTACAAGGCAGAAATACATGTCATTGTAGGTATATCTTTGCCTTTTCACTTTTCTTGACTACTGTTTTTCTGGATCCTGACTAAGCTAATACCACAACTAATACGTCTAATCAGGTTGGATTGCTGGGCAGAGACCAATTGTATGAGATCCAATGAGGCCAAGTGCTGAGTCCTGCACTTGGGTCACAACAACCTCATGCAACGCTACAGGCTTGGGGAAGAGTGGCTAGAAAGCTGCCCAGAGGAAAAGGACCTGGGGATGTTGGCTAACTGCTAGCTGAATATGAGCCAGCAGTGTGCTCAAGTGACCAAAAAGGCCAATGGCATCCTTGCTTGTATCAGAAACAGTGTGGCCAGCAAGACTAGGGAAGTGATCACCCCCTGTACTCAGTGCTGGTGAGGCTGCACCTCAAATACTGTGTTTGTTTCTCAGTCCATCATGACAAAAAAGACACTAAAGTGCCGAAGTGTGTCCAAAGAAGGTAAATAAAGCTGCTGAAGGATCTAGAGTGCATGTCTTATGAGAAGCAGCTAAGAGGAGACCTTATTACTCCCTGCAACTAATTGAAAGATTGTAGCGAGGTGGATGTTGGTCTCTTTTTCCAGGTAACAAGTGATAGGACAAGAAGAAATAGGCCCACGTTACACCAGGGGAGGTTTAGATGGGACATTAAGAAAAATTTCTTCACTGAAAGTGTTGTCAAGAGTTGGAACAGGCTGCCCATACTCCTGGGGGTGTGAGACTTGTAGATGTGGCACTTAGGGACATGGTTTAGTGGTGGACTTGGCAGTGCTAGGTTTACAGTTGGACTTGATCTTAATGGTCTTTCAATCTAAATGATTCTATGATTCTTTGATTAGAGATCAGTGTCAACAGGACATTTGTATGGTCACAGGAGAGAGTTCAGCAGCATCTGGGGATGATTTACCCCAAATGGATAATCTTTCAATGTGCTGTTTTCTTTCCTTTGTCTATGAAAGATGGCCATGCTTCTAATACAACCCCATTTGGTAGGTACCTAAAGCTATGTATGATGAAAACAGGTCTAAGAGCTCTGGTTTTAAATCTATACTACATGAGTAGAGTAATGTCCCTTCCTTCCACTCTTTCTGCTTTGTTGAATTTAGCAAGGGTTGACACGGATGCAGGGGCCAACATGAACAGATGAGTTTCAGGGTCACCACCCAAATTATTGTTACAGAGAGGGAGAGGTATTAAGCGGGAGGAGGCAAGAGGATGCAAAAATACATGGGTTTAGTATAATGTAATCCATTTTTTTAGAATATAATTTAACCGTTAATTGGACCAGAGTGTTAAGTGAGAGACGGATATTCTTTAGTAATATAAAGTAATTACCTACTGCAATTTCTCTTTTTGCTGCCATTCTTTCAAGCCTAGCTCAATTATCTGTTATTCCACACAGTCTATTACTAAGGTCAGCTTCTGCAACACAGTGCAAATTTCTGTCAGTTTTCTTTTGTCTTACTGTGTCTCTAGCAAAGCCCATGAGGAAGTCAGTAATTCTGTCTGCTGAGCTGTGGGTAAATGGTGTAGAGCAAGAAGGAGTGTAAAGCCATGTTGAATAATAAGAATAAAACAAAATACTGAATTATCTTCCAGTCAAGTGAGCAATATGCATATTTGTGCACTGATTGAGACACGACCCATGGAAACAAAAGACAGTGGTGTTGTGTAATTAAATGTTCTTCCATAATGTATGTGTTCAAGCAAGTGGGAATGTGAAGTTTTCCTGGTCCTTCTGAATAAGAACATTTCTTAATTTCTCTTCTTTTCTCCCTGCCACATCCACTGAAATGCTTTGACCCTCAGCATGGAAAATTTCAGCCCAAGCAGTTTTATTATGGGAGTTATAACAAGCTGAAAATGCTGCTGTAATGGGAATTATAATGCAGCTTTAACAATAGGTGATACAGCTGGGAACTTCAATTAGGTTAATTTGGCCACATTTAAATCCGTCATCTATACATCCAAGATGTATAGTTGTCCATAACTGTGTTTGCCTGGATGATAGATTACATCTTAGGACAGGTAGCCCCAATATTTGCTAGTCCATGGACAAGCAGCAATGTCACATTTTCTCCCTCTTTTAGCCTGGAGAAATGTGTAATAGCAGAGGGCAAAATATCAAGCTGTAAAGGGAACTTGGTAAATCTTTTGGTCAGTATGTTTTCTGTGAGCTCCAAGTTAGGAAATGCCAGCGTGAAAATTTTAGCTGTCGCAGGATCCTGAGCTGCCTGTCAACCTGCTGGTCTAGGGTAGCCTCTGAGCAGAAAGAAAACCACAAATGAGAGGCTACTGCAGATTAACAGAGGAGATGCTGTTGACTGAAGGTGGATAATCCTGAAGTATGCACTGTTCAGAGGGGCGATGCAGTTCAGGCTCAGTTTTCCTGCCCCACTGGAATTTCACCTAACCTATACTCTAGCATTAGTTAACACCTAAATGCTAATAGCTAACATCCCTTCTAGTATCTTAATAGATTTTAAAACTCAACTATTTAAAAGTATGAACAAATAACCAGGTTAAAGTGGAAAATACAAGTACCTTGTCTATACTGTGCTCTGAGATAACTCATCCCAAACTTTCCTTCATTATCTGTGGAGGTGCCTTTGACAGGGAGTAACTGAGAGCAGATTCTTATATAGTTATAACCAGGCCTTCTGGAAATGCAATGAGCCCTCCTTCAGTGAGGAAAGGCACTGTCAGTACAGCTGACTTTCTTAACAATATTTGCGGGGGTGTCTTATTATTCAGTTTATTCGTAACAGGATTAACCTTCTAAAAATTGCTATTCTGAACAATAATGAGTTCAATCTAGACAGTTCGCAAAAGCCAGAATTCCAGTCTTCAAAGTCGTAAACCACAAAGAGTTTTGGAATGTAGTAGTTTCGAACACTGCATTTATCCTCAAGATGCCTACCAAAAACAAAGCTAACAGATTAATAGGTGTTTGCCATTAGCTTTGCATTTCATTCTATATACTTTTATATTAATTTCTTTTGTCTGATATAAACTATTTTGAAGGAAGAAAATTAGTTTTTGATCTGCAAGGTGTTATTGATATGTAAATACAACTAATACGCAGGAAATGCAAGAATAAAGGCGAAGAACATTGTGTAATGGGAGTCTTAGAATAAAATTGCTATAATGTGAGCTTTCTCTTCTCTTGCAGGAATGGGAGATGAAGGTAATAAAGTTATTATTACATGTACTGAATGCATTTAACATTTTTAATTAGGATGAATGGGCAGATGTTAGAAAATTCCTGTTGGTGCTGCATATTTCTCCTTGTCATTTTCCTATCAAAATAACCCTGTTTAGTACAAGAGAATCACTGCAGGTAGGTTTATTTGCCTTGCTGAGTTCCTTTGCTCCTTTGGGCTTCCCTGAGCTCCTTTTTTTCCTGTCATTTTGAGACATTAAACTGTTTTTAATCAATGTGCGATAATGCCCAAGGCTTCATTAGTGTCACTTGGCTCTCCTAATGGTTGCTCTTTTATAATAAAGCAGCTAAAATTATAACACCTCTTCAAAACATGCAAGGGATCCAGGCTGCTCCTGTGCTTCCAGGCTTCCCACAGTGCTGTCAGCCAGGCAGTGTGATCTCATGACTGCATGCTGGTGAGATCTTTGCATTGTCCTTGTACGTTTTTTGGGTTGGCAATAGGCCAAATTAAGTGTAGGTGGCAGAAAATGAAAACGAAAGGGTGCTAATCTAAACTGCCAAGAAGCAGAGCAATTTAATTTTCTTAGAAGAATCGACTCTTGCCTATTTAACAAAGAGAAAAGGGAGAAAGGAGGCTGCATCCTCTTTTTTTCAAGGAAGCTGCAACTCAGAGCATCTTACGACTTTTTCCTACCCAGTTGTTGTAGGCAGTTGTTACCAAAAATGGAGGGGGTTGTGTGTGTAGCTCCTGCTCTCCTTTTTAAATTCACCATACTCAAATAGAGCACAAGTATCAGTCAATGCGCACAGAGCAAAGAGTATCACAGTGTCCTGCAGGCATCCTTCCCTTCTCAAGCTACCCTGCAGTAAAGTACAGGGGGCAAGGCAAGAACTTTTCCCTTGGCTTGGCAGCAGCATGTTGATGGAAAACTGTGGAAGTGCAAGAGGAAATAAAGTTGAATTGAGCCTGCAGGTCCTTGCCTGCAGGTCCTTCTGGTGCCTGGGTAGAAGACTGTCCAAAGAATTGGGAGGGATGAAGCCTGGAAGACATTGGGAAGAAGGTAGTGAGTAGAAGATTCAAACTGAAAAATGCTGTGCTATTGAGGAAAAAAGGATTTTAATACACTCAACTTTTGACAACACAGTGTTTGGAAGTTTTACAGATGTGTGAATATTCCTGGTCAGGCATCCCATATGAATCTGAATTTTCTATTTTTGAAGTGCATTCATGGTTGTAGCAGAAGATACCTTGCCATTATAAATTAACACAGGATATGAGCACTATTTCAAGCAAGAGAATGAATCTGGCAGACTTTCAGGAGTATTTTAAAGAGTTTTGTTGAATTATATTTCCAGGGACTTATTACTTATAGGGACCCAGCTGCATGGAAAGGAATATGCTCCAGCAAGTGCTGGAGAAGAGAGGAAGCATTGCTGTGGATTTCACAGTTGCTGTATTTCAAGTGTAGTCTGATTTCATTAGAAAGCTTCCTGGTCCATCTTCTGCCATATTGTGCCTGGCAGAAACGTTACACTGTTCACTTGATGATTCTATCACCAATGAGCCATTGTCAGTGATGGCTTCCATTTCTTTTATAAGATTTTTGTTATTTTGACAGTTCATCATCATCTTGGTGTTTTATATAGGAATTTGGATATTAGTTTTGCTTGTTTCTAAGGACAGAAATATTATTGCAAGAGTTTTGTATTCATCTTGGTTTGAGAAGTTTTTTTATCTATGTGACTTAACAGTTTCTCATCTGCAGTGACTGTTGAAATATATTTTTGGGTAACAATGAAAAGAACCACTTGTGTTAACAACAACAATAACAACAGCAACAACAACAAAGCTTCAACATGTAATGAAATTCCCTGCTAGTAGCACAAGTAAGAGACTTTGGTGTACCGTGATTCCCTGTGAATTATTTCTTGTTTCCATGCATACCTAGGACACATTTGACTTCCTTCATTTGATGGTCAAGTGAAAGGAGTTGAAGATGTGATGTGGAAGCAGCATGACCTGCTCTGGATGGACTTAGTGAGTGTACTTACTGGATGGCCATGAGACAGTGCAGAGGAAGGCCTAGGGGTCTTAACCTCCACATTGTCATCTCTACTCTTACAAAAACTTTCTCAGCCATTGTAGAGCAGTCAGAAAAGTGCACTGTTGCACCCAATGACCCATGTGGTCTATTTATCAATCAGCCAAGTCTCTGGAGCAGCTTAGACCATGTTGCATCAATCATTTCCATGCTGCTCAAGAATATGATATCATGACTGATATTTGCAGAGCATAAGAAAATTTGCTTGATATCCTATGAGACAAACAACAGCTTAACTTTTGATCACTTGGAGGAAAATGGGGAGGGAGAAAGGAGTGAGCAAGGAGAGGATGTGAATAATTAAAGCCATTTGACTGATGCCTTCCTGTAGTTCCAAACTGCTAAGTCTGATATAGCTGTTTAATTTTGAAGGCAACTGAACTGAGTTTCTTACTTGCAGAATTGAGCTTGGAACCAACAAGACAGCAGCATGCAAGAGGAAAATGACTGATTTTCTCTCAGGTCAGCACTTAGCATTCTCAGAGTTAAACATTTTCTGTAGATTATGCTTTTAAATAACTTACAGCCTCAATTCACTAGTAAACCTGAAACAGAAGAAATGGAAGCCCTTTCATTGCCCTAAACATTTTAGAATCAGGACCCTTGAGGGAAAAGAAGGATTTATTTCTGCAAGAAGCCAGAATTAGCATAAGAGAACTGTGCTTAAGTAGTGGCAGAGCACCTGTCACTTTGGACTTACCTCATATCCACACTCACAGTGTTTGGTCAGAATTTACTTCCCCTCCAGTAATGGGACTAGGGATGGTAAAGGAGAGAACAATACTTTAAGAGATCTTATCTCCCATCCCTGAAGTCCAGACCCTGAGGTTTAACATCCAGTCTGTTCTATTCCTTTATGCTCTTCTGTGGTCCCATTACNAATCCTATTCACCCTTTCAGTTGGCTTGCAGAATTGATTATATCTTCCTGCCTTTAGCTCTTGGGTTCACTTGTGCTCCATGAATGACTTGTGACACTCTGAACAAGTTGCCATCATCCAGCACTGATATGATCAGTGCAAGGAATGGGCAATTTAACAGTCCTCTTCAAAATTATCTTAAAATTGGAGAATCCAGAAAAGTGAGCTTCTCTTCTCATATTAAATATTGCAAGGATGTGGGGAATGGTCTTAACTTCCATTTTTTATTGGTGATCAGTAAAAGGAGGAGGCCTTTTAGACTCAAAGTAGCTCCAGCCTGAGAGCACAGCTGATGACACAGGATCAGAGTCATGGCATTTCCTAATGGAGAGGTTTAACTTTCCTTGAACAAGAACATCACTTCCCAAACAGCTGAATAGCTCAGAAATCAGCACCTTTTTCTTTTGGTCAACCCTTTCTTTTGCCTCATTGAACAAACCTTCCTTCAGGCTTGGACACCAAAGGAAATACTTTGCTGCAACTAACGTTCTGCCTACTTACTCAGCTATCACATGGACTTCAGGCTAAGTTCATGGCCACAGTATTCAGACATTTAACCTTTTGCTTATTAATTTTCCTCTTGCATGGAAACAACAGCTTTAGCATAAAGTGGCTGGGTGACAAACATGGAGGAGGGGACTCTGTTCTAAAATTACAGTGTAACAGAAATATGATAATAGCTGCAAAATGCACTTATCTTCTTGTGTGTCAAAAGGCGAAGATAATTTAGGGAATCAATGTTACCCCTCAGTTCTGTGTCTTCTCCCTTAACCCCAAGAACTC
>VZTM01018123.1:31379-43960 GCA_013400555.1 Jacana jacana
TGGGGTCTTAGCAAGTGGTATATTTCCCCTGTATTATTTAGGTAAGCTCTCACCACAGACCTTTCCTCATGAGTTTCTTCTTTTATGTGGACAGGGATGTTGTATATTATTTGCAATAGAAGTAATTCTTATCTCACTATGATACAAAAGCCCAGTATATAGTATGTAGCACATTACATTTGCAGAACATTATAAGTAACCAAAAGGATTTTAACAGAAGTCTTTTTCAGATGTTTTTAAAGACTGTTCTCCTGTTATGTTCCATATTCAGTACCACTAGAAATTGACACATTGTGAAGATCCTGTGGGTTGAGTGCACTACACTCAACAGGCACTCTTTATTCCACCATTAAATTCCACCCTTACAAGTTTTCTGTAGAGTTGAGTTTTCCCTCACAGGCTTACATTTCACTCCTCTGATCTACAGCCAACCACACTGATAGTAGAGGCCAATGGCTCTGTGTACTGGTTTTGACTGGAATGGAGTTAGTCTTCTTCACAGCAGCTCATACAACGCTGTGTGTTGGATTTATGACAAAACAGTGCTGATAACATAGGGTCATTTTAGCAACTGCTGAGGACTACTTGCATGGCATTAATGCCTTTTCTGTTTCTTACATGGCTCCACCATTGAGAAGGCTGGAGATGCATGAGAAGTTGTGAGGGGACACACCCAGGACAGCTGACCTCAACCCCAAAGGGATATCCCATGCCATATGATGTTACGTGAAGCTAAAAGCTAGGGGAAGATCAATGGAAAGGTGTAAATGCATTTATCAAGAACTGAAACCCTAAATGGTGTGTTTTTAAGCCAAGAGGACAAGTACACGAGAGTAATTTGGTAGAAGCTGTTATTATTTCACAAAAATAAACTGTATTTTTAATACATACTAAGACCCTTAGAACCTCACATTTAAAATTTTTGGAGGCAATTTAGTAAAGGAACTGAGTTGTTCTCAACGAAGTATTGGATGTAACTACTTGATTTCTTTCTTTTATTATCTTCCCACATGCAGTTTCTTTTCTGCCACAATTAATGAGTTACTGGACAAGTACAGCATGCAGAAATGCCTCTAAATGTCTTGCCCAGGGAGATGTAAACTGTAGGGGTTTTTTTTGTTTTGCTTTGGGGTTTTTTGTTTGTTTGTTTGTTTTGTCCACGGTTTTCAGAATTTGCTGAATTCAGAATCTCCTCCTGAACACCCTAATTCAGAGTATCTAAAATGGGTGCTTACACTAATATATGCAGAAACCTTGGAAGAGAAACTTTCTGACACAGCAGTGGAAGTTAGGTGGTGTCACTGGTTATTCTGATGTTTCATAAAATGCCCCCTGGACTATGTCAGATAAAGGGAAACAGCTTGCAAACTTGAAGAAAAGGATAAAATTAAATTGCTTATTAAGAAAAATGGTTGGATTTTCCAACCGATCAGTGTTTGATGGTGTTACAGTGAAGATTTCTGTTTGTCCATATTTTATAGGTGCAGGAAAATGGAAAGAATCAGTTATTGTGAAGGAATGATGGGCCTAAGGGACTACAGATTGAATTTGCATTTGCTGGCTCCTGTATCATATTAGGTAAGAGATATCTCCTTTCATGAAGCAACTGCTAATGACTGATATCTTAGTCTGAGATGCAGTGTTCCCACTGCAGTAATTGGTAAGAGAGCATGAGAAGATTTCAGACCAAACTATAGCCTACAAGGCCATGTGGAAAGAAAAAGGAATATATACACAAGCATATACCTATACTTTAACTCTAAAATGCAAATTAATAAAAGTGCCTTCTTGATAACACAATCCAAATGACATTTAATGAAAGATGGTGTATTTTGATGTGGCAGGCTTGGAAAGGATTTCAGTGCTAGGTATGAAAACAAGACACCAACCCCCCTGTAAATTACTGATCTGTGTATGAGTATCATATGCCGCTAAAAAAGATGAAGTTAATCAACCTCCCAAAAGGAGTAATTGCATTTTAGAAGGTGAACAAAGGAAGAAAGAAATCTAATGATTATGTGACACAGTTGTTGTTTTCATTTTTTAACCAGCAGACAAAGAACTGAAAAGTGTCAAAAAAAATGACACACAAAAACACCTCTCACAAAACATGATGGTCGTATTTTGTTTCTAAGGTCTTTTTCTGAGCAGCTGAATCATTGCTTCAGTAAAAACCGTATGATAAGACACCTAGGGATTTGAGGTCCTCTTAATATCTCTTGTAAGGGAAATTTGTGAGTGTTGGGCTCTTTCTGGCTAATCTTTTGGAGGCAGTGAGTTTCAGGCATTTGACTTCTGTTTATAGCTCTGTGCCATCCAGCTGGGGAGACTTCATCCATATCTATACTTGCATCTGTTTGTGTGCATACATGTATTACTTTTTCCTAGTAAGAACAGGGACAAGATGCTGTTAATTCAACAGTCTTGCATACTAAAATAAAATAAATTGACATGCATTAATATTGCTACTAAAAATAATCATGAGCATGTGCTGTATTTTTTTTCCACTTTACTGGATTCAGCAGGTTCTTTGGTTCTCTATAGTTTAGAGTTCAATTTTATTTGCATTTCATGGCCGCTAGTTCCACTGCTGTAGTTGGTCTGCTGAGTATCATAAGGTGCTTAGGGCAAAGTTTGATTTGGATCTCTTCTTGTCTATGCCTTGGTGCAGGTGTGGTACTTCAGGAGACTGATATCTATGCTTGTATGAGTGAGATATTTCACCCAGCTGCCAAACACACAGTTCCATCAAGAAGAAAAAACCCTCTGCTTTCCTTTGGAAATACTTCTTGCTATGAGCTGGCAGTAACAGACAATTGTGGGCTCTTAAAATATCATGTTGTTCTTCCAGCACTCTAGAGTAAGGGTGGTTAGGCTTTTTGAGTGCGCATGCCTGAGGGAGAAAGATCTTCCCAACATACCATCTACTTGTCAGAGTGACTGCCAGCTGACATGGAGCTATATTGTCTGCATTCTGAGACTTAGCACTATTTCTGGGTTGCCTTCAAATCATTACTGTCTGCAAAGGAATTCTGAGTACACTGAAAAACCCTTCCTGTACCTAAGCAGTCTTTGGGAATTCAATGAAAGAATCACTCCAGGGCATTTCCGACTGAAGGCAGTAAGAGCAGCTACTCTGTATTTGCTGCTCACTGATTAGTTAATGGCAGTTTGGCACATCCCTGAGGGCCTTTTCTAGCACAAATACAGAATTCTGTATTGCTGGCCCTAGAGGATCTGCCAGGCCTGTAAGGTGCCTTGGACTCTCTGTCAGGAAGTTGGTTAATATATTTCATGCTGGGGAACTGTGATTCCTTTTTGCCTTTATCCACTCTTCTTCTTGAGATCTGCCTGTGTTGCAAATATGCATAGAAGCCTACCTGGTTGGAATATTTGTTTGAACTGAGCATGCAGGCAAACAAGTGAACAGTTGGTGTGCATGCACTAATCATGAAAAGTAAAATTAAGCTTCTGAATGATGTGTTTACCGGTGCTTTTCATTCCCAGCTTAGAGGTCAAAGGGAAAACAGGCTGCTTGCAATTCAATGGAGAGGTGATCACACCCAGACTCCAAAAAGAATGTGAACTATAGCACTGCTGAACCAGACTTTGAACAAGAAAAGCAGTTTTGCTTTTCAACCTGAAAAAAACATATTTGTCATTGGGTAATACATACAGAGAGGGCACCATGTTCATAGGCATAATTCAATTCTACTGGCTCCCTATTCCTACTCCATCTTTCCAAATGAGATGAAACATAGCCATTGATGAAGGTAAAACATAGCAGCACATTCCTTACTTGTGAGTCGAATAACAGGATTAGGCTGAAGTGATTAATAGTGTATTCGTTTCCTGTGCAGAGTGTGTTTATGAGACTAGATTTCCTTCCAGGCTAACTGCTATATTTACACTGTTTGGGGAGCTAACCATGCGCATTTGAGGTGGCCTGAGGTATTTCTGTTAACAACCTTACTTATATTTATATTGCAACGTGTCCCAGAAGAAGACTGTACTTGTGCCCAAGGCACAGAACCCAGGAAATCTGTTCCTCACATTTCCATAAACATCCTTTGGGATCTAGCAAGCCTTATCAGCAGATATTTTTTTTTTCTTCTGGCACACATCCATTGAAACTGGGGGGTTTGGATTTTGTTGCCCCCCTTCAAACACACACATTTCTGCTGTACTGCACCACAGCTCAGCTCAGACATTTTGAAAATAAAAGCCTATGTTTGCACCTCAGGGGGCAAAACCGAGTTACCCTGCAGTCATAAGGAAAGGTAAAACTAATGTTTCTAAAGATCTTAAATAATACAGCAGTACCTTTAAATAACAAAATTAAAATATATTGAATTCTCATTGCCAAACATTAAATCGGCTATTTTCTTTTTGCCCTCAAACAGCTAAAGAAGTATTATTAAACCTAAGCAAATACAAATGCTAAGTAATATGAAGAGCTTGACTCAAACCTAGAGTTAAAGCTGGAAATAATTCTGTCCTTAATCCACTCTGTAGTGCCCTGTGGTAGCATCATGCCCAAAGTCTAATAGATTGCTTATATCTTCCTTGGGTAGCAGAGTAAACTGGCTAGGGTACCTTTTCACTGCAACATGCATTGAGCTTTTAATTGCACTCCTAATTGGCTTTTAAAAGAGCATTTACAAATTTTATTATTATTACCTGATCATTGCAAGACATTTCCTTGCTGTATAAATGACAAATGGAAATGCAAGTTCAGGTTGCTTATGCAATACACAAACTGATTATCTTACCCTTACTGGCTGAATGGTTGCACTCAAAGGGTTCTGGTCAATGGCTTCATGTCCAAGTGGCAGCCGGTAATGAGTGGCGTTCCTCAGGGGCCGGTACTGGGACCAGTGCTATGTAACATCTTTGTTGGAGACATAGACAGTGGGATAGAGTGCACCCTCAGCACGTTTTACAACGACACTAAGCTCAATGGCGTGGTGGACACGCTGGAGGGAGGGGATTCCATCCAGAGGGATCTGGACAGGCTTGAGAGGTAGGCTAATGCAAATCTCATGAAGTTCAACCAAGCCATGTGCAGGGTTCTGCACCTGGGACATGGCAATCCCAAGCACAAATACAGGTTGGGCAGAGAATGGCTGGAGAGCAGCCCTGAGGAGAAGGACTTGGTAGTGATGGTAGAGAAGCTCAACATGAGCCTGCAGTGCCCACTGGCAGCCCAGAAAGCCAACCGCATCCTGGGCTGCATCAAAAGAAGCGTGGCCAGCAGGTTGTGGGAGGTGATTTCTACCCCTCTACTCTGCACCCATGAGACCCCACCTGGAGTACTGTGTCCAGCTCTGGAGTCAACATAGAAAGGACATGGACCTGTTGGAACCCAGCAGAGGGTTATAAAGATGATCAGAGGGATAGAGAACCTCTCCTATGAAGATTGGCTGAGGGAGCTGGGGCTTGTTCGGCCTGGAGAAGAGAAGGCTCTGGGGAGACCTTCTAGCAGCCTTCCAGTAACTGAAGGGAGCCTACAGGAGAGATGGAGAAGGACTCTTTGTCAGGAAGTGTAGTGACAAGACATGGGGTAACGGCTTTAAATCGGAAGAGGGAAGATTTAGAGTAGATACTAGAAAGAATTCTTTCCTGTGAGGGTGGTGAGGCACTGAAACAATTTGCCTGGGGAAGTTGTGGCTGCCCCATCCCTGGAAGTGTTTAAGGCCAGGCTGGATGGAACTTAGAGCAACCTGGTCTGGTGGGAGGTGTCCCTGCCCATGGCAGGGGGTTGGAACTAGATGATCTTTAAGGTCCCTTCCAACTCTAACTGCTGTATGATTCTACCCTTACACACTTAAGTAAAGCTTGAGGTGTTATCAGAAGCTTCAAACTGTAGGCTCTTTAGTCTTCTGCCTCTGCATTTATTTATTATTTGGCTTTAATCACTGAATTCCTTGGCTCGGGGAACTTTCACATGTAGCAATACCTAGAAACTATGCACTCCATACATTGATATAGAGTTGGATTGATTTTCAGATAAGTGGAAGGTGTTTAGTTATTGAACTCCTCTTAAAATATTGGTAAATATTAGTCTTGAAAATGTATAGATAATATATCATGTGTTTAGTAAAGTTCTTTAAAGACAAGTTAGTGTTGTTACTGCTACTTATACCTGTGGAAATGGAGTCAATGGCAGAGATTTGGAGGCACTGATATTACTGAAAAGTGGCAGAACAAAACAGGTATGAAATTCAGGCTCTTTGTGAGATCTTGTGGCTTTTATCAGCATTTATAACACCAATTAAAATAACATGTATGCCATTGGACTGCTGCAGTGCTTAATTGATTAACCTCTCCAAAGCTGGATGGCAGCTGGTATATAAAATGTTGCTATTGCTGGTCAGTAGCTGGGAGAGCTTTAGAGAGTTGCTGCTGTTTGTAGACATACTTTCATTTTCTGCTACTAATTGGTGAAACTGGCTTGTGATCAGCTGGAGGATCACTTAACGGAACAAGTAGGTTACACGCCTTTGACTCATTCTTGAAGCAGATAGGAATTTCTCCTGGATTAGCTGACTATCTTCTTACTGTAGTCCTGCTTATGATTTATCAATTGATAGGGTTGGAGTGATTTCCCTGGATCTGTAACTTCAGTGCAAAATAGGGAGAAAATCTGGAATATCTGCAAGAAGTGAGTTAATAATCAATAAGTGGTATCAGAAATAAAGCTCTAATACTTCACTGCTAAATTAGCTCTTGCTCTGAGTTACATAAGTGATTTTACCTTCTCTGATCCTGTGCCCCAGGGCAGGGACTGTATTTTCAGTTTCTGTAGAATATACAGAACATCATGCCTCTTATCAGACAGCTTTACAAACAAGTTATAACGCTGCTTGTGATTCTGTCAAAGCTGTAAGAGTGAACTTCTCAGAACAGTGAGTTTTCTTAAGACACTGCACTTAAAAAATTATGTATGTCCCTTGAGCCACATTTGAGATGTATTTCCTAAGACTTCTGCTGCAACTGTGAATGTTTCTCTAACCCTGGTCTGGTGCAGTGTTAAGTTAGGCAGATGGTCCCAGGAAAGGGACCTGAAGGATCTGGAAGAAATGCTCAGGGCCCCAGTGTGTCAGCAAAGAGAGCAATGAGTTTTCACAGGAAGATCCACAAACCCTGCAGGCTGAGCTGCCTTTACTGCTACTGAAAGGGAAAGGGGCTGACAATGCTTAGCCTAGACTAACCACTTGAGTAATTATTCAGTTTCTTAATTGATGATTTGGTATGCCTGAGTCTGAAATGTCATGGAGACGGCTGATTATTTGCCTTAACACGCCATGCTGTGAACTGCAGTGATTGGAGAGCTGCCTGCTGGGCAGCTCAGAGCTCTGGGCAGAGCTCCTGAGGATGACCTCCATAGCAACATCTGGGACCATCCTTAGTTTTCCCAAGGTGAGCCTTTACCACCTTCTGCTATATCTGTCACATTATCAGGCAGATTTTGTGCCTTGTGTAAACGTCCAGGCTGTTGCTTTTTCCAGGTCTGAACAAGCTTAAAGCTAGCGGGGAATGCTTGCAGAAGTTATGACCACAGCAGGGACTGCACTGCAGATATATCCTGAGGCTCCAGTTCAGCAATGAAATGCAATGGTCCACCAACACCATTTAAGCTTGTTACATGATCCAGACCTTAGATCTGCCTTGGAATACTGGAAACAGCAAATGCCTGTAATGGCTAACTAGATTAAAATTGTATTGACAATTTCTTAGCTAAGTTCTGATAAATAGAGCTGTGATCTCACATGACCTTCATTTCTACAGAAAGGAGGCTCTTCTATCCAGGAGGACTCATTTCAGATGAGAGTAATGTAATTGTATGAACAGTTACAAATAGAGAAAGGGTAAATAAGAGTACAGGTAAAAAGGGGTAGGGGTAAATGGTTAGCTTTAATAGGATGGTCTGTTCTTTCACATGGGCAATATCTGTCTCACTTCCTCACATCCACTTATACAACAACTGTTGATTTATTTTATTTCTAAGGTCAGAGTCAGGTTTCAAATATTATTTGTAGAATTGTAGATTAGCCCAGGTTGGAAGAGACCTTGAAAGATTATCTGGTCCAACTTTTTGTGGGGAAGGGAGCCTGACAAGACTGTCTAGCACCCCGTCCAATCAAATATGTAAATTATCCAATGATGGGGACTCCGGCATGTCCCTGAGGAGGTTTGTCTTGCTGTAAAAAATGTCTTTATTATCTTGAAATGATGTTGAGATTTTAAATTCTGTTTCTGTTTCCAACAATCCAATGCAACAAGACCCTCAAGAGTCTATTGCAGCAGGAACATGGATGTTTGTCAGCTTGGCTAGCAGGGCTGTTAGTTCTAAGCCTCTGTATTATACTGTTTTATTAGGAATGTAGCAATTACTTTAAAATAGGTGCCACAGTTTAAAGCAACAACAAAATTATGACTGATGAAATATCATTAAGTGTCTCATAAAAAGGTGAATTTATGCTATGGTCTTTTTCTGAGTGTTTATGAGAACTTAGACATGAAAGCTGGAATACCTAAATCCAGCCTGCTTGGTTATCTTAGCCCAGGGGAAAATACAAATGCATTTTCAAGGCAGAATGTCACACTACCCAGAGCCATTAAAATTGTTATGTGAAATGTTATGGTAGGCGGTTCTTGCATGTTTGTTTGCACACGCATCATGGTCTATTTCAATGGACTTTATTCTTGTTTATATAAAGGATTGTTAGAAACATTCCCTTTTCTCCTTTCTTGGTGCTTCCTATTCACCGTGTGTAGTATGTGCAAGTACTGTTCAACCATAAGACTTGCCTTGAACTTGCTTGGTTTATAGGCTAGATTGAAGTCATCTCTGGACAGGGTCAATAGGGATCAAAGTCCAGGAAGCATCACTGCTGACAATAGTTGTCAGTATTGTAGATGGCACAGTGTTGGAAGCACAGTGTTTTTGCCTTTCAGGGGAAATTTTGGCCTTCTACACCTTGGCGTATTATATGTAGCTCTACTGAGGGATACTGAGCTGCTGAGGGATATTGGATCCAGGGGAATCATTGCAGTGAGAATGTGCTCTGTTAGATTTTTTAAAATTTTATTTATACATATTTTTATTTCATGTATTCTTATTCATTCATAAAATAGCTCTGACCTTGGAATATAAAGTATCACGGATTCTGACATGTTGTCATACCACTGTTGGTATCAGAAACCTGCTCATGCCTTCATAGTGGTGAGTTCCAGTACGAAGATCCCTATGGGAAGAGTGGGACCAAAGAGGCTTATGATAGACCTGTAGCTCTTTATTCATAGGCCTCACAACAGCTACTGAAGAACCTTTGATTTTAGAAGTGCCTTTTATCTGCTACGTTACTTTAACTGAAGTGAATGCTTTTTTTTTCAGTTTTGTCTGGGGTTTATTTTCAGACCAGCTTTTTTGGAAGAATTCTAGGTTTTTGCTTAGTACTGACGTCAACAGTGCTGACACCCGAATCTTCCGGGATTTTTTTGGAAAATGTGATGTCCTTGTGATGAAGAATAGAGTTTTCTCCTGGCCCTTTCACCTCTGGTTTTGTCTGTGGTATGGTTGGCAGCTCTCAGTAAGGGAACGAAGGACAAGACACAGCAGAGTGGTGCCGCTCCACAGAGACTGAAATATTAATGCCAAGTTCTGAGTGGTGGTGGGAGATGTGGCCACCTCCTGTGTGGAAAGCACTGAAAGAGGAAAAAGGTGATGATTCAGTTTGCATGTTCCCAGCTGAGGGCAAAATACATCATAAGCAAACTGTAATTCCTACACTTGTCCTTAGAAAATAGTGTGGGCACGGAATATAACTCTGTGGGCTTCCTTGGTGCAGAAGCTGGTGAGGGAATACAGGCAGATGGAAATCTATCAGAGAGCTTTATTTTTTTCCTTAGGACTCTTGCTTGTTAGAACATTGCTGCCATACTTCTCAGCTACCCTGTGATATGAGTAATGCTACCCTGGGAGAAGAATAAGGTAGCGGAGCATGATGGGAGGAAAGGCAATTGTTCACCCCATGTGTCTCCATAAAGTATCATGATGGGATTTTTAGGCTGAACAAAGAATATGTGCATATAACTTCCTATGAATGCACACCAAGAGAAGATGAAGCTCCTCCGTGGTTCTGACATTTACAGCTGTTGGCTCTGAAAACCACAAGCGCTGCTCACCACCATGCTGCTTATGTTCTCCTTGGTTGCACTACTGGGAAATAATGACAGCCTGTAAAGGCTGAAGTGAATCTTGCCAGGGAGCTTGCAAGTGGACCTGCATAGATGGGAAGCTGGAATAATCATTTAAGAGAACCAGGACCCTCAGGATCAGGAGGGATATGGAAGCGAAAGGTTGAAGTGGACTGACAAACTTGTCAGAGGAAGTTTGCAAGACATGTTTTTCAGCTGTTCCTGGCTTTATCCATGACATTTGGATAAGCATTAATCAGAACAGAAGTTTAAAATCTCCCAGACAGCAGTGATTTGAAGTACTGTCCATACAACTTTCCTGAAATATGCATGGAATGAATTTCAGCTAATACCTTACTAATTTTGGTAATGCCATATCTCTATCAACCTCATATATAGAGAGTAAGGAATGTGAATATTTAGAAAATTTCTTTTATGTGTGTATACATATACCTGCCTGTGTACACACCTATGTGTCTGACATGAATGTGACTATAGGTTCTTGTAAGCATTGTTAAAGATTCAATCCTGATGCACGTTGGAGATAAAAAAAATATACCGATTTTTCCTTTTAACTATTTAGTTCCTATTTAGCAATATTTTGTTCCTAATACATTAAGGGAATGGAAATGAATGCTTTCACTAGCTATTTATAGGAAAAGGCTTTAAGATACTATTCAAGAGGGATTTTTTACAGAGCATTTCATTTATAATGTAAAACTGGAATAAATAATTGCACACTATACAAAGTAACGATTCCTACATGCCATATTTTTACAGTCTTCATAATATTTATCACTTTTAAAAATTTGAGTGATAACCGAACTGCCTTTCATCCAAAGTAGTCAGAATATGTCTTAAAATGACAATTCATTAGGGTGTTGCCAATATAGTTGCAGAGCTTTCTATCATTTTCTGAACTGTATTGCTTATATAATAAAGCTAGCAGCAAATAATAATCTTCAGTGACATATGTTTCAGCTCCTGGGATGCATTTAGTGAGGTGAATATAAAATAATGTGAAGCGATGATTGCAGGAAGAAAGAACAAGGAGTTACCCCATCAGTCTTCCACACTAGTATAAACAAAATGACTGATGCAGTAAGCTAATAATATGCTAACTTTGTCACTTTATTCTCAAGATGGTGCTAAAAGACTGTAAAACATTTAAATACTTTCCATTTTGGGGGGTAAACTACGAAAAAGAAAGACTTTTCTTTGTATGAATTAATATTATGGAAGAAATAATTTTTTGTTTAAAACCTGTATATGTACATGCTCAGGGAGTGACTCCAGATCTATTGGCTTTGTTAAACAGACTTTCCTTACACTGAAATCTAGATTCCAAATAGATCACTATCTTAGCCCATTTTTTGACCACATTTAAAGATAATTTTAAGATTAAATTCTTATTGCTCTCTTCATAAAATATTTGGGAACTCTGCTTCATTAATTCAAGTTTGAGATAACAACATACCAATAGAATGGATTTTTAGATAGAAACACAGTACAAAGTCATTATCTTTCAATAGCCAATGTATTTTACCATGAACCCTGTGGGAATCATCAGCACTGAGATCTTGTAATCCTAAATGCATGGGCTTTCTGTTGCACCACTCTTGGGAGAACCCATGTAGAGGGCAAATCCTTAGCTCTTCTTAAAACTGGTTTAGCTCATTTGAGGAAATTTATGTCCATTTCTCTCAATGCAATAGCAAACTTCTTTACTGCTGTTAGGTTTTTTTGGAAGTGCATACGGAATGCTTGATAAATCACATCCCTTTTCTGTACGTGATTATCTCAGGTGTTGTGCTAGTACTTGTTGTCATACATGGTTGTAACTGATGTTGCTCATCTTGGTGTGGGGACTGAGTGATGTATTATCTGTCTTGTAGGCAGCAGGAGATGAAAAATTAAAATGCTTCTCCACTGTATCTGTGAGCACATATTCTCAGAGATTCTCAGGTGACTATTCATACGGTGTGCAAAGTCCAATGCATTGCCAGCTCACCTTTCTGTGATATTAAATCTCCAACAGCCATTTTAACAGCACTACTTGCCACAGAGATTTATTTCAGTTTATGAAGACTAGTTTCTTCTTTTAGGACTAGTGGGCAGAAGTAGCCCAGAAATTTTGCAAAAAAAATGAAAGAGAACTTGGATTTTGTCTGACTAAGATTGTAGTGCAGTGAACAACTGCTACCATAGAAGGTGTAGTGCAGAGGGCTCTGACAGCCTTCTCCANTTGCAAAGACTTTTATGTTTGACTGGAGGCTAGGAGTGACTTATTCTGGCCTGATGTTAATTGCCCTAGCTTTGTTTCAGTAAAGGACTTCTGGTTGACTCTTTCTGCCTATGGTTTATTCCATGTAAAAAGG